>VXBT01009887.1:93696-347131 GCA_013400235.1 Oriolus oriolus | reverse complement strand
ATTTTTTTTTTTTCCTTTTTTTTTTTTTTTTTTTTAATGAGAGGTTGCTCCACAGCTATCATTGTTACAAATAATCCTGTTAAGCTTTAGGGCAGCTGGATACACATGCTTACCCTCTGCATTTTACTTTCACTGAAATGAAATGCTTTTTTTCCCCTTGTGGGAATGCCAGTGTAGCGTGTACTATCTTAGAGCACAAAGCTTAGAAGAACAACAGTAATTGGCATTTCTTACAAAGAAATTCAAAATAAGCTTTCCTTCATGCTTTTATAAGACATAAACAGAAAATAAGGAAAAATAGAGCTTCTCCTCTGCCATTAAGACAGAGTGGACTCTCCAGTTAATGTGAGCTTCATGTCAAATCAAAGTCAGAGAAAAGAGGAAGGCTGAGCTTTGTTAGTGCCTATGGTATACTTGTTGATAGCATTTTAAAATTATCTAGGCTGACCCAAAAGCAAATTACCACATGCACAATACAGACAATTGAGGAGCAATAGTTCAGGCATGTTAAGACCAAGACACATGGCCATTTACCAGTGTGTTCTCAGTGCCTTCCTTCAGGGTATCTGGCCCTCAGGTAACTTGCAGCACTTTTATGCATTGATCCTTATTAGCCAATACTCAATTGGCTCACAGACAATGTCCTCACAGCGTGAAGACCTAGGACTGCCCAGTAAGAAGGGCAATTACGAGTTCACACTCTTCTGTAAACAGTCATCCTGTGGTCATAGGCAAAACTATCACGACTGGGGAGATTTTACTTAATTTAGCTTACTACCAACTGATTTGACTAATTATCAATTTGAGTATCAAGGAGGTGATCAGTACCAATTAAATGCTTTGGGAAGAACCTTTCCTGGCTCAGCATGTTCATTTATCCCCAGAGAAACTCTTTAAGCAAGAAGATCAGACAATTTTTTCACCCTAAACAGCTAAATCTAAAGGAAACAACCTGGCATCCTTATTTTTTTGATGGAGCCGAGCCCAACGTGCAAGAGCATGGTCTGAGAATACCATCCACACCAAAGGGATGTGCATGAGTAGCATGGGTAGCACCAGAGACACACTTGGGCACACCTGGGTGCACACTTGGCCAGCCAAGTGTTTATGTGAGATAGGCCTTGGGATGTGTACAGTCTTTTGCAGTTCTCCATGGAAGAAAAGTTATTATCTAAGCAAGGCTTTTCAGTATACCAATTTTATCTTTGAATGTCTAAATTCTACCTCCGTTCGACTTGGAAAGTCATGATCCTAAGGGCTGGTAGAATAAACCATCATATTAAATTGCAGTTTGAAACTACAATGAGCTTTGCAAACAGATTTGCCACTTTTCAGAATAATAAGACTGCAGTTTTAGCATACGTAAAAAATGCCGTAATGTAACATTATTGTAAGAGTTCCCATTTCAGTAATGAGACTGAGTTAAACTCATCAGCACCTATTCATTGGCAAAGAAAAATAAACAAAGACAATACAGCTTTAGCCCGTTCAGTCTCAATTTCTCCTCTGTCTGCCACTTATGCAGCACTAAAGGACTGATCCCATGCCTATTAAAGTCAATGACAAATCTCCAAAGGATTTTGAATAGAGCAAAACTGGGTCCAAAAGTTCCCAGAGATTTCTTCTGCCCAGGTGAACAAGAGCACTTCACCTGAAGTGCTGTCAGCACTCGAGGCACTGCTCAAACCTTAACCATGCAGCTTGTTAACGTGTGCTCCCCTTCTGAGTGACAGAGCCAGCCGTCCTCTCTGCAAGGCAGCAAGCCTGAAATGACAGCACGAGCAGAGGGCTGCTGAGTCCTGGGGAGCCATTTTGTCCTCTTTGCTGTAGCATTTCTTAATTATTTGCATAAGCAAAACGCTCCCTCTGGCTGTCCACTGACAAAGGAATAAGTATCTGTCCTTCACTACTCCAATCAAAGTATTTACACATGCATTCAGCTATAAGAAACTTCCAGGAGGGACTATTCACATGCTAAAACCCAGATATATAGATTAGATGTGGATGGTGGCTAAGATGGACACATGAGGATTACTACTGCTATAATCCATTTTTAATAAAAGTAATGTTTCATTTTACAGTACATAGGTATATCAAAAGTGAAGCACTGGAAAATACTGAGATTGATCCCCTTCTTGTTATGCTGGAATTTTGTCACAGTGGGAGCAATTATTGGAACTAAGCTTTCTTTTTCTCTGAAGTCAAATGCTATTTCTTTTTTGTTCCTATAATTATGTGGGATCTTTCCAGTAGGCAAAACAATCTAAACTCATGTTTGGAGTCTGTATAGAGTAGCATAGCCAAAAAGATATGTACATTTAACTTCAGTACTTGAAGCCTACCAGTATAGCATGGAAGAGCTGACAATATGAGGAGTACTGACCGGAAGGGCAGAGCACCAGAGCACAGAAACTGCAGGAAAACTTAGAGCTTATCATTAAGAAAAGAGGCATGGGAAAAAAATATGATACTTCTGATATGAAGTATCTTATGATACTTCTGAAACAAAGCAACACTAGTGTTTCTATTGCCGGGGAAATGCTAGCCCTCATGTCTAGAACATCCACAGGAGTAGCCACCCTCGACAACCCAAATGCCAGTAAAAGAACCTGTTAAAATCCCCTCTAGTGAGCAGCACCTTTCTCCACCCCAGAGGAACTTACAAAGTGCTGTATAACCTGCTTTTAGCTATTCCAGGCAGTTTGCAGCACAGTTTTTCACGTGAAGAATGCAGTGCACCATAATAGGGAGGACAGCTGAAATAGTCATCCTGTAGCAGCTCGAAGGCAAAGTTTAGAAGGCAGGTCTGGATTCTTGCTCAGCAGTGGAAACAAGTTGCATTTTTTGCCTTGTTAGTCAGTCTATGAACAATCACCACAGCTAGCAAAACATAAGCTGGAGGAAAGAGTACCTGTGCAATAATGATTGAGAGGACAAGAAGTGCACTAAGATAAATTCTGCACAGAATCAATACTGGCAGTGTTCATCTGTACCAGAGAAGGAAAGTGAAGAATTTGAGAATCACCTGCTGCATATCTTACACAGAACCCAGTGCTCTAAAAGTAAGGGTGAATCAATATCAGCATGCATCCTTATGAGAGAACAAGGGTTCATATTTTTGTTGTCAGGGAAATTCCTTGGATGGGTAAACCTGTGGAATTGGAAGCGTTACTGAGAAAAATGTGAGTTGTGAAAGACAAGATAGAATCATAAATTAAACAACAGGTTCTAGAAATAAACGTGCCCTCAAAGCTGCCACCATGACTAATTCAGCATTATAAGTTCACAACGCAAAGCCTGTCTTTATTAGAGCCTGGCATCATAAACCAGCAGGAATTTTAGTTGCAATAAAAAAAAAAAAAACAGAGGGCATGCAGTGAATTTTAAAAGCCACGATATAGTATGGGACTGATCCAAAGCAGAGGCACTGGCGGGATTCCCTGATCAACAGCTGAAGCTGGCAGAAGCAGCATTTGATGCCTCTCAGCAGTTGTGTGCAGCAACAAGTGGAGCAGGAAGAACAGGCTTTTGAACAACACTCGAGATGGCCACCCTGGGCTCCGTTCCTGGCTGCAGCCCAGCAGGCAGCTCCCTGCCCAGTGCCCTTTCCCTTGGCGCTGCTGCAGCATCAAAGCCCTCTTCTGTCCACTCCTCACAGGTTTTGCTGGCAGCGCTTTGGAAGACACTCAGCACAGCAGAGTGCTGAACTCACCTGGGCCTTCAAGGAAACTTGCAGGGCTCTGGAGTCAGAGGTTGCTCAGTGGTTTTGCTATAGAACAGATAAACTGCAAAGGCAATATATTCACCCCTTTCTTTTGGACACACAGTAGAGAGAAAAAAGTGAATGAAGCACAAAAATGTTACTGGGTTGAATGTTTTGTTTCCTCATTTCCTGTGGATTCTCTCTGCCTCAAAATATAGAAAATAACTGACAAAATCAAATACCATAAATATTCAGCACACACACATATTAAAGCACAGAATCACAGGACACATTTCACAGAAAAAACCTCAATGTCTGGGTATTTTAATCTCTCTTCTCATTAAGTGGTACTGGGCAAAACTCAACAAAAGCAAACTGCAATCCCCATCTAAGCCACTCAATCATTGATTTATTAGAAATCTGCTAATTTTCTGGTCAGTCCTGCTATCTGATGTTCTAGCAGTGTTTCAAAATTCTTTAGAGGTTTAAGGGGATGGTTTGTGGGTTTGGGTATTTGTGTTAGGGTTTTGTGTTTTTCTTTACTAAGATACTGAATGACAAAAAAAAAAGGAGCTTGGGAAGGGAAGCTCTAATGATACTCTCCGACAGGCTTCACTGCAGGCTGAGTTTTTAAGTCAATTTTCATTAATCTGAACATTCCTGCGGCAGTGTCCCTCAAAAAAGTCTTTGGTGACACATAACAGTGGACAGCACAAAGCCTATGGAATTAACACACCTGTGTGTCTATGAATTTGCTCTGTCCACTAGGTACTGGCTGATAGTTTTGGGGCAGAGACATGAAGGTTTCTTCCAGCTTCTTTTGGTTTCTCTCTGAAGCCATTTTTAATTATTCTTACCTTCAATCCGCAATGAAATTCAGATAATGGTCTCCAGGTCCTCACCTTCCATGATAATGATGTCCTCTTACAGTTCCCTGTCCCCAGCTTCTCTCTTGGGATTTTCAACAGGCATTTCTATAAATGTTATAAATGTTCTGAGTGGAGCTTGCAGTATGGAAAGCCTTAACTCTGAACTGTCCTTATGTCATCTGTTAATGTATGGCTGACTAACATACTGCTGGCTCTAAAGTGGCCAATGAAACAGCTGCCAGAACAGCAATTAGCGTTCATTTTTCAGAGTGTCTGTTAGCTCAAGAGTTTATGTACTAGCATTGACATATTAAAGAGAACACATTTTTGCTGGCTTTGATTAATAATTAACTTCTGGGGTTTGTTTTAAGAGCTCCATGTGGCTCAGCACTGGCAGCTCTGTACCTGTGTGTCTCAGATGCACACAAATGGCTGATCACGGAGCACCGGCTGAGATCCCTGGGATTTAAGATCAACTGCACTCATGGCTTCAGATCTTCACAAGAGCTCTTCTCAGAGATCCTATTCTTGCTGACTAGCAGTCAGATTTCTTCTGATAACCCCTGGCAGAGAGAAGCTGTGTGCCTCACAGAAAAGTGGTGCACACTGTCTGCTCCAAGCAGGAGCAGAGCGATTCCAGAGAGCTGCTTTGTGTGCACTGCTCTTTGTGCTACAGGAAGCCACCTCTCTCCCATCCAAAGGCTGACACCGGTCTGACCTCAGCATGGAACCAGCTGGATCCAGTTTGAACTGGTTTGAAGTGGTCTGAACCCATATGAAGTATTTTCATCCAGTTTGAATCGGTTGGAACAGTTTTGAACCAGTCAAAACTGTTTTGAACTGTTAAAACTGGTTTCAACCAGTCTGAATCACTTGGATTTGGCTTGAACTGGTCAGATCTGGTTCAGATTGTCTGAGTCTGGTCTGAACTGGTTTAAACTGGTTGAAAAATGCCTGCAGAGCTGGGTGCTTATATGACCTCCATGGCTCCTGGGTGCACTTCTGTGAACACAAGATGCCCTTGAGGACTGTAAACAGGCACGTCAGCAACACATCCATCTCTTCTCTAGAGGTGGCATTGTCTTCAACACAGGCTTTGCCTCTTCTCTTCTAGTTACAAATACCTATTTGAGACTCAAATAATTCACCTCTTTCTGCTCTGGAACCTGTAATAGTTCTTTGCTTCATTTAATTTGCCGGGAAACCTCTTTCTTTCTAAGCATTGTGCATCAGGAAAGATAAACTTTTGCAACGTTTGAAGTCTCTTTAAATTCTATTACTGCTTTCCAAATTTATCTGGAATTATTCCACAAAAGCAGCAAAAAGTAAAAACATCTGTTCTGCTTCGTCACTTCTTCCAAGCAGCAAATAAAATGCAAGCAGATTTCCTATCCACAAAAAACACATTTCCAAGGTAGTATAAGGAGTATTTTAAGAACATCATCTAATTCTGCAGCAAAAACCTCGCATCAATCTGTTGCTTAGGGCACATATGAAGATTTTATTAACTAATGTCTTTAGCTCAGTTTTCAAGGTGGGATCTGATTGAAGATCTCTCCAGATTTCCCAGACTCTTGCAACTCTGCCATGTTTGACTTTCCATAATGACAACCTCTACAAATATGCAATGCAGTAAAATGCAGTAGCTTCACATCAGTGCTACTTGCACTTCTCCTGGTTTTTTCTCATCAGTCTTGTGTCTTTTCTCACAGAGTGGCCACTGAAGACATAATTGTGCATCTGTACTCTGCCAAGACAGTAACTTCAGCAATTAATAATGTAATTCACATATTTTTCTCCCACAACTAATACCTTTTTGATTATGCAGAAATGTCTCAACCCCCTAACCACATCCATTCAAGTTTAATTATTCTTAAGCATGTAAACAATCATATTGTAATCAATCTGATTATTCATCTGTTTTTAATTAACTGCATAAGTGATTGCAAGATATGGGTCTTTGCATATAAATCCTTTTCTCTGCTTGTAAAAATAATGAAAATAATAGAGCTGCTGAGCATCACAGCTACTAGAATTGTCTCAGCTGTTTAAATAGTAGCCAGCATTGAGCCAGGAAATAAGTACATATACAGAAAAACCTATGTCAGCAAACTAATGGTACCTTGATCTACACAGAGTGCTATTGCAATTGAAAAACAGTCCCTTATAATTGGTGTGTTTAACATCTTATCCTCATAATATTACGTTTTATAATACCTTTAACTTAATAGATAAGATGTTTCTCGGTGTTTTTGTTGTCGGGGTTTTAAAACTATTTTTTGCTAATCATTGCTGCTGCTACAAGCCAGTCTGTGGTATTCTGAATGATCCAGCAGTGGCATCCTTGTGAAGATCTACCTGTGCCTCAGTGGATTGAATATAATATGAAAAATAGAATGGGATGCTATAAATCAAGAGTACTGCTATGTATGACATTCCAGATCAAAAGAAGCACTATGGAGTTAAAAGAGGTCCTCAGAATGATAGCTAGAATTATCAGGAAAACTCATTTACAAAGAATGAAAAACACTAGGCTTGCTTATCTTAAAGAGATTAATAAGACAGGCTACCAAAAACAGCATATGCACTCATAAATGAATCACTGGAAACTTCTGTCCTTAAGCATAAAACAAAAACATCAGTCATTTGCTTTCAAGGGGAGCAGTTGCAGAAGAGAAAAATATTTTGGTGAAGAAAGACAATTTGTTTTGTTGGAAGGAAAGTTCTGCACCCTTACTCACCAAATCAATAAACAGTGACACTCATCACTACAAGTTACATTGGTACCAAGTATAGCTCTGAGGAAGAAATATACTGAGCTACTGGAGGAGGGGGGGAATCCCACAAAACAAACAAACAAACAAAATAAATCAAAAAGCTTACCTCATGCTTCAGGGTTAAATCAATTCCAAGGCAACCCTGATTAGGATGGTTGCAAACTATTCCACCTGTGCCAAGCATAAGATTTCTCATACCCTCCTTTATAACATTCAGGGCTGCCCACTGTCAGCCAAAGGACTGATTCATAATTCTCAATTTATGTTGCAGATATTCTTATCACACATTTACTCCAAAGCACTGCCATCAAAGAAAATGTTTGATGAAAGAAAATCTTTTCATTCTGTTGCTCAGAAAAAATAGAAGTTAAAGGCAGTAAAATCTCAGGTGAACAGACCATCTTCATTTTTTCTTTACTACTGATTCTTCTACATCAGCTTTGGGGTGTTTTCAGGAAGATTTGGAAGAGAGAAAAGCATTTCACACACAGACGAAATAAAAATGAGGAAGCCACTTAGTAAATTACGAGTACCAATTTACCCCTCCAACGCTTGCAATGCAACTGCCCTGTACTGAAGCATCACTTGTAAAAGTTCTCACTCAGGTCTCACTTACCACTGTCACCTGAGGTGAACCATAATCCACAAAACCACCCTGAGAAATTACAATCATCTGTCAAACAAACTTCAGCATTCTTCCTGCAAGCATGACCAAAGCGGTTCAGAAGTTTTTGTTTATATTGTTTATTATTTCCAGTGCTCAGTTCTTTCAGTTTCCTTCCGAAATTATTTTTGTAAACCTTCTGCAAATCTTTCCCAGTGATTCCCAGTGAGAGTATATTTATGGGTATATCAGGCTAATAATATCTTTATTGTTTGCTGTTCAAGTGAGAAAGAAATAGATGAAATTATTGAAAAATGAGCAATTAATGGAATTATTTATTTAGAACTTACCTTTTTTTACTTGAAGAAAAAAAAGGAGGAAAAAACCCTAAGGGATGAAGTAATGTACCCGCTGTGTTATTCTGGAGAGGATGTCATACATATGCATTCAGAACATTCACATACGACCCTAAAGCTGCCTGCATAAAAGTTAAAATGTGGTGGGAATCAAGATGTTTACTTATAACTTTAAAATAATAACTGCAATATAAAAATGTATGTCATCAGTATATCAGGGCTTGTTTCTACTGGCAAAGCAGATAGAGTTGGAGGATGTGCAAAGGTGGAGGATGAGCAAAATTGTTGCAACAGATTTTCGGATGGCTTTGGCGAGGGTTTGACATACACTGGCCTGGAGTGACGCCTGATCCATGACTAGTCTGTTTGAATTCCATGTTCAGAGAAGAGCTGAGACTGGGTGTTCACCAGAGGGGCCTTGAATACCTATCAGCAGCTGGAAGAGCCAATTAGAAGAGTAGAATATAAGTAGTAGTATATATTTAATAGCAGGTGACCTCCTGTACTGCCCAGCCTGAAACTGGAGTCAGCCAGACTAGGAGAGGAGGACCACGCTGGCCCTAACAGTTTTAATTCAGGCAGGCCTACAGAAATGCAGCCAAAGACATGCTGAATCTAAAAAAGAAAACTAAAAAGCCTGACAAACCTAATCTCAAAATCTCTGAAAATAAAATAGATCTTACTCCAAGAACAATAGAAAAAAACTTCATCCAAACCTCTCAGAGCCTGAAACCGTTGGACTTGAATATGGTTGGATATATCAGCAATACCTCATATAAGGGAAGCGCAGGGGTTTGCTGCTAACTGCTTCACAGATCCTTGTTATCTGAAGCCTGACCTCACATTTTGCAGGCTACTCTGAACAAGCAAAACAAAATATTAAGAAAAACTTGATTTGGTTTGGTTTTGGGTTTTGGTCTTTTTATCAAGACATTGATTTTTGCTGGCCTGTCTCAGGTTCCTGTTTATATACAACATATGTAAACTACCAAAATTTTAGAGAACAGTGGAGTCCAGAGAGGAGCACTTTCAGTCCTATCTGAAAACAGCCAATGTGGTACTGGAATTTTCTGTGGGTTTTCCAGTTAGCCACCATTTGGTGCTGCCATGCCATACTGTTTTCATGTTTGCCTCTTACATCAAGCTACTGTGTGGTTAAAAAAGACTGAGAAGTGCCTAAAGGGAACTTTCACCATTTCTTTGCAGTAACCAGAAGAGTGTCAGCAGTAATAATTAATATCTCTGTGCTTCACAAACAGTGAAATCAGATGCACAGTTTATCAAGAGTCTGTGTATGTAATTTTTCCATTAACAATTCTGCAGACAGAGCATTGATAATTGTGCCTGTGGTGAATCCCAATGAGGCGTGTTTGCCTGACATTGTTGCAGAAGGGGGAAAATGAATATATGCATTTTAAGTTTTTTATGATAACATTTTTACTGAAGTGTGGGGGCCCCAAGTTTCATGACTGTTTTAATGCAATTGGTTCTGCTTAGGGGAGATGACATGTTGAAATGTGATGTGCTGAATGCTTCCCAGGTAATTGGAATTCAGTCAACAACAACACTGGGCATTGTCACAGGTTTTAAATAAAAAGGTTTACCTTCCTCTTTTATATTATGGGATATGATGCATCATATTATGCAACATCATGATCCTACATGACAACCTCTCAAACAGAACTTTAAAAAGTTTGCTTCACTCTGCACACTCCTGAATTTGGATCACAAGAGCACATTTTGAAGGGCCTGCATATGCAGTCAACACTTCCCAATACCCTTGCTCACATGAATGGCCACAATAATTCCTGATACAACTCTGATGATTTGTACAGCATTTCAACCCCCTCAGGGAAGAATTTAAGTCACTGTTGGTGCTGTTTACACTCACTTTTTGTGCATCCTTCCCCAGAGCTATTGGAGGGAGAAGCCACAAGGAAAGAAGAAAGGACATTGTGCAAAAACTTATGGCAGAAGTTAAGAGCACTGCATAAACTCAAGGGTTTGTCATGGGAAACACAGCCTGGCACTCACTGATTCTTCCAGTAAATTAATTTCTTTCACATTAGGACAGGGAAACAACTAAAGGTGAGTTAGCTGTCTGGGAAGAGAGAAGACTCTGCTGCAACTGAAACCTTAAATCATATCTCAAACAAAATTAAAACTGAACTAAAACAGATGTTGAAAAGTGAAGGTGAATTTTTGCATTGTCCACCATTTAGTTCCTATCCAGTTCAGATGAAGATATACTGAATTTTCTTCCAGAAAATGTCGACCTGAGTTTTCCCACCTCCTCTTTTTTAGGCAGGGAACAGCTATTTTTCTGAATATTTGTTTGTACCTTAAAGATGAGGGGCCCAGTGTGGGGTTGATAGATCTGAGAATGGAATAAACTACACACCCCTGATATTCTACAAGAGTTTTTTCCACAAATGTTTTTCTTTTACTATTTAAGGGGTAAAATATAATTTAAACTTAAAACATCAGAAAGAGGCTTAAAGCCCACCACAGTTCCACACCTCATGTTTCTTTTGAACAGAGGAAAACAATACTTCCCTATGTCATGGAAGACCAAAAGTTGAGACATACCTTTCAGTCTAATGCTTTAGATGTAAAACTAAACTTCTTCTCATGAGGATACCAGTTTTAGCTATAAATTTTGTTCTGCAAATGCAGCAAAATGCCACTAAGGCTTCTCATCTCTGCTTGCTGAGGCTTTGACTAATAATTTCTACACTCCAGTGTAGGTGTTGAATTATTTGTAAAGTCTGACTTAGACTCTTATAGCCACCTTCTGACCTTTAGTTAAATCCAAAAAATTGCTACCAGCTGAAAATGATTTGGTGGCTTGAGTAGCAAGGCTGGATTTGGGAACAAATATCTGCCTAAATCCTGCCACTGGAGATAGATGCTTCTGCAGCAACTCTCAGTCTGGAAAGACCATGATAATCCAATCATCCTTAAGGATTCTGTTTCATGTATCTCTCAAGCTCTAGCTGCCTCTTCATCTATATGAGAAGACATTCCTTTCTGTGAGAGAATGTCGTGCACGGTGAAAGATGCTTGGTTTGTTTTAACAATCAGAGCTCAAGTGCAGCCAGTACAGGTACCTTTTTCACCTTGACTGAATGTCTGGTTCCTGGGCATCTGATGCAGCAGGAAATAAGTTACTTTGTAATCCATATTTGAAAAAAAGGTTTATGCTCCTGTCTTCTTTATTTCTGTGTGTATGAAAATGAAATAAGCAAAGGGAGATTTTTAGTAGAACCCTGAATTTTGTGGGCACAATCTGTAACCATTTAAGGTGCTCAGTAACACAACAAGGGGAATGAAAAGTTTCTCCCTCTGTTTGTGATACTCCTTAGCAGACAGACAAGAAACAGCAACCAATTCCCACACACCCATATCTCCTATCTTTCTTCCTTTTTTAAGCTCATTTTTAATAGTTCAGAAGTCCATAGTGGGTTAGCTCAGCTTTCTCTCTCCCCCTTCACTTCCCTGTATAGTGAGGAAAACACCTGGAAAGAAAGACATGGAAGGGATTGGGGCAGGGCGCTGTGGTAAACAAACAATTTTTTTCCCCTTTACATTGAGCATAAGTCATTAATTTTTGATGTTATGAGATTAATCTGTGCATGAAGCAGAAAACCCACTGACTGATATTTCCCTGGAACAGATGTTCTAAATGCCAAGCAGCAAAGAAAATATCCATGCAAAACAAAGGCAATCTGGTGCCCTTCCTGAAAGGTTAAGACACAATTGCAATTCTTAGTGTTCCCGAATGTTGGTCCAACCAGTCCATATGTGGTCCAGTCACCTGTATGTTAGGACCATGTTCTCAACACAGTCAGTCACAAGACTACTCAGCAGAGCTTTAGCAGTTACTTTGTTGGAGTGGAGTTTAAACCTCAGTTTCCTGTATGTGAATATTGTTATAGAATTTAGTGACAGAGTGAATAAGTAGGGTCATAGTATTTAGTTTGATAATACTGATGCCCAGTATTTGTGGTTTGACAACTAAAATGGGCTTGGAAAATCTGACCTTCAGCTCTCCCTCAGACCCACTGTATGATTCCAGCCAAGCCAAACAAGCTCTCTGTGCTTTAGTTTGCCTGCATGCCAGTAGGACATAATAATTATTTCTCTACTTATTAATTTAGATTGGAAGACAGTTTTTTGTTTGTTTTGGTTCGGTTTGGTTTTTCTAGAAAGGAATATAGCTCATGATGTGTCTAAACAGCATCTCAGTCCTGGCTGGAATTCCTTGATGTCACTCTTCTCAAGATAATAATGACAAAACAAGCATACAGTTTTCTCTTTTCAAAGCATTCAAAGCAAAGTTCCCTGGGATGAAGTATGGTTTTCTTCTGGCCAGCCTAAACTAGGCAGTGTCAGGCCAGATGGAACACCATCCACCTCCAGAGACTGCTCTCCATGCACAGAGGTTGCTCTGGAAGCATCTGGAGCCCCCTCTGCCCTTTAGGTGATCAACACTGGAGCCACTGTGGGAAAAATTCACTCCTTCCTGCCAATTTAACCACGTGATGCTGTCACAAAGTAGGTGGGACACGTTAGGCATTGAGCCCAGCCACAGGGCATGACAGCACATCCCACAACACATGACATGATCTTGAGTCTGATATAAGATTCAGGGCAGAGCAACATTTTTCCCTGAATCATGCTGAGTGAGACGATCCAGAGCAGGGATGGAGAGATGCCCAAGCACCAGAGCAGGCAGAACAGATGTGAGAACAGTTCTGAGAGCTCTGCAAGTGCTAGAAGAACCAAAATCACAAAGGCTTTACTCTACAGTTTGCACAGCCAGAGGGTCTAGGCTGATAGTGAATACCAACACCTTTTGAGACTAGAACAATTATTCATGTTATTTACATTATTATGTACTGCAGCAGCACCTTAAAAATGGTCAGAAAGGTTTGTACTTTGTGCAGGCTGTGATATCTGACTTTAGAAATCAGTTCAAGTGTATTCAAAAGCATAACAGCACAAAATGGGCTCCTTAAAAACAGAACAGGCCACTGTGGGGGTAAAGCAATACAGAAAAGTATTATTTATATGATTTTCTTTCCCTGCTCCTTCCAGATGATTACAGTGCCAATTTGTAAACCACTATAAACCACTATAAAACTAAAGTGCCTTAACAAGAGAAAATTAGTTAAGGAAAAATGTAGCTTTCAAGTACAGGAGCAGGTAAACTACTTCCAAATCAAAAGTTCAATTTAATCAGAAAGGAAAACAAATCCATCAATGTCTATTCAATTTGCACTAAAGCCTAGAGGGACACTCAACTCAGTTTCAACTGTGTCTATATATATGCTGTTTAAGTCTTAAACTCTCCGTTTTCTCAACCTAAGCTTTGCACTTGGCTAATTTAATTTTCATTTCACACATCTGTGCATGTCTAAAAATTGTTGATTTTTTCTAGTAGACCTTTAGTTATTCCGCTTTGTTTTGGGTTTTCTTGTATTTGGTTTTTTTTTTGTCCTAAATGCCAAGATATTTTTCACTTCACTTAACACTTGACAATTTTAGCAACAATGATGATCCCACAGTGAGGTTGTTCAGGCGGCACATGGGCAACTTCACCATAGCAGACCTTTCTTTACAGTGGGAAACTGTAGAAATACATTCCCATGACCTGTGTTGGACCAAAAAAACTGTTACCAAAAAAGCTGAACAATCTCAGTTAGCAGCCTAACTGGGACAAGTCGCAGGAAAAGAGAAATGGGGGGCACCAGTGCTTGGCTTTGCGGATATTATTCAGTGTGTTTCTCCAGCAGTAATGGTCTCCTTTATGAGACAAAGTCACTAAAGTTGTGCTGGGTTTTTGTGAACAGGTTTTGATAGCAAGGGACTGCAGGGGTGGATTTTGCGAGAAGCTGCCAGAACCTTCCCCCGTGTCCGACAGGGCCGGTGCTGCCCAAGGCTGAGTCCATGAGTGATGGTGGTAGAACTTCTGGGATTCCTCCAGGGTCTGATCCCTGGCTGCTTGGACACTTTCTTCTGTATTCCTCCCAGACTACCTGTCCTTGCCTCCTTTTTGCCTTGTTTTGTGCTGCATTTATTTAATTTTACTTTGGTCGTTGATGTTATGAGATTACTACATGGACAGGATCTCCCACCAAGGTGTGTGAGTGCAAGTTCCCATTCCCCCTTTTAATATCAGCTCTTTACACATTAATTAGTTACTATATGCTGGTGTGCCCTGAAGTCCCTATGTAAAATAAACATCCCATAGAGACACAGATGAGGTTCTGAAGAGAAGAAGAATCAAGAACTAATCCTACTTTTTCCCTTAGAGAAGCATCTTAATCAAACTCTTCCACAGTGCTAGTGAAAAAATTCAGATGTTCTTATTCTGTTCCTTTATATCCTTTTATTTATGAATAAATATACTGTAAAACTAAATAGCCAATCAAATGCTGTGAGTTTTTTTAAAAAAGGAGAGAAAAATGAAAAGGAAAAAACAAACAAGTTATGCCACTGAGAATGTGAAAGTCTTGGAACTTTTCTACACATTGAAGTTGAGTCACAGCCATCAGTTCTTCATGTTCCCATTCTTTCAAAACTCTAAGGGGGAAATTTACAGAAAACTAATATTAGTAAGAAACCCCAGGCCTTTTCTGTTCTTTGTTCTGCAGTGTGAAATTACACTTGTTTTGTTGAACCTCTAGCAATTTCACTCTGCTAATCCATTACTGCACAAGAGGCTGTAGAAACTACCAAAACTTGTGATCTCACTTATTCTTCACCACCATTTACTCAGAATTCTTGCAATGCTTTTCTTTCAGTCTCAAACTCAAACACTAGGAAATGTTCTGTGGCCTGGTACCTGTGGTGGTGTGTGCTGTGTATCGTCCATGGGCCTTCTGAAGTCAGATTTCTGATGAATAGTTATGGCACCCAGGACTATGTATCCCAATTTGCCCCTTCCTTTCCTCTGTTCTGTTCCCTTGGTTCACAAATCCCAGTGAAAACCACCCATGTTCCCAAAACAACTGCGGTCAGAAAACCACTGGCAATCCTCATCCTAATCTATCAAATCTGGCATTCCTTGTACTTTAGTGTGGAAAGGGGCACACTGGAACCACCTGACAATGCAGCAGGCTAAAAAAAGGTGATATTCATGCCTTACTCTGGAAAAATCTGCACTTATTGTAAAATTGTCCAAGAGCCATGAGGCACTCACCTAGAGCCTAGAGATTTTGTTGGTTTGTATAAACTGCATCTCTGATGGTATAAAACCTTTCCAGAGCAGGGTTGTGTTGAAAGATTTAATTCTGTCAAACACTTACTTGAAGTGTCACAGGCCGAATAATTATCCAAGTGTCTGAAAGAGGATATTTTTTCACACACCTAATATTTTAAAGTAAAAGCAAGTGGGAAGAGGAATGGGTTTGCCTCTTCCACTGAGATCAATGCTTTTAAGCACTTTTTTATGCAGGGAAAAGAAGGAGCAACATTCTTAATGCTTCCAAAATGACTGGAAAGTCACCTTTAAGCAATTTGTGTCCTTAAGAGAGATGCTTGATGAATTTCCTGTCGTTTTCTGCTTTGCGGCAAGTTTTCAGTCAGTGAATGAGTTTTAGCTTCTCATATAGAGTTTAGTGACTAAGCTTAGTGTGGGTGTACATACTCTGTAAATCAGCTACAGACCTGAAAAGCTCCAAGTCAGGCTTAAGAAATATTTGCAGTAGAGAGGGGATTTGATTACATGTTGAGGAAATCTATTTCTTTCAGGTTTTTAAATGATATTTTATCTTCTACATGCCCAAAGACATTTTCAGCAAGTGGAAAAATAAGCAGAAGCTAATTTTGCCTGTTTGGTGATTTGTTGGCTCATGGCTTGCCTGAGAGGCCACATTCCCCTTCACTGCAATTCTGCAGCAGCTCTCCCGTGGTCGATAATACCACAATGGTCTTACATTGCCTTAAAAAAAAGAAGGAATTCAGTTCAAAGTCTTCACATTTCTTGTCCACATATCTGTAGGTCAGGTGCTTACCTCACATCTGAGCAGCTGAGAAGCTTGACAATTAACATGCAAATGCTGTGGGTGAATGAATTTTTCCTTTTGCCTTCCTGACCCCTTGACTGAAGCAACCTAAATGAGAGCTTGTATTTAATCATAGAGGAGCTCCCTGAGGAGAGAGTGTAACCTCTGATACTCTTCGTGGCAGCACACTAATTAGATGTCCCCTTCACAGAGGAACAAACAGAATGCTTCATTCATATCAGGAGGCTTTCACAGATCTTCCCCATGGGGCAAAATTTCTTTAGAAGGACTCCTGTCCCTCAAGCATTGATTTGCAGTCTAACAACTTGCAGAATTGTTTTACATGGATTGATCTTGTCGTGTATTATCCACCTTGCCATAGCAGAACTTCTGACAAGGTTTCTAAATGGTACCTCAGGCTGCCCATAGAATATTAACACAGCAATCCTGACCTAAGGGGAAAGGTAGAATTTTTAAAAAAGGGAAAAAATAGGATCATTTTATAAATTTTAAGACTCTTGAAGTTGTAAGTTCAATATGCTTGAATGGGAAAATGCAGGAAGATGGCAAAACTACGGAAAATGTGGGTTTTGATTTACAGGAATTTTTCATAGCGAAATATTTTTACATCATGCCAAATTTTATTCTAAAATCATGTGACTTGAAAAAGAAATTCCTTAGGGCAAGGCTGAAAGTATTGGATGTCCCAAAGCAGTGCAGTATTACTGAATACTTGGAGAAAAGTATGAATTTCTTTGTATCTCTGTCCCATCCCATGGTCACTCCAGGCCAGATTACACTGATTGGGTATGGCTGATTTTTGAGAGGATTGCCCAAGCACCAGCTGGAACAGAGTGAAGTTCTTCACCTTCTTCAGAGTTTCAACTGCTATGAATACACTCAACCACAACTAATTTTTTCATTAAACTGCTAAATTTATTTACAATACAGTTTTCTATTTTGATCCACATTTTTGGAGCAATCAGTTGGTCACACATCCTCTCCATGAAGAATTTTGATCCATGGCAAACAGTGAAAAATATACTCCTGATGAAGATTTCCAAGCCTAGGAATATCAGCAAGATGAAACATTCTCTTGTTAGGGGATCTGACAATAACTCGGATCTGGCCACTTCAGTCTGAAGTTATCCTCTTTAAGACCATCTTTATGAAGCAAATGATCCTTTCAGTATCCAAAAAAAAGGAGGAAGTAATGAAAAATTCTTTAAACTGAGTCAGCATGTTGCTTTTGGCTCTGTTTTTACAAGGAAGATGCACACAGTCTGTCTAATAACTTAAATAAATCCTTAAAATGTCTGTGCTACCTTCATTGGTTGGACATGAATGAAACAAGGCATCCAGGTTCCCCAGTGACTTCCTGTTAAAACATGTTATCAGTACGTCTGTTATGGGTATTTCCCAAAGATTTAATTAATGCTGTTTTGATCCTAAAAAAACAAGCAGCTGAGTACTGCTTATGTAGTTGGCAATGAAAATCAGGCTGGCTGAAAAATTTTTTATTAAATCTTTTTTGCCTTTTTTTTCTTAGACAGAAAGTGTTTCCTGTGGGTTTTGTTGGAGATTTTTTTTATTATTATTTTTTATTATGAGAAGTGAGTTTTAGATAAGCTGCCAAGGTGCCTCATGGGAACTGCAGATCTGACATTTCACTTTTCTAACTTCCTCTGTGGGGCAGATTCCCTGCTGCATTTTTTTCTATTTTGTGTAGAAGGCTCCGTTTCTTTAAAATACCTATGAATATTGGCTCCAGCAGAGCTAATTTTATATCCAGATTGCTCACTGTCTGAAGCACCTGCCTTTAGTTTAGACCTCATATTTTTGTCCATGTTACCAACCACACACTTCTTTCCAGTCAAGAGTTTTATATTTTCACTTAATATGGCAAAACATTTATTCATATTACATCACCAGACTGACAGAGAAGACAAGAGCGTTCAAAGTCTGCTTAAAATGAAATTTCACAGATTCTCCTACCAGAATGAACTGAATTTTACAAACATTTAAAATAGCCACCTGCCCATGTTGCTCTTTTTCTCACACATACAACTAAAAGTTACAAGAAATAATTGGTAGAATTATCTCCTGTGTTTTTTACTGCATTAAATCCAAGTGTAAGACATAATCGGTTTAAGATAACACTTATGCTAGATAGCAGATTTAAAGTGGAAATCCATAACAAGTTAAGGATTTGCTTGAGATTAATATCATGTTTGCTACAGTGTACAGAAAACAAGGCCAAAATGCACAAAGGAAACAGGACTGCTACAATATCTGCAGTTTCTTGACTGATTCAGTAATTTGTCTTGAATCTCCTGGCACATCACATTGTGTTTAATCAGAGGCAGAATTAAGTTCCTACCTCTCTGAGACTCTGCAGTCTCTGACTCAAAACTGAACTGTCTGTATTAACTCAGATTGGCTTTTCCTGACATTCTGCTGGCTGAATCTTAGATAATTGGCTCAGTCTCATGCAAATCCTCTGAAATTTGCAGAGAGCCGGTATGAGACTTAGCATTATTCTAAGAATAAAAGCCTGCTTCCTAAACCTCCTCAATCAATACAGTTTTCATCAATACTCAAAATACATGGAACACATGGTATGATGGGGGGTGGGGAACAAAGCACACACAACACAACACACATTTGTTATCAGCCCTTTTAACTCAGATTTATACACAAGTCCTAAATATAGGTCAACACCTGTCATGCAGAAAACTCAATAATACAGTCAGTCAAAATTTCAAGAGTAGATTATTCCCACTTGGTTTTCCTGTCTTCCTTTTAAAGGTTGAAGGAAGCTCAGGAGTCCTTTTGAGAAGGAGAGGAGAGGCATGGGGATTTGGGGGTTATTCTGTTTTTACATTGTTCATTTAGTCAGTATTTATAAATGTCACTTCTGTCTATTGGCATTTGCTTCTCTCAAGCTGCTGCAAATGAATTGCAATTGTTTTAGATGCCATTCAGAGACTTTAGGAATAAATATCTACATGTATCCCACACACAATTAGGCATAGGCATTTGTCTTTTGGATGCCAAATTAAATACCTTCTTGTCTTGGTGTACAGGGATATTCATCATGAAAATAGTCCAGTCAGCTGTTTGCTATCAGCTGTAAGCAGACGGCTCAGTTGGTGTGAGTGGCCCAAGAGTAACCTCTGCTGCTGTTGTACAGAGCTGCCCAAAGAATTGCTTCACAAGAAGCACGGTGGAGAATGAAGAATGGATGCAGTTAATAATAGGGAAATTACCTAGTGAAGAGAAATACAGCAACGACAAAAAACCTCTGACTGTTGTCTAAACACTCTGTTTTCCATACTGGTGAGTCACTGGCACGGACAAATGCAAGGCACCATTGCCCAGGTTCTTTGATTGAGCCATACAGCATTCAGTAGAAATCCTGCTGTTAATGCATGCTGTACAGAACACCATATTGCCTTTGAGTGAGAAAAGTTAATTTATACTCCACCAACCTTTTGGTTATGCATGTGTGTGCATCCAGTTGCTCCAGGCTCCAGGTAAATGATACAGTCTAGACTTCATGTAGTTCATTAGATCAATATTCTATCTCATTACATGGATGGAATTCGCGATGTCCTCCAAAGTCCAATTTTATTTCTTTCACCTCTCAAATGAAACACTGCCTTAAAGGTTTGCTTGATGGATTACTTCGTTTTATCTGATGATGGTCTTCAAGGCACATGTGGCAGTATATCTTATCCCATTAGTAAAGATCATTAGCTACAGCATAATTGCCTCTCTATGACACATAATAGTTTCATCTATTATTATCGTTCCTGTCCTGTAATTCAATTTCATGATTATGGTTTAACAAATCAAGGGGCATGGCAAACAATATATTTTAGCCATCATTTAAAGTAAAGTCATGTTGCTGACAAGATACATGGGGTGGTGCTACAAGACATTTTGTGATTTGATATTTTTGGTTTACCGAAAAAATCTCAGTTCTCTCTCATTTCCTAACATAGAGAAATACTGAATCAGAAAAAAAAAAAAAAGGCTATATTATGCTTTACTTGTATTTGGTGGCCTCTTGATTCTTTAGGAGAGCATCTGTACCTTGCTAGGGGCTTTCCAAGCATTGAGGGTAGCCCTTGTTTCTCGGGGATCAGGATTATGAAAAAATGACAGTGTAAGAGTTGCTAGTTAAAATTCACCTAGAGGTCATCTATTTCATAAGAATTTACTCAACACTCTATGTCACTTGAAGCTTACAGGAGAAACCTCAAAATTCATCCCAAAAATATCCCATAAGGAGAGAGGAGAGAAAGTTAAGGGACGTGTTCTTGCCCTAGAGCCAATATCAAGAAAAAGAAATATATATATGCATACTGAAAAAACCATCTTTCCTTTTTATTTGAAATCAGCTTTCTTTTTGATTTGAAAATGTATATTTTCAAGTACTCACTGAGCACTTACACAAGCACACATACACCAGGAGGCTGATATCTTCTCACATCTGTAACTTATCAGAGATTTCACCTGCATCAGTGTTTTCCCATAATTCTGAGGATCGATTTTGGGTCATTTCTCTGAGGCCATCAACTTTTGTTGCTGCTTAACAAGCAGACCATTAAACCATTTCCCTATCTCTTACTCACTTGGTTTCATTGAATAATTATTCTTGGTTCCAAAAACTGTAATGGATGCTTTATCTCCTCTCTAGTGGCCATTCACCAGAAAATATGACGCATAATTAAGAACTCTGAGGGGAAAAGAGAGAGAAGAATTATTCCCATTATGTAGATGACTTTTAATGAATTTTATATGAATGTGAATTAATATGATTTAAAACTAATTACCAGAGAGACATTAATTCTAACATACCTAAGTAAACCCTGGTAGGAAGAGTGACCAGTGGTTACCGGTTATCAGTAGTGCTGATGTTTTTATTTGTGAGGGAAGTGAAAATGAATGTGATCAACCAGGTGGGAAGCTTCTTGAAAGCAGATGAAAGCTCTCAAATTTGCTGAGGAATAACTGTGGAACTTTGTTGCATTAACTGATGCATTTCTTTCCTGCCTGCATTCATATTTTCTTCTTATATCCAAGCAAGGCTTTAGGAACGTGCAGCTGAAAGGAAAGGTGATTTTTGTGAGGGTGGTTCTTGGATGATTGATTGAATTCTTGAAAAGTATTTTGTCTGGCATTTGGAAAGCTATTTATTAGGGGCTATTTATTACTTGTTTATTAGGAGTGTTAGCTTTACTAAGAAATGTTTGCATTTTAGTACCATACATGCTCATTTGCAAGCATATGTGACAAAGAATGATTCATTTTCCCAAAGCTGTCATGAAGTTTGGGCATGGTTCCTACAGTTAGGTATTGCCACTTCATTTCCTTAGCCAGCTGAGAAACCTGATCTCAGTGATGGAGAGTATTCCATCATGGAAATACTATGGAGGCAGGAAATGTAAAATTTCCCATGTCCTAATTCCTGGGCAACAGATTTTAGAAGCAACCTCAGAGTCTCAGCTTCCAGAATTATTGAACATATTACTTTGTAAACCTGGGGATCCCAGGCCTTTCATTACCTTTAGTTTTAAAGTAAGCTTCCGGATACATTGTCTTAGAGTCCTGCTCCAAGCGTGAGTTTATGGCAGCCCTCCAAAAAGAAGACTGTGGGGAGAACACTTTTACGTCCAGAAATTTATTGTCTTTCACAGAAAACTGATAATTATTAGGGGATTTTCTCTTTAAAAACTTTTTTAAAAATTAAAGAAAAAAAAAATTGAAATATCAATTACCTCTACAAAGGAGAAGTGTCTTTTCTGCCTGAGACTGTACTGCCTTAATTTCCCTTAGGGCTCTCAGCAGGATTCTGATATTTCTATCTGAAAATCCCAGACAGTATTAAGATTTTCTGATTGTGTGCACGTGCAGTGTCTTTTCCTCTAGGGTTATATTAGACTTCCTGCACTTGAGCATCTCCAGGTGCTACAGCAAAAGTGGTTATGCTCCTTCTAATAGATGGTAACAAAAAATATATCCTCAAGGCCAAGGAATTTCAGATTGTAGCCAGTTCCATTCAAGGATGGATAACTTCAGCTTTGTTAAAAGTGGACTATTGCAATCATTTCACTGAGGTTGCTCTGTGAGATGAGGTGAGGAATCTAAGCCATTCCCAATTAAGAAGAAGGAACAGAATACTTTTTTGCAAAATAAAATCAATCATCTTATGCACCTTCACATTAACAGCTAACCAATTATTACAGTGTAGCATAATAAAAAGAAATTTATTCTATTCAGTAGGTGTTTGTTAGTACTGGCAATATTATGGAAAGACATTCTCATGGGTAGTTTTCCAAATACTGAAGTATAAAAGCAATCAGATATCTTATGTGAGTTGACTGCAGACAGAAATTTGCCTAGAATAGGATATCAGAATTTCCAGCTGTAGAAGCTGGAAAATACCTGGACACACTTTTGTTCAGACAATAGTTGAAATACTAACACCTGTGTTTGGTTTTTCTGCCTTCAGGGCAGGAGCAGAGGGAAACAATTCAGTAATAATCATTTACAAACTGGCTGGCCAAGTTGAGCAAAGGTCATTGGATGCTTGTGCTATGAGTGTATATTGCTGTATATTGCTGACTGCAGGCTAAAGGATCTTTTTTTTAATCTGATTTAGGTCTTTGGTGCCAGTCTACATCATAAGTGAGGGGATTTTTTTCTGGAGGCAGAGCCCTGGTGAAATAATATGGCTCTGACTATGAAAATATGCAGGTTAGAAAGTCACTGGTGCTTCTGCATATGTGCTTATTGGTAGGGATAAAGATTTTTATTTCAGGCCTCTCTGCTTTCTGATTTCAGGAGCAGTGTTAGCTAGCGCTGATTCTGAAGAAGGAAAAGACCTTGTAGTCACACATTCTCTCTAATGAAAGATCACAGAAGATGTGGGAGTTCTCGTGACCTCTGCTGGAAATTCATCTTCACTGCTGCTCCTGCTTCTCTGTTCTCACCTCTCCCTGTCTGCATCTCCTGGGGTCCTTGAACAATACTAGAAATGAAGGGAAAGAAGGCCGTGTTCTCTTACCTCTACCTTAGAGCGTTGATAATTACCACCAGCTCAAAGGCCAAATGCTCTTGTAAGCACAGGGAAATGAAATGTTGGAATTCAGTGTGAGGGAGCAGGTGGAAGCACAGGAGCAGTGAAACAGCAGCTCTGGGCCAACTTGAAGCTTCAGTAAGTTTGTGGGTCCTGAAACACTGACCTTAACATCTCATGCCAGGGGAATCCTTCCTTAGAAGGGGAAACTGAATATGCCTATCAAATTGTTTCTACATGAATAACCCTTTCTGATTTGTGTCTTAGAGGGGCTGCTGGATTTGAAGCACTAAGTGTGCCTGCTGTGCTCGAAAGTCACGGGCTGGCTGATTGATATGGCTTGGAGGAGTTTTTACTCCAGCTGGATCTAAATGAGTAAATGGTTTGCCCACAAAACCTCCACGTAGGAACTAACCTAAGCAAATCAATGTCTACGGAGACTAGCATAGATTCACGCTCTCGTTGTGGAGACTGTAATGTTTTAGCAGTTTCCAGTAGTCTGAAAAGTCTTGTCCCACTGCATGGCTACGGGCTGCCTTGGAAGGATCCGTCTGCTGTAGTGCTGTATGTTGTGGCGTGCCTCAAGCTCAGAGATCTCATTTAAATGAGCTTATGCTGTGGTTGAAAGTCAAGCTTTGTGTGGCAGCTTTTGATTGAGAAATATTTCACCTAATTCATCTGTGTTAAGGATGGCAAAAAATCAAACCCTCCCACGCACCCTTTATAAATCATCCTGGCTAACACACTAGTAAATGTGTTATCAAAAATGCAACACCTATTACTGTGAATTTCAAACAGCCAGCACTGTAAGCCGGATCTGAACCTGTGAGGAAGGTATAAATTGATTAGACTTTTTGAGAAGCTATAAATTACAGGAAAGCAAGACGAACATCTTTAAAGGGTTGACAACAAAGAAACGAAAGATGATTGAACACAAAAATGCTGGGCTAAATCACAAATAGCTTGTTCCTGAGAGAACAAGGGTAGTGAAAACTTTGCTGGCTTTGAATAAGGGAGGAAAGGAGAAGAGAAAGACCTCGGTGGATTAGAAATATAGGCAAAGAAGGAAGATTAACACCCTTGACAATATAACGCCCTTAACTAGAAAAATAATGAGGCAAAATGAGTCATTATCGTTAGTGAATATTTAGCTGGAAAAGAATGACAATTTATACTATGCCAGCTTTATTGAGATGCTCTCTGCAGCACCTCATCATCCCCATCTTCTGTAAAAACTGAAATGTAAATTTAATTTAAAGCTTTTAAATGAGGGGTTGAAAAATGTCATGTGGCAATGAGATCCATGGGTAGGTTTGCAACAGGGTCCATTTTAATGTCCAGCTATTGTCACCTTTTATTATATCTGTAAGCCTGCAGAACCAAGGAATAATCACATACTATGCAATAAGTATGCAATAAGGGAATTTTCTTGGTGTGAAAAGGCTCCAGATGGAGCGATGAAGAGAGAGAGCTACAGAGGGGTTTTCTGTAAGTAGCGTAATGACCCACCTCGGGTGGGAGCTCCAGTTCTCAGAGGCTCAAAGAGCACAACTTTTGAGAAATGATAGAGAAGAGGAGGTACACAGAGGAGGAGCTCTGGGAATATATTAGTGGAGTGCGAGATAAACTCTGGTTGTATAAGGTTGACTTGAGGATAGTTTTGTACATGTGCCTATCCAGCAAACCTTGGTTTGCCCAGTACACCTCTTTGAGGATTATGGTATTCTGGTATTATTTCTCTTCCATTCTGTTATTTTATAAAGAGATAACTTCTAGTCATTTACCATTTGGCCTTCTTCCCTTGTTTCATTAGTAGGAGAAATTGAACACTGAACTAGCCTTGAGGGAACACCTGAATAAACAGTTGCAGGGAGATGCGTTGATCTGATTTATGCTCTGAGCAGTGTTTTCTGTGTGCAACAAGCCACATTTGTAATAAGCCTCAGCCAGTGCTATCAGATGAACTTCTTATGGCCTGACCCTGAACGGGTTTTTTGTATGGAATGCAGTCGAGAAAATCAAATCAAGTTGGAAAAAACATTTACATGTATGTGTTCTTCAGACTTCATATCACCTCTATATTAACATGCCACATAAAGTCAAGTTAAAGGTTTTCAAGGGTGCTGCCGGAGTAGAACAATTAATTTTTTTATTTTTTTTTTTTTTTTACTCCATGTTAACTGAAGTAAATCACCAGAACATTCTTCATCAGTCTAAAGTATGCATCTCCTTTTTCCTTTGGACAACATATTTAACAAATGGGAAGTCAGGAATGTCTCTGATGACTTGAACTTGTAGTCCAGTATGAAGATAATGATCAGTAATGAGATCTTCAAAAAGAGGAACATCACCCTGCAATAACCTGACATGGAATGAGTCTTCTATAAAAATATTTTGCCTTCACCTTTATGTTTGTTCTTTAGAAGTGGCAGTTTGTAGGCCTTCTAGAGCAGATGTCAGCCTTAACTATAATTTTAATAAAATTAGGTAATACATGATATCTGTCTTTCAAAAAGTGTACTCTTTTTTTAGCCTTCCCTTTTATCCCTTTGAGATTCTTTATTTATACTCATTTTTGTTCTTTGTTGCATCTTTTCATTTGAAGACTCATTCTTATTCCCAGAAGACAAAGTTAATTAACCAAAAAATGAAAAAAACCCACCTTTGTTTCTGCTTGCTTTCTACATTAGAGGGCAGAGCTCCACCTCATCTCTCTGTTCATCTTTTATTTATTCAAATATGTTTGATAAAATTAATTGGGAATTTATTAAAAAGGCTATGCTAACATCTTGGGGGAAGAAAGACCTTTATTTAATATGCAAATGTGCAGATACAATGTGTCTGAATCAACGTAGCCATTACTTTGAGGGATTATTTCAGAAAAATTAACTCTGTGTCCCCCTTCAAATTTAATTTTGTGCTATGACAAACATGATCCAGCAATTGAAAACAGGAAAGAACTTCTAAGAATTATTATACCAAATAGCTTTTTCTGCCTTCTATATTTACTAAACTTTTGAACGAATTATTTTGTAAAATTGGCACTGAAACAAATGTTTCTGATCAATTTGCATTATAAGTTTGGCATTTTTTTCAAGTGTTTGAAGTTGTATCACAAGAAAATCAGTGTGAGGGGGCAGTAAATACAGTCTAATGATATGAAGTGTCCACTCAAGAAAAGAAGATAAAGGATGAAATCAGCACCTTTACTGTAGTCTAACTACTTAATTAAAGGTCAATATCACCTGCTTATTGTTTCTTTAACAATCTCTGTATATTTCTCTTGGTTTTTGAGGGATCTCATAATACTTGTTTGTATGTTGGTTGCTTATTTTTCTGAGGAGTGACACATTGAACTTGAGATAGATAGATAGACAAGACTGAGAATTTGCAGGATGCACCCAGAAGTGGAAAATGAGTCATTCTGTGTCAGTGTGTAGTCTTGGTAATTAGCTAGTGCTCATGATGATTCAATATGTGTGGTTCAGTATTAAACACATCTGAAATGACTCTCCAAAATTTCCTTCAATTCCAGTCTACATGTTTAAAGTTTAAAATAAAAATTTTATGCTTTAATTTATGTATATTTCTCCAGGTTCTTAGTTTCATAGAGATTTGTTCTTAGCCACACTGCTCTGCCAGGAGCACAGGTCTTTTGCATCCCATGACCTTTGTCCTGCCTCTGGAGCCAGGCAATATTGATAAAATGCCTGCTAGGGCTCCTCAAAGCTCAGTCATTAAGGCGTGAATCCGTTAAGGCAGGCTGAATCAGATACTGCATATCTGATCCGAATTCCAGCCTTCCCTAGGCATCTTCAGCCTGGGAGGGCTTCATCTTTAAGCCTGGACAGAACAATAAGTAGCAGACTAGACAAATTGATTTGAAAGATATCTCCAGAAGGCACATTCTCCATATCTCTTCTTGAAGCAAGAAAAACTACATCTAAATTATTCCTGATAGAAGTTCATCTACCTCTTCAAAAGGACCCAGAGCTGAGGTCTTGGCACAATCCTCTGGCAATCTGAACTACTATTTCCTTCTCATAAAAAGGGTCCTCCTGCAAGCTGACCTGAATGCCTCCTGCTCCAGCTGAGGCTGTATTTGGGTTGAGTGCAGGTTCTTCAAGCCCAGACAACAACTAAGTACCATGCAGCCACTCTCCTACTATGTGCCCCTGTGGTGGCATGGGGAGGAGAATGGAGGGGGAAAAACTGTCAAGCTCCTGGGTTGAGATAAAAACAGTTCAATAATTGAAATATAATATAATAGCAATATAATAATGAGAAGGGAGAAATGGAAAGAGAGAAAGAAATTTTTAAAAGAGAAAAAAAAGAAAAAGAGAGGAATAAAACCTAAGAAAAACAAGTGATACACAATGCAATTGCTCACCCCCTGCTGACTGATGCCCAGCATGTCCCTGAGCAGGGATTGATCCCTCACAGCCAATCCTCCCATCTTACACACTGAGAATGATGTTCTGTGGCATGGAATAACCCCTCCCAGCTTCTTGTGCACCTGCATCCTGGCAGAGCATGGGAAATTGAAAAATCCTTGACTTAGTGTAAGCACTGCTTAGCAACAGCTAAAATATCAGCTTGTTATTAACTTTATTCTCATACAAAACCCAACACACACCACTGTACCAGCTGTTAGGAA
Source organism: Oriolus oriolus (assembly GCA_013400235.1). Lineage (NCBI taxonomy): Eukaryota > Metazoa > Chordata > Aves > Passeriformes > Corvidae > Oriolus > Oriolus oriolus. The sequence goes on along the minus strand of VXBT01009887.1, from coordinate 319,066 downwards.
GAAAATTAACTCTATCCCAACTGAAACTAGGACATAAATAAATTGGTGTCACCTCATACTTGTCCTCCTTCCTAATTTTAATTCCAGTTGCTTGTTTCAGTGCTTGAAGAGTAAGACAGCAGGACAGCAGCAGGTACTGGGTAGTGCTTTTAGCAGGAGTCCATCTCTCTGTATGTAGCATGGGCCTACAGTGGAACATTTACTGAGATAAGGCAGGCACCAGTCCGATAAAAAAAATTACGTGCTCTTGCATACACTATCTGACTCTTCCAAGCACTCTCCCAGAAATGTGCAGCCCGTGGGCTCTAAGATGCCCATTAGTGTCAGGGTAACACAAGGAGTGGGAAGTCGATGGACCAGCTGGTGGTAGCTTAAGTACTCAACAAGCATTGTCCTTTGTTATTTGTAATGTGGTAGCTCCAAAAGACCCCTCCAGAAGGTCTTTCAGGATATAGTCCTTGTAAATAGTAGCTAATCATGCATCACAGGCTGGAGGGGTTTTTTCCTTCCCTCTAGAAAAGCCCTGAACATAAAATTGTCTTTCATCTTGTCAGGCAGGCAGTCCAAAGGAGAGACGCTGACAGAGTACAAGTCAAGTGTCTTCTCATCTTGCACCCATCCTTTCTTCTTGAATCAAAGGAGATAGGTATTTTTCTCCAGTGTAGAATAGATAAGTACTAGGGCGACTGTAAAAAGAGTTGTATTGATCTGGTCTCCACACAGTGTGAGAAATGGAAAAGAGCTGGTAATTACCTGCCTCATAATTCTGAACACGATGAACCAGGAAGAATGCTCCAAGAAATTGCTTCCCATGAAGTAATTAATCTTTTAATTTTATTTTTCCATCACATGGCTTCTTTAAGTCTCTTTAATTCTCATCTAATACCACAGAAGTAGTCAGCACTGCACCCTTCAATGCATATATCAGTTTCTAAGTCCTTCCTTATCTGTTCATATATTCTGCTCCTGTAAACTGGAGTTGTTCATTAGATTAAAGATCTTTATTTGAGTAGAAACATACACTGTGATTCTAAATCAGAGCAGATAGATTCAGTTTAAGGGCCTATTCTTCAGTCTCTCCATCCCAGTTCAGCTATTGTCCTTAATAGTGTCAAATGCTAACTTCCCTGAGTAATATCAAACCCAGTCACATGTAAAGAACCTTTCACATGTCCTTTCATCTTAGTTTCATCCATGTGGGATTGAACTTTATGAGCTGTGCAGAGTTCATGGCTCCTTTTAATGCAAAAGATGAATGAAAGCATAGAGTTTTCACACTGCTTCAGAAGACACAAGGCTGACCCATTTTATTTCGTTTCAGTCTCTTCACACAGAGAACGCACATCAGAAAGTGAGTTTGTGGGTCTGGATGCCAGATGAACAAGCCAGGTAGATTTGCAATACAGTGGTGGCCAAAGACACTGGTTTGCAGGTCAAGTCCTGGGTCCCCAGCAATCTCTTTGCTTGACCCAAGGTAATATATTTGATCTGTCTGCAATTTTATCTTCTGCATTAAAACATGAGTAGCATTCCCTTTGTCTGCGTTGCCATTTTAAGTGATAAGGTCTTTGAGGCAAACAAATTGTATTCCATTTGCACAGGTTCTTGTTCAGTTTAGGAGGATGAACAAAACCCACTCTTTCCCACTTCTGTCTCAAATTTTGTATACAACTTACAGAACTGATTAATGTCTCCAATGCTCTTATTACAGACTTGGCAAGTAACCATAGTATGGCATCATCACATCTGCGATATAACTGCAGAACAGCTCAGTGGAAGAGTGTACTCTCCACTTTAATGATACCATGAGTTTGATTTTTAAGTACTTTTATTCTAATGCTGCAACTTCAAACCATGTGAAGATTAGATGTGAAAAGGTGAGAAGGCTTACAGAATTATACTCTCTAAAAGCTTATGAAAATATTGCAGGAAGTATCAGAGAAGGAAATATGGGATGGAAATCAGAATAAGAGAAGAACTCTCTTCATTAAATGACCTCATTAAAAAAGGTGGTTACATGTTTGCTAAACTCCTGCTGTGATGACATTAAACAAAAGATCCTTTACAACTGGAAGATATTAAAAGATACCAAGAAAATAATATATTCCTTTGTAAATGCTACACTTCATGCTATTAATTTCAATGACTGTTTCATATTTGCCTATCTTTCACCTTGATAATGTAATTATAGTGGTACAAGATATTCCACATAGATGCTAAGATGCAATTTAACTGTCTTCATGTTTCCCAGTCAGATTGTACCTTGCATTTGACCCAAGTGTTGTATGGTTATTAATAGATATACAATGGGATGTCTCACTGATGCATTTTCTAGGATCACATTGTCCCTATCCTGACAGTAAAGGAGAGGCAAATAAACGTAACTTCATTGTTGGTGCAACTTAAACAAAAAAACCCCATAAAAATTAAAATTGAGTTTGCATTATCAATGCAAGGGCTTTAAACAGGGTCCATTCCTATCACTAAAACCCTTATGCTTTTCTTGGCTGCAGGTATGTGTTCATGCAGGTTTCCCAGCAGGATGCAGTACATTGGCATATTGCCTGGGATCAGCAGTAATGGAACAAGTTCATCAGGGTGCAACCCCACTCTGGCCGGAGCAGTTGGATTCAGTTTTGTGTTTCTACACATTGATCACCACGTACTTCCAAAATTAATAGGTTCTATAATAATGAAATAGGACAAACACCACTGCACCCCCCTCTAATAATGATAACTTTTTAAAAAATCAAAGAAAACAATTGAGCCAAAGAAAGACACTCAGAAGAGGTAAATTAAAGTCAGTGGAGATAATCCAGAATTCAGATGGAATTTTAATGGTGGCACTTTTCTCTATATATTTCTATATACCGAATTCTGACATTAAGAGTTTGATCTTACTTCATGAAAAACAGGAAGTTTTGTTCAAGTAGTTCCATGGAGCAAGGGCAATTTACATGAGGTTAGGGTGTGCAGAACACAATGTTGAGCCTGTGATTCATCCTTTGGACAGAAATTTCTGGGAGAGCTTTTTCTGTTGAAAAGTGTTGATTCACCAAAAATTAATTTCTGCCCATTAGCTTCCTGCAATGATATGATTTTACACTTGTTAGTAATAATTTCTCACATTCTGAGAAGAGTAGAAGCCCATTCTAGAACACACAATGCTTTAGTGATTTAATGCAGGGATCTGATCACCAGTCACATAACGCTGGACTTTGAAGCCTGTTTCTGTTACTCTGCCAGAAATAGTATCTCATCAGTCACATATCTTCAAACAATTACATTTTTTTTTATTAATCCCAGAGAACCTATTTGACATGTGTATATATATTCATATCACAACCTATTTTCAGTTCAGCCCACTCTTCCTCTGACTGATTTTCTTACATTGTTTTTCACACTTCTCTCACACAATCACACATAATGGAGATGACCAGATGTAATATTACTATATTACATTCTGTGCTGGTCTTGTAGAATCCATACTATCTAGCCTTCATTTTCACCAAACTGTGCTTAAAGAGAACTTAAGAAAACAAAATAAAAACCAAAATTGGTTTTTAGGCATTCTTCTGTTTTAGACTTGTCCCTACTTTTGATTTGAGGAAGGATATTCAGATTGAAAACTTTAACTGTGATCTTGTGTCAGCCATTTTCATGAGCATTTACTAACATTACCATAATAAAATAGTCAAATATTGGGATTTTCAAAGGACAATGATGAAGTCAGTCCCTTCACGTATATAGAATCTTTTGAGTTCCTAAAATTCTGTTCTGGTTTACACTGAAGCTTTTTCTATATCTATAATTACATTCCAGACAATAGCACAACACTTTTTCACTGCTGAACTCTTGATCTACCGTCTTTATAATGTTTCCTTTTATAAATAATTTTATGGTCAAATTCCCAGCTGAAATTTAAATAAAATGAAATCATGACTTATTTTCACTATTAGCCCGAGATAACATAATAGCATTATGACAGGTGAAGGTTAACATTTCTATTGGCAACTTTCATTTAAACCATCTCAGAGCAGGATGGCATGCATAATTGCTTTGCACCAATGGAGGAAATAACTCCCATTAATCCTGTAGTGAAGGTCATAGAAACATTGCACAAGCTCAGAACAATCACAGAATAAAGACACAAGAGAATGACAGGGTCATTTAATTCACACACCCCTAGCTACAAGTACAGCCTCAGACAACTATTTACCTAGCCACTACAGAATTTTTTCTGTTAGAATCTTCTAGCAAATAAGAAAAGGAAAACTCAGGAAAAAAATAAAGTGACGTAAGTCTTTGTTAAGAGTTAGAAATAACTTAAAATAATATTTTTAAATAGCACAAGCTACCTCAGATAAGTTGGATCTCGTCTGTTATAAAGAAAATTTTGTTTGTCCTTCTCAGCAAAACGGCAAACAAAATCCTGATACAGGGAGAATCAGACCTTCTATTTTTAATTATTTTTCATTTTTGCTATTATTAACATGCCCTTGTTCCATTCAGGAATACCAAGAGGCAATCTATTCTCGTGATAATTCTGGCCCAGTTTTTCAAGCCCAAGAGAATCTGTTAGTTTGGAATTCAGTGATTAGATGAACCAAATCAGAGCTCCATCATTACTTTTAACTTTCCCATTACAGGTGAAAAACATGAATCTGCACACTACGGATTTTCACACTAATTATTGCCAGGGGATGTCCTTCCATTTTAGGGATTTTAAATTGATGCCCCACTCCTAAACCAAAAGATTTCCACAGAAAACTCTGAAAGTTACTATGGAGAATAGGAATGCATGGAAGGTACACAGCATTACAGAAGGATTAATAGACACTCCACTATACCTCAAGCATTCCTCTAGGCCAGAGAATTAATCAGAGATGACCCAGCTTCATCCACATCAGGGAATACAAACGGAGGTGACACACTGTGTCCTTTGAGCAATAGCAGCAATCACGGGAAGCATCTTCTGCTTCCGGACACATGTTAAAACCACAGACTGTGTTTCAAAACTGCTTCATTATGTGCTGCTGAGGGAAGAACCATCTCCTATTGTATAAGCATATTGTTTTCCAGAGGATTAACTTTGGACTTGATGATGAACTAGCTGTTGTCTACTCTCCATCTCCTTCGCTCTACTTCCCCATTCCTGTGCACACACCTTTCACCCTCTCATTTTCTCAGTCACTTCCTCATTTTTTCTGAGACTAATCCTGCCTCAGCCACGTTCCATGCCAGAAAAATTTCCCTTCTGTGCCATTTGTCAGCCATCGTTCCCTTCATTTTATTTCTGCTATTTACCCATATCTATCTTTTACTTAGACTACAAGATACCACTAAAAAAAGGCTATTTCTGTCTCTATCCAGCAGAATCTTCTCCTCCTTACTCTTGCTATTATCATTGGCTGGGATTGCTCTTACACAAGACTTTGAAACTCTCCACAAGCTCATTGATTATAAACTCTTTACACATTGCTTTAAACTCTTTATTGTTTTGTACCTGCTTTGTAGCTGCACTGCCAAACTGGGCACACAAACGTGCAGCGGATAGAGGAGTCACCACAGGTCATTTGATCAACACGAAATAGTGATATTCATGTTTTTTATCTGTCCCATTGAAAAGTAAAAGGCACAGGAACAATTTGCTCTTGGTTTCCAGTTCTGGTGGACAAAGAATGCACAGCAATCAGTTACTGTGGCTTCATTGACATTGTGGCTTCATTCATTGTGGCTTCATTGGTGGTAGCCTAGGACGCCATTGTAGCCCCTGCCATTTCTCCCAGAGAGCAACTCCTTTAAACATCTTCCCATGACCTGTTTGCCATTTCTCTCCGTGTCTTACCCACCGTAATTTTTATTTCATTAATGCAATGCAGGAAGCATATAGGTACGGGAAAGTCACAACCTTCACTGAGTATGCCGAGCCATGCACAATATTGTGTAAAGGTCAATGCTGCATAAACAGATGCTCCAGAACTTGTTCATATGTTGGGGCCATGAAAACTGTAAATTTTATATAAACAATTAGGTTAGGACTGATTTAATTACATTCAGGCACTCTTTTGTTTGATTGGTTTCAGTTACTAAGAAATGCTGAAGTCTCTCAAAGCAGATATACAGAACTCAGAAAGTCTCAGCAGAAATGAAATTTCTGAGTGACTTCCAACATATGATACCCCTTTTACTAGAACTTGAGAGATCTTCTAAATGAAACAGTTGCTCTTTTTCTGCCAACAATTAAAAGAGTAAAATTGAGGCATTTTTGCCTACACATATCAGTCCTAAAGTATGTAAAAAGTGACAAGAATAATCTTAAAACCACAGCTGGAAATACAGGGTGACATTTCTTTGCAAGAGTGCCATTGGGCGCAGAATAAAAAGGAATAAAATTACAACTGCACCCACAGGTATCCTACCCACCTCATGGCAAGAATTCCTGCCAACACGGCACACAGCCAAACTAGCCTGTGTCCCAAAAGCAGGTTCATTGAATTGGACTGCAGATAAAGATCATTTTACTCTGACACAAAACTAGATTGTTGCCAAGTCTTGCTGTTTATTCTTGGTCTTGTGAAGACATCAGCATCTCTAAAGTCATTCAATGATCCAGAAAATAGATCCTGACACTAACTTGCTGAAAATAAAGTTAATTTTCACAGAATCAAAGAATAATGGAATAGGTAAGGCTGGGAGGCACCACAGTGGGTCATCTGATCCAACCTCACTGCTCATTTAGGGTCATCCCAGAGCACATGGCACAGGATTATGTTCAGAAAGTTCTGGAATGTCTCCAGTGAGGAATCCTTCATAACCTCTCTTGGGCAGCCTGTTGCAGTGCTCGATCACCTGCACAGTACAGAAGTTCTTTCAGGTAGAACTTCCTGTGTATCAGTTTCTGCCCAATGCCTCTTCTATTGCTGGGCACCACTGAACAGAGCCTGGATCCATCCTCTGACATCCTCCCTTCAGATATTCATAGGCATTGATGAGGTCCCCTCTCAGTCATCTCTTCTCAAGGCTGAACAGGCCCAATTCTCAGCCTGTCCTTCTAAAGAGATGCTCCTGTCCCTTAATCATCTTTGTGGCCTCTGCTGGACCTGCTCCAGGAGCTCCACTCTCTTTTGTGCTAAGGAGCCCAGAACTAAACACAGCACTCCAGATGTGGCCTCACCAGGGCTAAGTAGAGGACCAGGATCACTTGCCTCAAACTGGCAATGTTCTTCCCAATGCACCTCAGGATACAAGTGGCAGGACACACCGCTGGCTCATGGACAACTTGTTATTCTTCAGGACCCCCAGGCCCTTCTTCACAGAGCTGCTTTCAGCAGCTCAGCCCCGAGCCTTTACTGGTGCATAGTGTTATTCCCCAAACTTTCAGACACTTCAGTCTTTGATCTGATCTATCATGTGCCACTAAATCATTATGTCAGCACACACAGACCTGCAGAAAAACGTGCCTTTGACTGGAGAAGAAGAAGGGTCCTCCCTTTCACTGTGAACTGACATTTATGCAATTTTCAAGGGATGTAGCCATAGTGCAGGACTTAACCAGTTTTCACTACCTCTACATGCTACCCATTCCTCAACCATAGCTAAGACTTTCATGTCCAGTTCTGTTACTGGCACACCACAATTTGTCTTCTCTGAACTGAATTTATCTCCCTTTTGACCAGTTTGTTGTACTCCCAACATGCACTGTTGGTCTCTGCAACAAAACCAGCTGCTCCATTTCCTTGGAAGAGATTTCTGTCAATGAGAATACATTATTTCAACATCCACCTAGGGCTTTCTGCTCAAAGGGTTCAGGGTTATCAACTCTGTGAACCCACTATCATTGAAAGTTACCATTGAAAGTTTCAGATGAACCCATTTCATCTGAAAGCAGAGATGTGCTGGAGCAGTGCACTCCTCAAATACCATGGCAATATCCTATCAGCTGAACATCACAGTTAATTATAGGACAGAAATTACATTCATGACCACCCACTGCTTGAAAAATGGTGTATGTCTTGACATTCAGTCTTGGACTTCTAGTGGGCTCCTCCCGTGGCTGATCTGCCAGATTTTTCCTTGGCTTTCCTTTGGTGCTACTGTTGCTTGTTTACTTTTATAGTAGGAATATTGTGATGTACTGCATGAACTGTTGAAATAAGTAAATTAATATATGCCTGAGTATAAGGCTCTCACTATGGTATTTAATGAATGACTTTTGATTTACATGGGACAAAATCAGAAATTTCAGTCATGGAAGGTTAAATTGCCATAAAACAAAAACCAAGTAATCTCTGAAGTACAAAGACACAATTTATGTCTGGAGAGCTTTCAGACAGAATTGGGGAAAGCAGTAGTTGAACACAACTCTGTTCATTTTGTTTGCTTTCAAAATTAAGGAAATTAGACAAAAAAGCAGGCCAGGCTGACATGTGGTGTACGGGATTCAGCTGAGCATCTGGCCATTCATACTAAAACTCCGACAAATGTCTACGCTCAAACTGCATCAATGTAAACTAACAAATCTGAATCACATCTCACCACAGTTTATTATGCAAAATTGGAACAAATTTTTAGGGCTTTCTTCAATATGATCAATTCAACACAGAGGAAAAACTTGTCTTGGTTATAGTGATGTTCTGGGAAATAATTTTTTGCTAGATCTTGATGCATTCGTGTGAATATAAAATTCCAGCACATGACTGGCATTGTAAAAGATGACTGAGAACAACCTCCAAATAGAAATGTACTGGTGCCACCTCCTCAGACTGCCTGAGTATCATTTTACTTTTTTATAAGGGGTGCTTCAATCTGAAGTAGATTGTACTTCAGGTATGTTACCCTGAGTTTGCCTTAATTATGTCCCCTTTAGGTAGAAAATCAAAATCACAATTCATCTGAAAATTTTAAAAAAATTGCTTTCAGGATTTCACACAATCACAACTGGATTCTGCATCAACAGGTCAAGATGCTCATGTGTATTTATGAGCCATATATATATATGTATGTATGGCTCATAAATGGGATTGGTGTGTGTGAAATTTGTGAAGGAATTTGTCCAACATTCCTTAGCTGGAATATCAAGGAAGTAGTCAATATTCTTATCTATTAATTACAGACATGGAGCAAGTGAGTACAGTACAAATGAGGACAGTGAGAAGTTTAAAATTATATAGACAACATTTGCTTCAGGGAGTGCTTTTGAAGCTTTTTTTACTGTAGACAAGAGACAACAGAGGAAGCTACTATAGCTTATACTTAAATATGTAAGTTGTTACAAAGAAGAAGAGAATAAGCCAAGTCTACTGCATATTTTATAACTGCAGGTCTTTTTCTTACTCTGTGTTTTGAATGGTCCTATCTGCTCTGTCATTTAGCAAACATGAAAGTGATGACCAGTCCTTCACATATTTTCAGGACAGTACCATTGCCATGGAGCCCTTCATTGCAGATAGTGATACTAATAAAGTTGGGTTTCACTATATCATTTAGATTAGTTATATTAAAGCTGTATTGTAGGGCAAAACATCCATATTTATGCTGTATTTAACTTTCTATTAATAATAAATTCGTGTGAAATACTTTTTTTATTAATATTGATCACTATTCCAACTGAAAGCCAAGATGTCAAGGTTTCCTTTAGCATCCTCAGTTATATTTAATAGCCCTGTTGATGAGTGAGAGCCTAATGAAGGCTAACAGATGGTCTATTTAATATTGCTGTAGGGTTTGAAGCACTTGCCAAAACAGATACACAAAAGGATTTGACAGCCCTGTAGCTGAAAACCTTTAATTACAGCTACTTCACTCCTAGGGGTTTCTGCGAGGCCAACACAACAGCACAGCTTTGGGATAGGTCAGCATGGTGAGCAAAGGCTTTGTGGAGCCAGACAGTGAGTGCTGGTAAAACTATTTGCTGAACATTAATAAACTGAGCTTGGTGCAGGCAGCTTAGAGAGACAAGCCTGGACAAAGAGAGGGAAATAAGCAATGATGCTTTCTCTGTCTCTGAGAACAGTTTGCCCTTTTCCTAAAATACCACCTCTTGAAGACTGTCATCACCTGCTGAGCAGGTAGGTGGGGAGCAAGCCTGCAGCCAAAGTGGGCCTTTAATTACGCCTGAGTTATAGCTGGGATTTCACCTTAAAACGATGAGAACTTCATTCCATTTACTACTATTAGGGACAGCAGTCTGTAAGTAAGGGGGCTAAAATTTGCTGAGGTTGCAAAACTCTGTCTTTGAAGGAGTGCAAAAATTTTTTCAGGACAAAAGAATACACACAGAAATCTAAAGTTTCTAAAAACTCTTCTAATTTTTTGTTCCAAATTTGAGTGGAAAGAAGGAGCTTTAAGACTTTCAATTATTTTCTCCTGGCTCTACCTGGAACAATTGCCCCCAGGTTTTCTGGCACAAATTCACACCACTTCCAAAATTAAAAGGCATAATTAGCAGTCGCATTCTGATTTGCCTGAATTGATTTCTTGGCAATTGCTTAGAAATCGAATCCATTCCTTCAGAAAGAATAGGTGTTTTCACTGCCCTTACTGTCTCTGTCAGATCTGTCTGTAACTAAAGGTATTGATTCTTTCTGGGTGCCAGGAGGAGCTAGTGGAGTTGTTAATATATAATTCCAAATATCTGATCAGTACTTGTTTTACACAGTATTTTCTAGAATAAAGAATATGTAGATACGTGCACAGACAGAGATGTAGACAGGTTTTGAGACTCTCTGACAATGGAATTTTCCCCTCACTACCATGACCTTTTCTCCACCCAACAGCAGAGGCCATCCCTGCACGCAGGAACAAATAATTTCATGGTGAAAAAGGCGGGGGGGGAACAAAACAGAAAAATAAACAGGAAGTGAGATTTCCTAAACTAACCTACAAGGCAGCTTGGGACAACAGAATAATAACAAATTTTGCCAGTCCCTACAGCACTGACACCCACAGATTTGATGCTCCAGTGTGATGAGAAAATCTCTGCATCTTTAAAAGTTCAGAAACTACATGAACGATTGACGAGGAAGGTATGGAAAAATGCACAGGGGAGAATCCCTTTTTCCACCACAGCTGGCTGAGTCAGTCCCTTTTCCTCACATATCTCATGTAAAATCAGTTGTTTCTCATTATTCCAGACTATGCTGAAGCCTGGCATTTTTACTGGCTCATGCAAGAATCTGCCTTTTTGGCTCCATCCAAACTGCCACTAGAAGTGACTAGACACCAAACACTAGTCTGAAGGAGAGGGTGTACTGGCCTGGCCCCAGCTACTCAGGCAAATGAAGCAAACATAAAGAAACAAGCTGGAATTTACAATAATCTTGATCCAGCAACTGGTGAAGTAACTGGAAAGGTCCTGATCAGATTCAATCGGCCTCAAGAGAAAAACTACCTCCCTAATGGGCAGAGAAGCGGAGTGCAACAGCAGCACAACATCCCAGAAAGAGATACAGTCAGGATAGTAGTAACACAGGCTGCCAAATTTGAGGGTAATTGGAAGAAAATCACTAATTACAAGGGCTGTGAAATCAGACAACTCTTTCATCCTTGGATACAGTTAAACCTGGTAAGCAATGGCTAGATGGTGGGGATGTTTTGAAGCTAAATATATTTTTAATGTGATATGCATCTTCTTTGATGTATGTATTTTCAGTAAATGTTCATCTGTTTAATTATTATTTATTTTGTACAGAGCTTTGGGATTTACTAAGATGAAAGAGGCTATTGTTTGTTTGTTATCGTGTGAGTGACAGTGCCGGGCCCGACTCCTAAACTAGTCCATCACTTTTAACATAGCACCTCAAGCCATTCTAACACAGACAATATTCTTGCAAAAATCGACTTTGATGAAAATGCATATACACAAAGGATATTCCGTAATTAGAGAAGGTACAAAGCATTGAATGTGCCAGTAAAGTCAATTAAGCTCTAATTACTATTGGATTCAGATCTGCCATTGCATGATAAATTGCTCAAGTAAAAGTATCTTCTCCACACAGAGGTGCTAAATTCACCCCTGCTGACGTTACAGATGTTTTTTCAACTACCCCTCTGATTCTATTTGAGATAAAAAATGCAGAAACTTTCTCCCGCTCTAGGCAGCAGTGTGAAAAACTCATTAGCTGATATAATCTTTATAGGTAGTTTTCTTTGTGTGGTTACTTGACAATCCCTCACTTTCCACATTTCTGGGCTGTGCTAATGACTTCACACCCTCTTTTTCTCAGGAGGCAGAAGATCCTTCTGCAATGAGCAGTTGACATATGGTTAGTGTCTAGCCCTTTGCTATCATTCAGGTGATGGAGAGCTTTGGAAAACTCTTGACTTCATCTCAATCTCAATGTGCTCCATCAGGAATTCTGCAGATGACAGTGATTCAGCTTTTTAAACATTTCCAAGTAGTTCATCACTCACTGCCACTTTTCTCCTTACCTTTCAGTGTTAACAAGTTTCCATATGCTGTTTCCATATGCCATGTGGCTTTTACAAAATCTCAGGCAGTAACTTCTCCAAAAGCTCGGATACCTTTGTGGTAGTCCTGTTTAGCAGAATATTCATGTAATCGTAATGACAAAGTGAAAGGCATCCATTCCATGGGCTTCAATGCATTTTGGAATAGTGTCTAATGAAGTTCAGTTTCAAAAATTTTAAGAGCAATATTAATAGAATGGAATAGACCAGAGTGATCTCTTGGAATAGTTTCTGCTTGAGTCGCTCACTTGTCCTTCATCCAGTCTCCCTTCATACTAAAGCTACAAAAAATATATTTTAAGTAGAATGAAAAGCTTGAACTGATGTTAGCACAAATATCATGTTCTTCCACCTTTCAGATCTCAGCTGCTCTAATCATGTTCCTGACAGTAACTCGCTGTCAATTTACTGAAACTCCTTTAGACTTGTCAGTCTTACAGCCCCAGAACAAAACCCAAATGGTGGCTCCATAGTGCAGATGCACAAGATAAGGTGTTTAAATCTGTTTAGAGGGGAATAAAAGTCATATTCCAAATAGTTTCTTGAAACTAATGCCTCAGTCCCTGCTACTCCAGCCTAGCTTTCCATTGCCACATTTGAATATAGCAATGTGTCCCTTTCTACATGAAAAGTAGCCTGCCTTTCTCTGTTCTCTTGAAGTCTTTCTTGAAGTCTTTCTTTCATTTCCTGCCGTATGCCTTTTTAAAGGAGACTGAGATGCTTTTTGAAACTGGCAACTACAGACTGAGGTACCAAAACTCATACATTTCTCTTCACCTTTGGCTGAGAGAAAACATCTTCATTCCTCTTAAGCACTTTTATTTGCAGCTCGTAATGCTCCTGCCCCTCCAGTGTCTCCTATTGCTGCTCAGTGGTGAGGTGAGGGCTGTAGAAAGTGTTGTTCAGGAATCCCACACAAATAACATTTATTACTGCTCACCTTGGGTGTCATGGAAACACAAATCTTACAGCACTGCACTAAAGTGAGCAGTCTGAGCCCAGTCACACCAGAAGAAGCACCTCATTTATTAGTTATTTAGATAATTATCACCACAGTGCAGTAGAAATGAAAACTCCATGGGATGAGTGATTTAACTTCAGTGCAAGTCCATCAGTCACGAAGGAACACACTGCTCACATTACACCCCACAGACATCACCATGACTAATCCTCTAAAGCTGGTGAGAACACACAACATGAACGAGCAAGGGGTTTTCTTCACCACTTCACCACATTTGATTCTGCAAGCTGGAGGGATTGAAGATTCTTCTGTGTGAAACACAGGTGCTGAAAGTACCATCCCTGACAGCTCCACCTGGTACCAGATGCAAAAACTATATTGAAGAGAGCAGGTTGAGGTGTGCTTTCTGGAATGCTCACTGTTTCTTATCTTACTAGTAAAACTTGAAGTACAGTTTTTCCAGATAAAGATTTTTTCATTATTTTACCATTAGAAGCACTAGGAAAAGGGAAATTTTGTGATCAATATCTTACTTGAAATTATTTAAATGGGACTTCTGTTGATGTTTGTAATTCAGTTTATTATGTGGGGGTTTTTACTATGACTACTAATACTTCTGCCTGGAGATTCCAGAAGATTTCCAGAGATTCTTAGGTGTTTGGCCCTCATATTGCTTTCAGTCACATTTAAAAAATTAAGTACATAAATTATGTAAACTAAATCTCTTCCTCTGTTATCTCATCTCAGGCAGTCAAAGGAATTGTCAGTTTTTATTTTGCCATAATAAAATGAGTGCAATTGCTTCCTCATGTATATGTTTACTACTTACACTGTTCTGAGTCCAATTTAAAAGAAAATGTGAACAAATAATGGCAGAATATACAGACTGACCAAAACCATTTATGGCTGAAGCATGAAATACTTTCAGCCTTCAGGTTGAGGATGAGGAGGGGAATGAGAAGCTTATGGTAATTCTTTTTAGGGAGGAGATGGTTTCATGAATAAGCAGGAAAACAACTGTATCTAAGATGAGGAATTTGAAATCCAAAAAACAGTACCTAAAGGAAGAGCTCCAAACAGCCAACAGTTTACAGAGCACTTCCCACAGCCACAGTCAAATGTATTCTTAACTGAAATACTTTACTCATTATAAACAATTTAAATTCCTTATAAATTAAACCTGTTTATAAAGTGCTTAATGCACTTTTAGTTTTAAGAGTATTTAGAACATTTAACAAGCACTGTGAGCTCACACATTCTATGTGTGTCTATATCTGCTAAAGCCGTCACTAAATTTCCAAAAGCCATTAAAACAGGGATAGAAACACAAACACTTTAAACTTTAAAGCCTTGTTAGCACAAAATATATTCAAAGTCTTACATGAGGAGGAAACTCATTCATAAACCAGCCAATGCTTAAAACCTGCTTAATAGAAAAATAAATAATAACAATAACAGTAATAATAATGATAATACTACATTATTCCTTTCTGAAAGTGATTACCTTACCTATAACCCCTTTTAAAAACACTTTAAAATATTTTCAAAAGGTATTCGGAAGTCTCTAAACCAAAAGATTGGTTATTTACAGTTTCTTTTTAAAACACTGACATTTTCTTGACAAAGCCAAAATTTTGCAAAGTGTGGCTTGAAAGTAACAATTATCAATGTCTGTGTATTGTCACTGTAAAAAATAAGTTTAAAGGAATTTTAATTTTAAGAATCTTTCACTTTATTATCCTCCCTTCCTTTTGCCAGTGCACTAAATTATTAAGGTACTAATAAAAAGTCTATTTAAAATGTGGACTGGCTAAGTGTACTTTTAAATCATGTGGTGATATTCATAGGAAGACAGGAATTTCAGCAAAGTTTTAGTTAAAATACTAGAGATGCACAATCCAGCTCTAGACTGCTGTCTAAGTCTGTATCTGTTGCTCAGCTGTTGGGAAAGACACGTTAAATTCCTCCATGAAATGAACACAGTGATTTTTGTCCTCATCATTTCTATGTCAGTAGAACAAGACAAAAGCAAGTTTTCATCTAAGTTAGTCCTTAATCCCTCCAGGGATATCCTATGCCAAGGTTATTAGGGTTTATTGCCTGAATAGAACAAAGCAAGTAAACAAAGCCAAACTGGATGTGTAAGAGGTTTCCTTTGTTGTTCCTATTCAAAACTGTTTCAGGATTGTGGGAGGAGTTAATTTATTAAGAAATGTAAAGAAAGATGTGGCCCATCACCTTAATTTGTCTGATATTTGTGCCGTGCACATTTTTGATGTTTCCCGCATCATCCAGGCTTGCAACACTTGGTTAACTTCCACCTTTTCCCAGTGTGGCTGAACCACAGCTCAAGGCTGACAAATTGACAGGTGCACCCTTTGGGAAAGGTACACCCTTCACTGGGTTAAAAGCTGGCTGGGTGGCCGAGCCCTGAGGGTGGGGGTGAATGGTGCTGCATCCAGTTCGCTGCCTTTTGAGAGCTGACACCACCGATCACATACGAGGGGATGGCTCTCTCCAGGCTCAGCAGAGACCCAGACACAGGGAACTGTGCCATGCACACTGCCCAAGTGCTCCAGTTTCTTTGACATTTGCTCCCTAAAATGAAAACCTCTCTCTGTTCCCTGTGTGATTTTTGGAAAATGGGCGGGATATATAGATTAGTTTACTTTTTCCTTAAAACAACTCCTCCACTAAAACCTTTAAGTAAGATGGTTGTTAAAATTGAAAAGCCGTAGGGCTCAGTCACGAGCCTTTCAAATAAATAGGAGCACCTCTGTTGACTTCCCCAATGCTGCTAACAGCAAAGAGACTGAACCCTGATATCCCTGGTTAGATATGCCTGGCTTACCCATAGGATGCATTAGAGCCCATCTGAGATACCAAGTCCTTTGTGGTCTGTTTGATTCTCCAAACACTTAATTCTCAAGAGCAGAGTCAGATCCAAACCTAAATAAAAACACAGGAATATTTTTCATTATTTTAATGGTGTTTGAATCAGGAGACAGAGAGTGCATAGAAGATCATGTTGTCTGAGGTTTCAGATACAATGATTGCCATTAAAATGTCAATACCTAGCACCATTCACTGCGAAACTGCATCTGCTGTGCCACATTTCCCCTAGAACCTTAGGACAGAAATATATCTGAATTGAGGGTTTCAGAACTACTTAATATTGGTTTAATTTTACTGCCATTGAAACAGTTGGTAAGGTTTCCATTAATTTCAATAGAACAACATTAAACTCAGTGTAAAAACTACCACCATCTATTGTGTCAATGTGTCATATCACGTTAATGATAATGGCATAAAAAAAATTAAAAGCGGTTCATTTTGCACTCTTATGGAACTAAAGGAAGAAAGTACTGTGAGCTGAAGAGATGTATGACTTTTTACCAGGGTTCAGCTAACCTTTGATCACTTTTAAAAATTAAAGTGATTTTAGGGCTGAAAAATGCTCATAATAAAAGACTTAAAGAGCTCAATCTGTTCATCAAAAAAGATCAATAGTTACTTAATTGCAATATAGCAGTGCCTTCATGGAGAGAAAATGCCATGTAGTAAAGGACTCAATCTATCACAGAAAGGCACGAGAACCACTGGCTTCACATTACACCAGGTAAAATCTTCATAGAAATGAAGCTTCTGGCTTATTGGGTTTTGAGGTTTTCTGTTGGTTTTTGTGAATTCTGTTTTGTTTTGTTTTAATGAAATGTTCTGATTAGATATTAACAGCTTCAAACAAGGACTGAAGTTGTTGTCCTAAAATTGGCATGATGATCAAACACAAGTTATCAGTCTCATTAACAGACTAAGCGGGAAAAGAAAGAAAAGAAGAAGGAAAAAATTAGTGTTACTATGCAGAACACTAGAAACACTTCAAACTTCTAATTTCTGGAATTTCTTCCCAATTATCCCACATTTCCAACAAAGAAAACAGAGGAAGATAGAGAGTGGGGTCCAAACAAGAAAAGAGAGAAGAATAAATTACCAGTTTGAATCAGTTCACCAGCTGAGGATCAAGGCAATAATCTCCAGGAATTGAGCAAAGGTTGGGGGTTGGTTGCTGTGTTTTCTTTATTTCAGAAACATATATTTCATGGCACAGATTACATACTCAGATCAAGTGGCACTTTAAAATACAGATGATTGTTTACTTTGTAGAGAAAATGTTTGTTTGTTTGGATTTTTGTTTGGTTTTACTCTTTATTTTGTCCCATTCTGGTGCGTGTCACCATACTGTGACTTTACATTACCAGTAGAATTAAAAGTAACCTAATATAAAACATTCATTTAGATATTCATTCTGTTACCTCAGTAGCTGTTACGTGATTTTTTTTTAATATGATTTTAAAAAAATACATGCTTTTATTTGTTATTCTCCTGCTTTAGTAATACTGCCAGCTGTACTTTCCACTTCACATGAATTCAGGTCTATTCCAATTTTCCACTTCCCTGCCTTTAATCCCAGCGTTACAAACGGAATCCCATGCTACACTAATATCTCTTACTCACTGGCACAGAAGAGATCAATATTTTAAAATGCCATATGTTTTATAGATCAACGGCCTTGTGCAAAGGAATCCAATGGCATCTGAACCATTACACAATATTTGTAAGTTACACGAGTCAAAGACTGTGAGGTCTGTCTTTGCACACGCTATCAGTTCCTAAAATGTTTGTACTCATCTGTGAAATGTTTTAGTATTTTTATAAAACTTAACTAAGTTACCCAAATCCTTGATCTCCTCTCACCATATGCCATCCTCTGTGGCTTACAGGTGTGGTAGAAACTTTAATAATGTGAATATTTTGTCCTTCACACGCACTCAGATTCCCCAGAAGCTTTTCATAAGGTTTCACACCTGTCCATCAGAAGCTGACTAGAGCTCTTGCTCAGGCAGAGGTGAAGTCGGTGGCTGAAGGACACACCTCTGGCATGTGTTTGGTCACTGAGGTTAACATTGCCAACACTTCAGTCTGACCCACCTCGGAGTACAGATGCAGATGCTGAGGAACACATCCAGCACAGGCATCTGTGTGAGCAGCAGCAGTGGGAGCTGCAGGCGGTGCTTTGGGGGGCAGGAACCTGAGCTCCAGATGAGAGGCCATGAACAGGTGACCCTTTGCACAACCAAGGGCACAGAGACCTTGAGCACAGCTGGGACCGGGCACTCAGACATGGCAAGAGCCAATGACCCTTAGACTTTCCCACCTTAGACTGTGAGGGGATAAAAGCCCAGAGGTTTGGTTACTTTGTTTGGGGTCTCTCCTTGGAGGCACCAGCTGTTATTTTATTATTTAGCTGTTGCACCAGGGTTAAATTTTTTGAAGGATCTGGACATCTGAGACTCTGCTGTGGGAAACCTTGCGTTGAGGAGGTAAGGAAATCTGATCCGATCTTGTGAGTGTGGGGTGTGTAGCTGCAAAGGGGCCTCAGGTGGTGTGAGTGTCACTGATGACAGCCAGAGTGGCCTCTGGATCACCCAACAGGGATTTCGCTAACACAGAACCAGTCAAAGGAGGAACCTCTGGAGCCACACAGACCTTGGAAGAAACCACAGGGTATTCTGCACTTCAAGGTATGCTGCACTCTTCCTGTGTTGGTTCTGACTCCATTCCCTGAGCAAAGAAATTGCTCTAAAGATGACACCATGTTTTTGTGGAACCATTATGGTAAGTTTGGGACAGAACATGGATTCATCTCAATTTCAAAACTGGAGCTCCAGACCAGATCCCTTGGGAGTGATATTCTGTTCTGCACCTTGGGAAGTTTTCCTAGTTTGCTGCTAAATCATTTCTCAGCCCCTCAGCAGTGCAGCTCCTAAATTGCTTCAGGGTTGGCAATCCCATGAGTTCTAGAGAACAAAGCCCATCATGCAGACTGTCCCAAACCACCATCTCTGTTCTCTTTCCTAGAAAATCATGGTGTTAGGTCTCTGCTACAAGAAGAAGAAAAACACATCTTTAAAATACCCCTCTTTTTCATCCAGTGCAATGACCTGTTTATATCTACTCTAAGCATTCTGGTGAATGCTCAGACCATCATACCATGATGGTGATAAGTCCAAGATGAAGAGAGAAAAACTTCCTTGCTTAAGAGAATTTCTTGGCTTTGCCCTTCACTATCATACAACTATGTCAGTATGTGTGAATTGCCTTTGAAAAAGCCCAGAACAAAACATTATTCAGTATACTTTTCCCAGTGGAAAAAGGATTAGAGAACAAGCATGTGATATGTTAGACACACTGCTTAACACAGTACTGGCATTTGGAGTAAGGAATGGAATGGAATGGAATGGAATAGAAGAGAAGAGAAGAGAAAAGAGAAGAGAAGAGAAGAGAAGAGAAGAGAAGAGAAGAGAAGAGAAGAGGAGAAGAGAAAGAGAAGAGAAGCAAGACAAAATAACCTTGACCCCTTCTAAGCAATTTTAAACAAAAGAAATTTTCAAGTGGTAAAAAATTAATCGGAAGTGAAACTTGGGTAGTAGCTTCCACTCTGCAGAAACTTTTTTTTCCCTGCATGTAGCATTGTATCTTCATGGTGTAGTTTACATGAAATTTAGTTTAAATAGCAGTCTGAGGCCCTGGAGAAGTCTCTGAGCAAGTAATCTGGATTTTAATAATGCCGTTGTATTTCTTCACCATATTATTGCAAATTTGTATAATGAGTACTTTTCCTCTAAGGAAATGACCAAGATAGTATACTTGAGGGAAGCTCTTTAACGGCTATTAAAATGTGGTTATTATAAGTTTTTAATAACAAGTTGGAAGAAGGCCTTTTCAGTGAGGGTCAGCTGGGAATCATTCATCAGACTTCAGACTTTACATCCACTTATAATGAGTACAGTCAGAGGACATCTGGTCACACAGATTTGAGAATTCTGTGTTTAGGTGAAGTTTGGATTCAGTCTTTGTAAAACCTTTTTCTTCTGCAGGAAGAATGCAGGAATGTGTAAAAAGAGGATTTTGATCTGACAATAAGTGTCCTTCTGTCCAGAAAGAATTTCTGCATATAGAAACAGAGAATGGAAGAGTCAAAAGCATTAAAAATGTTTTACTTAAGTATACAGATTTGCTACAGATTTTCTCCACACACAAGCAGTGTACTTTAAAATATCTCTGTCCTTTCTTATTTTCAGAGATTTTTTTTTGGGGGGGTGCGTATTTTTATTTATTTATCTTAATGGCTGACTTTTCTAAGTACTATTGCAAATAGTAGACCATAATAATAATTCCAGAGCTCTCCCACTGTATGTTGTTTGTGTAAGGAAGTACATTTCATTTCACACAACATTTACAACTCCATGCTATAATTCCAAGAAGTCAGAAAGCTTTTAAAATTTAATGAACAAAAATTTTATGCTTTTACAACATTCAAAATTGGGCTATACCAAGCAGTTGTATGCAGGAGATTTTCTCTTGACACTGGTTTCATTTTCTTTCCACTACACCAATAAGAATTCATCTACTCTGAAGTTAATTAAGCTGAATAGGAAAAAAGACATTTATGTGAATCATCTCCAATGTCTTAATCTATTTGTGTAGCTATTTTTTCTCTAAGATGCTCCCAGCCACTATATTTCATAAACAAATTTCATGTAGAAGTTGCAATTTTCTCTCCTCTTTACAGAACAATCCTTAAAGGGAGCTCTGAAATATCTCTGTATCATAGAGGATAAATTTTCAGTCCCACTGAAGAACACTTTTCCATGTGCGGCCTTTCCTGGCAGCATTGCACTCTGAGCAAATTTGTGCTGAGTTATTACACAGTTGTAAACTAGTTAATTTATCCTATCGTGCCTTGTGTCCATATGCAATGTCTTTTTAAATAATTTACCATGTTTGGGCAGAGTAATTAGTCTTATTTGGAACAAACACCCTGCAGTATGCTGCCCTAACTAAACAGAGATGAGAAACAGACAGGGAGAGAAATGTATGGGTGAAATGCCACTTCCTTAAGCCTGACATTTTCGTTTCAGAAAATCACAGACTGGGCAAACATTTGTAGAGTCCATCTTGAAACTTCCAGAGTGAGAAACAGTGATCCAGAAATCACACAGGCACTTGTATCCGTGCGGCACGGCGCCACCCAACAAATCCAGAGTCATGTCACCAGGAGATGGGAGACAATACCCAGAAGCATGTGGCCTCAGTTTTCAGGAGGTAATTTTTATGAAACAGAAGTAGCAAGGCTGGTTGACTACTGCTGGGGACATAGTCTGGCAGGGATCTCAAGTCCCTGCCTTACCACAGGCCTCTGGGAAAACCATCCCTCCTTCCCCAGCTGCCAAACAGAGCTAAGGCTGACCCCCATTCCAGAGCACTTGGAGATAAATGCATGAGTAATTCTAATAGCTGAAGAGGCTCATGTTCTCCTTCACAAGTGAGAACAAGTTACTTGGTTTTCAGAGTTTTAAAAGATCCACTGAGAGAGCAGCCAGTCATCCTGGATTTGAAACCTGGAATCCTGGAGCTTGTCACACAGCAACAGGCATGTGTTGAAGCCTTTCTGCGTGGTAGAACGAATTGTGATGGATGCACACAACATTATGCAATTCCCACTTTTTGAGTTTGCAACAGCAGGGAGAGGAGAAGGGAAGCATCTAGGGTCAAGCTTCTTTCTTGCTGCTTTTCTGTTAATGACACACACAGCCTCTGCCATGATACCCCTGTTCAGTGCCAAGGATTCTTTACATTTGAAGTGAAGTCAAGCTGCCCTGCCTGACCAAGGTAGCAAGCGATCCAGTGAGCTCAGCTGTTGTCATTGTTGACTGTGGGACTGTTTCTGGCTGAGCCCTTGACTACCATCCTTTCTTTGCTAAAAAAGGCTGGAAAGTTGGCACATACACCCAAAAGTTTCTTGCAGGCATTATTCCCATTTTTGCTGCAAAGCACCTGCATGCTCAGCCCATCCGTGCCCTTGAGGATGCAGTCAGCTTTTCACCTCTGAGTGGAAAAAACTATTTTCTTTTCTTTATTTTCCACTGAGATTCTTTGAAACATGATCAGGGTTTCAAAAGGCTACAGCAGTCATTGAGGTAACTAATTAGCATTCTCCTCTCTATGGAAATTACCTGTGTGTGTATTTTATACTCTTTGCAGCAGAGGTACTGTATTTGAAATCAAATATATTTCTCAGAATAAGATACAGGAAAAGAACTTCAGGACCACCTGATTTTGAATTACCAAAACACAGGATTACTGGAATTGCAAAACTTTCACCACACACACACTGTTCTGGCATTTTAAATATGATTTAGTCTTAATCAAATGTTCCTGTTAAATAAAGCTAAAATATTGTTCTGCATCACTTCAAGTATTTCAACTGTGATGCAGGAGTATCACTTTGAATTATGTATATTTCCTAACTATATATGATCATTTTTTTATGATTTTATTTTAGAATATCACAATTAAAAACTTTTTAATGTTTGAAGAAGACATCTAGAAGAATCCTCTGTTAATTTATAATTATTTAGAGTTAACAAAATTGAAATGAAATAAATGAAATAATCTTTTCCAAACAGTGTAAAATGAAATATTTTGGCCTTTGTCAAGCTGACTTGTTTCAATCAACCAAGAACCTTTTTCCTGAGCAAGTTACAGCTTCCTAATTTGTACAGGGCACTCTTCCGGATTACCTTTTCTTTTTTGTTTCATTTTACAAAACTAATTGGAAAAAAACAAAAAACAAACCACATTGCAGCTGTACTGGACAGATTTTCATTGCTTTCTACAGGAGCAGAGCCCTGTATATATTAATTAGCTGTAACCCAAATTAGTTCTCATTCAGTTAAACCTCAGCCAGATGCACTGTTCTCATAGAAGCAGTTTCACTGCCTCCACAAAGGTGGTTTACAGCCTGCTCCTGCACAGAGAAGGAGCCTCATATCACTTGCTACAGTTGACTTTTGCCAGCTCCTCTCTCAGGTTTGTCCGAAGCAGAAGCAGAGCGTCAAAGGGATTGAGGACTCTCCAGCTGGAGTAACAGTCCTTTAGAAATCCTGTCAGATGACCATGAGTGTCAGCAGTCCTGCAGTGGCTGATTTATTTTGTGCTCGAAATAATTGCTACCATCCCTGCCCTAGCTACACAGAAACAGAGGTGATCAAAGGGAAGAGATCTGCTCTTTTCTGTTTTGTTTGATTTCCTCAGCAAATAGCAAATTCACCAAGCAGATTTACATTGAATAAAAACCTGTGACCACTTGAGTCCATTTCACCAGATGTAGGAAAACAAGAGTGGCTATGGGGAAGATGCAGGAGATTAATGGTGACATTTTCAAAATTAAATATATCAACTTCTCATTCTAAACCATCCAGCTTTGTTTTGATATCTAATTCTGCTTTTAAAAGGTTAACTCTTCTTGAATGGATGCTTAGCATTCTCTGTTGTTTCTCTCTGTTTACTTAGCAGCTGTTCTAAAATTACAGGAAAAAAGAAAAGAAGAGGATTAAAAAGTAAAAGCTGAGCTAATTATTTTGCTTTCTCCAAAATTAAATACACATTTTTGTTACAAGTTTAAATGGAATATTTTGGCTCATTTTCAGTAAACAATGCAGACAATTCTGTTATTTTCACATATCGCTTTGGATACTGCTGTACTTTACCCCAGCCTCTTTCCAGTGGAGCTCAGCCCACCCCAAGGCCACAAGCCAGCATTAATTTCACCTTTCTGTTGAAGAATAGCACAGATATTTCAGAGGCCATAGAATCCATATACCCTTGTGCACTTTGTGAAGGATGTTTGTTTCTTTTCTGAAAAGATAACATTTTAAATACTCTGGTTCATTTATTCTAATGTCCTATAAGCAGCACCAGTTCCTTACAGACAATTTAAAATTCTTTCACACTCCAGAAATACCATAGACAGTAGCAAGTTAGATAAGTCATTCTTGGAGTTATTAGTTGATAATGATGATAGCTTCAATTCATCTGAAAAATTATTGCTCATAAAATTACTGTATCATAAGCAAACTGCACCTTTTACTGATTTGTTTATCCTTGCAACACTTTCAGTTTGGATAACACTCTTTTTTTATTAATATTGCTATTATTTATTTCCCCACATCAGTTCCATAAAATATATCTTACACTTGCCAGCATTAAGAGAATTACTAACTTCCAATACAGCTGAAGTTGGATCTCTCCAGGAGGGAGAGGAAGCAAAAAAGAAACCCTGACAGTCTAATTTGGATGTGTTTGGCTATTTCCCATAGCTCAGGTGGTGAAAAAAATTTTAAAAATCCATTTGTCATCATAGGGCAGAGTGGCAGAGCTCGGCAATCCTAACCCTCCTCTGATCTTTCTTCCCAGCGGCAGAATACAGGCTCTGCTTTCCTTCATCATTTAACTGTGGTAAGAAGGTGGATTCCTCAGCTCTTGCACAAGCAGAACAGTTCTTGTGTTGTCACCACCCCAGAGACAGGGCTGGACAATGTCCTGTCTTGTCAGGGGAAAGAGCAGCAGCAGTGATGAACCCCAGCATTTAGCAACTGGAGGAAAGTACACGAATTCTGTGATTTTTAAATGAGCAAAACCAAAATGAGCACATTTCAAATCCTCTGATTTTAATCTTGCCCACCAGCTGAGTGCAAAAAGCTTTTTATGTGCAATTACAGGAATACAGTAGATATTTTTTTCTGGAAAAAAAGTCTGGTGTAAATTCCCAGAGAATGCCTTCTTGGTCTGTTCAAGAATCAGCTCTCTTCTTCCCAGTACTCTCCAGGACTTGCTTGTGTCAAAACTACACAACTGTAACAAGTTGTAATAGCTTGTGCAACTGAGCCAAGAGGCAATGCCTCCCTTGCACTACTGGCTGCCTTTGCACCTCTCAGCATAGGGAAATGTCTCTTTGGAATTCACTACTGCCCCAAGCATGAAAGGTTTAGGCATATTCACAAGATCTTGTCGCTTAGCAATGTCCCCCAGCTCAGCTGAGCTATCATGAATGATCAACTGAGTACTCTTAAGATCTTTTATTGATTTTCAAGCTAACTCATTTTACCTTAGATTTGTGGCAGGCTTAAGCATGTTCATCCACTCAGTTATGGCCAGTTAGTCCATCTGAGCCATCATCCTGTGTGTGCCTACATCCATTCAGCCTGAAAGGCTTGTCATCACTCATGCTGTATCTGCACATGGGAGACTGGGCTTTAATGGTCTGCTTTCCCCTTGATATAGTTCAGCCCTGAAATGTAAGACATAAACTACATTTAGGGACACGGATCAATATGCATTACTGTATGGCCCATCTCCGTCCCTGATGAGGTAAAAGGCTCAGCATGGTCAGGCAGCTGTAAATTCTCCGATGCTGCATCCACAATAACAGGAGCACTGCAGTGAGAAGTTGAGGGCTGGATATCTGCTGGGATACTCTGTCACTTTTCTCACAGGTATCACAGAGAAGGTATCTTGTCCCAGCTCTGGGAACTCTCTTCCTAAACGCCAATCTAAAAAATCACTTGCAACCTGCTCAAAAACTGTCATAAGAGCAGCACTGAAACAGGGAGATTCTTGCAAGTTGAGCACTGCCAGTAAGCTGCAGGGACTTGGCTTGCCTTGCAGTTTGTCTTTTCTATTGCTCTCCAGACTTTCTGTATCCTAGTTATTTCAGGGTTGAACTTATTTTACTGGCCAGAAACTAGTACAGTCTTGCTGGGACTCTTTTGGTACAAGAGATGTTCAAATAAACACCATCACGCAATAACAAATAGTTTCAATTAGGTGAAAGGCAGAGCTGTGTGGCTGTGCAGAAGTGAGTTTCAGAGGCTTCCAAGGACACAATGCTATTAAAATCCCTTTGTTACTGTTTCTAAGGCAGGTCTGCTTTGCAAACAAACCAGGAACCCCTCAGGTTTTCCAATATGCAGAAATTAAAGTATCTGTAACACCTGTCATCTTTCATCTGTATCATTAAGTTGGTTGCATGGAAATATCATTTTTTAGTGGTGATTAAACTGTTTACTGGGGACTAAACTAACCCAGAGAGAAAGCCAGCTAGATTTTCCACAGATAGCAGTGGCTAGCAGAAGTAAGCATAAGTAGATTATGAAAAGAAATCTAAAATTGCCGAGTCCTCAGCGACTCCATTCAAATCTCACGGTTTAAAGGAAAATTGCACTGTTTCAATGCCTGGCAATCAACAAGATTATATGGTAAGAGTCGTTCCGCATAAACTGTGAAATATGTTTGGAAATAATCTCCTTCCCTTCCACCTGACGCTTGTACTGCATGTTCAGCATACTTGACAGTTTTAGCTAATTTATTAGCAAAGAGAATGTCTGTTAAAGAGGAGGAAACTGAAGTAAATGGGGATGACCTCAGTTGCTGAAGGGCATGAAGGAAACCATTCCCTTCATCCCTCCCTGGAAAAAGGCATAAAATGTACCCTCGGGAAGTTTGCTGGTGATACAATACTGGGGGAGGTGGCTGATACACCTGAAGGCTGTGCTGCCATTCAGCCAGAGCCCAATAGGCTGGAGAGTTGGGCACAGAGAAACCTAACAAGGTTCAACAAGGGCAAATGCAGGGTCCTGCACCTGGCGGGGAATGAGCCCAAGCACCAGCACAGGTTTGGATCTGACCTCCTAGAGGCAGTTCTGTGGAGAAGGACCTGAGAGTTTCTGTGGATGACAAGTTGACCATGAGCTGGCAGTACCCTGGGGGCCAGGAGGTCCAGTGGTGTCCTGGGGTGCACTGGAAAGAGTGTGGCCAATGGGCCAAGGGAGATGATCCTCCCCCTCTACTCAGCCCTAGTGAGGCTGTATCTGGAGTGTCATTATGTCCTTTCTAGAGAACATATAATTATTGATGTTTGTAGACTAAGTAACCAAGTACAGAACCTGAGCTGATACAAACAGCACAAATTGATTCCCTCCATCTGAAAAAAAAACCCTAAGTATTTTCCCAATATTTTTTCCTAAATATACCAGCATACACTTGATTTAGTGTTTTACAGTTCATGTAATCACAGCCATGTGCCACTCAATATCCCTGCATCTAAAAGCCGTGTTTGTTGTGGTTTTTGTCTCCTCTTTATGGTTCTTCTACCTGTCAGCAACTTCACAGACCCCTTCCACAGTCACAATTCACTCTGTCTCACCTTGTGTTTGCACAGAGTCCTATGCCCCAAAAGCTACATCTTTGAGCCCAAAGCCTTCTGCATGGGCTGAGCTGCTCTGCCTGTGAGGAGCTAGGGTGGAGGGACAAACCCTGAGGCAGGACACACAGCACCAGACCCACAGCCCAGGTGAGCTGTGATACAGAGGTTGGACTTGCATCCCACTGATCACAAACCCTTTCTGCCTCATTTCAATTCACACACAAAATGACTACATGGAGACCTTGACTGGAAAAATGTC
Organism: Oriolus oriolus; assembly: GCA_013400235.1. NCBI lineage: Eukaryota > Metazoa > Chordata > Aves > Passeriformes > Corvidae > Oriolus > Oriolus oriolus. The sequence goes on along the minus strand of VXBT01009887.1, from coordinate 291,268 downwards.
AGATGCTGTGTAATGGTCAGGATGTGGAGGTCAGGCACCGAAAGACCTCCAGGTACTGGGACTGACGCAGGGGTAGATCTTTACCACTACAGAGTAGCTGAATGAACCTACCTGTGGTACCGGTGAGTCGCGGCACAAGGCACAGGAGTTTGGTTGCTGTGGCAACTCCCTTTCTATTTCCCAGGGAATTGGAGTCCTGTCTCCAAAACCACCCCAGTGTGCCAAGTGGAGCTACTATTACGGGTTTATGTCAGCATGGACAACATCTGAATACTGATTGTTAATAAATACATGAAAACTCACACCTGAAATCAAACTAAATAGGGGAAAAGATAATTCCTTGCAACTGTACAGTGATACCTTGCTCCCCTAATTCTGGAGTGTTTATTACCTTCCCATTGCTTCTCACCTCTTTCCCATCCCTGTTAAACCATGACTTTGCTCCTAATTCCTCTTCCTTCCCTACCATCATAAATTAGTCTCATCAGTTCTCTTTGAGTCAGTTTGGTTTCATGCTTTGTGTCTCTTGCCCAGAGAGCTGCGTATCTGACCTACTGCTGCTCACATGACACTGCTTGAGAGCACTGTTGACTGTTTTTCACTTCTCTTTCTCCTTCTCTCAGATCTGTTTGGAAAAGTGTCTTTTCATATTCTCCCCAACAACCGTTCTTTCCTCCAAGTATTTTATTACAATTATATGTATTCTTAATAATAAACTATGTAAGTGTGTGCAGCTCCCTAACATAGCTGAGAGGCATTACAGGGTGAATAAGGAGCTGAGAAGATGCTCGAGCACAATAAAGAATCCACTGCAGTGGACAGTGCAGGACGGTGCTAAACAAAGAGATTTTATGCCCATGCAAACAACAGGCTCCAGCTTTATCAGTTTGTTACTATGATCACACTTAAAACACTAAAATCTAAATTTAGGAAAACATTTACTCAGTTTTCATGTTAATCAATAGGATAATTATGTTAGTCATAATTTTCCAGAAATTCTATGATGTTTTTTGCCTCCAGGTGATTGACATTTTGCTAACTCATTACTATTTCCTTCTCCAACTTCTTGTGTTGTAGTACATGACATTTAGAACAGCTTGGTGAGACATGTGAAGCTGGTTTTCAGCCACTTTGTTACGTTTGAACTCCCAGCCTTGTATTAATTTCACTCTTCATGATTAAGTAAATACCTCTTATGAGAGAAAAATTAACTAAAACAAAGATATAATTGCTTTTCTTCATGTGGTTATTCAGTTAAAATACTCAGTTTCTCCTTGTTTAAACTGGAAAGGAAATACATTCCAGGCAGAATTCTGACTGAAATGAAAATATTATACATTAGGCTGTTATAATGGGTCTAATCGTATAGTTTAATTATTAGATTATAAAGGAGAATACAAAGTGGGCATTTTGTTAGATGAAGGTGGTGTCACCTGTCTGCCCAAGGTCTCTTTGATGAAAACTGTAGGCTTTAAAAATACTTTTGTTTTTCTGGTATACATAATTTTTCAAGGCTGGACAACTACTAAACCGACTAATTATGTACAATAATAATCACAAATATCCAGACATTTACTGTATATATGAATAATAAAACTCCTAAACATGCCATCAGGTCACTAATAAGGACAGCACACATCCTACTCACAAGGCAGAAGATCCAAATACCCAGCGCATCATTTTGCCCTTTGCTGTACCTCTCATACCTCCCCAAGTCACCAGAAGAGCTGCTGCAGGACTGTGCATGGGCAAACGGTACTAACAAGAAACCTGAACAAAAGCTGCCTCTGGATGAGACACGCTGGCTGTGCTGGTGCTTCTCTTCCTGCAGGCACCCATCCGATCGAGCCAGTTTCCCAGTGTATTCAGAAGCTATGGAGGGTCAGCAATATCCCATACACGTGTGGAACGACAACTCAGAGGGTATTTTGGAGTGGTGCATATTGATGTTCCTTTTTTCTCACAAGTGGGGGTTTTTTGTTTTATTTTTGTATGACTCAGTTGCTCTGTGAATAAACAGCTCTTCCTTTGAGGTTCTTTTTTTCCTTAAAGGCATTCTGCTGCCCAGAGATTTTTAGCCATTCAGTTTTGAGGTCCTAGAGAATGCATTTTTATCCTCGTGTTTCTTTCAGGTGTTAGCCACTTAAAACTTGTGAGGATTTTAGGGTAGCCTAAATGTAGTAATTTTAAATCCTGTTACCTCTCTCCGATTTTTACCATTCTGAACTTTCCATCTTTTATAGGATTGCTGTATTCTCACAGACCTGATATTGTGAGACACTGAGGAGCTCCAGAAAAGCTGAAAACATTGCTTTTAATAATACCCTTCTTTCTAATGAATAAAATTCTAAACTGTCTTGATATATGTGACTCTATGTCCACTAATGAAATATGAATGTATGTATATATTAATTTTATGGGTTTTTCTTGAAAAGAGACCAGTCTTCTGCTGACTTTGAGTGGATTTTCATTCAAGCAGCACAAATAAGGTCAAAGACAATTTCTTCTTAATTAAAGGGAGCACATAATATTGATTTAATAAAAATTTAACATTACCTAATGACAGCTAGGTATTATGTTCAGAGCAGAAAGACTGACATTTTATTGTAATCAATATGTATTTTATTAAAATCAATGTTCCACACGAACTATTCTACAGAGCCTTAATAATGTCTAGTCTGCCACTGCAGAAAAGGAGAGTTTGTCATTTGGAGGTAAGAAGAATTGCTATGTGTACAATACACAAGTTTCGATTTCTCTTAGGGGCCAGTGAAGGTGACCATTATCATTACAAGTGGCAGGTGTTTAACCCCAGCTAATTTCAGCAGCCAAGAGGAATAAGGACCTGGAGAGAACCAAAGCAGTACTATGGCCAGTATTTGCCCGACAGCTTTAAATTCAGCTCTGCTCAAACCTGTGTTTGGCAGAAGGAGGTTTCCATCCAGGATAGCCCTCAGTCCTTGTGCAAGCCCACTCTGGCTACTGCCCCAAAACATGACAAAGAGCTGCATCTTTTACAGGACTCATCTTTCACTGTTCACAGTCCAGAACACTCTAATATCAATGCTTTCTTTAGCAGTCCCCTAAATTACCCCAGGGCTTTGGTAGAAAGAGGTGCTATTCTCCTTCACTTCTTTATTGCTTTCTTTAACCTGTCTCATAATTACTTTAAAGAGCATTTCTTATCCTAAAAGCTAATGGGCAAATGACTCAAATATGCTTTGGTGATTAATTTTATTTATTCATTTTTGTTCAGTTATATTCAGAGAGGCAAAGGAGTGAAAGCTGGCAGTCCTGTTAACCAGTGCTAGAACTGTGTCCTTTCAACCTTCTCACTCAGTTCTCTTCTTCATCCTGCGCACAGCATTGAGAGGGAAGTAGAGTGCTGCAACTTCGAGAGATTCCTTATTTTATACCATGCACATAGTGCATACAGGAGTACCAAGCTCTTTCATCATTTCATCAAGATAGCCTCCATTTCTTCCACTGTATTTCAGCATAGTCTTGACAGAATTGGTGACATGAGACAGTGGCCATCACCCACTGTTCCTTGCCTACCATGTCTGCAGTGAAGCTTTTAAGAAATGGAAGAAAGGGTTGACATGTTGCAGGGGGAAATCACACAGCTGCACGGTTTGGGGGTGGTTGTAGACAAGGTTTGAGTGAATACAGAATAATTTCAGCATACATTGTCTGGAGTCACAAAATTCAATGTGTGAATCCCTGGCAGAGGCTTTCATTCTCCTCATTTCAAATGGGTTTTATTTGATCATTTGGGTGTGCACAAAGGGGAGAGTGGATGAATCCTGCTGTCATCAGGAGAGTGCTGCAGATAAAGTTCTTTTCACAGCTCTAGGTGAATCTATGGACACAACACCACTTGGTTTACAGGCTCTGCTCCCAGTTTTAGCAGACTTTATATTCACCAGCTCATGATTTACTTTGAAGGCTTACTTCTAATTACTCAACAGAGAAATAAGCACAGTTTGTGCCTGCCATGATCACGAAACTCAGTGAGAATTGATTTGAGTCTGCTTATCTCCACCAAAGAGAATTGAATAGTACAGAATATTCTGAACAGGGCTATACAAAATGCTGAGGTGAAAGCATCAGTTTAAATTAAGGAACAGCTGAAAGGTGTTTCCAGTTTCAAATATTTATGACCAAAAAAGAGTCGAGATAAAATAACACCAGCAGTAAATTATAGCTAGAATTTTGTCCCAGATTACCTATCAAAAAAAAAAAACCCCAAACATTACTCTGGGTCTGAAGCCTGCCCATCCATATGCATTTTATGCCTAGCTAACCCATAACCTTTCAAATTTTGAAAAGAACAAGAAAAATCGGGATCTGACCTGGGACCTAAGATTACATCCATTTAAGACTTCCACTTCTGCACACTGTGGTGTGACGGCGATTGAAACACACGGACCAGGCGTCGATGATGCAAGGACATTTATCAAGAAGAGGCACAGATATTTATACTGTTTAAGCTTCCGTGTAACAATTTCCATTTGTTCTCTCTACATGCTAGCTAATGCATAGCAAGCTATAATGTTACTTTTTCTTTTGCGTACTTGCACATCTTGCTGCAGGATGTTCTGCAGTCTTCACCAGGGTGCTCTGTTCTACGCAAAAGGATGGGATTTTTGCAGTTTCTTCTATCTGCATCTTTCTCATAGCTCCTGCTGTACCATCTTTAACAAGTTAGCTGTGCTGTTCATGTTTAACCCATTCTGTTCTGCAACATTGGTGTGTGGTTCCTCCGTGCTTAAAATATCCGCTGGTACACGTGTTTTGTAAAGAACATGTTTACTCTTTAGAATAATCACTTTCTGATTCTGGTCTTTGAAATCCAATTACATACCTTGGTTTCTAAACGAGTATTTTTCATGCACTCTAAAGCAAAGTGAGGGAAAACAAGTTTAGGCACGGCAAAAACAGAACTCTGAAAAAAATATAATCAGTATAAATTTGCTTTCCAGAAGGAACATCAGAAGACTTAGCCAAAAGTCTATTATACAAGAGTTAGAAAACGAGTAGCATGGGAAAGCCTTTAACCTAATTATGGTTTTCTTATTATTTTATTGGCACTATCAGATTTTCATGGCTGAGCCAGCACAACTGCTGTAGCCTTGCCTGCAGTCATTACTCAATGTTATCTTTTATTTATACCAAATTATAAATGTGTTTGTGGCACTCAGCAAACAAACAAGGGATGCAGCCTGTGCTTCTTGGCTAAATTTTATCAGTACTGTATTGTATACACAGATTAGATGGCACTTTCTTCAAGGTCTGCCGAGGTCTGCTCAGGCCCACAGAGCCAGTCATAAATTTGTGCTCATGAGACAAAATAAATTGTGCTTCTTCTATTACCGAACCTTATCTGGTAGCACATCTAATCACTGAGGAGCTGCTCAGCTTGTCAGCAATTCAGCTTTGTAGCTTGTGAGGCAGCTCTCTGTGCTTTTCATACCGAGAGTGAAGCTGCAGCTGGCCTCCTGATCCAGGTTTTCCCAGGCTGGAGTAGCTGGTCAGCAGCCAGGAGAGCTGCACTACTGTCACCCAAGTGCTGACCATTGTCAGCCCCAGTCAATCTCTCACCTCCAGGTCAGCGAGGAGAGAATTCCTCCACATAAACTGAAACAGCTGTGACTAGAGTGATTAAAAGTACCTCCATGAGCCCCCTGGTTCAAGGAACATATTCTAGGAGAAGTCGTATCATCGATACTTGAATTCAGCTTGTGCATCCAGCATCATCCAGGGATGGTAAGTGATGGTAAGAGACACTGTATGTGATGGGGTATGATTTACTGAACACAGCATTTATGGCTGGTTTGCTTAGCAACACACCCCTGGAGGGCTCCATGTATTACTTTTTATAAAAATACTGGGTTTACTCACACCCAGAAAACAAGGATTTATGGCAGAGTATGTCAAATGATAGAAATAAAAAGTAAAGCACATTTTTAATGTGGTCTTGGGGAACAAAAGGGGCAAACTTAGGATAACATGAACACAATACTTTGTACATTACAGGCATCATGTATTTGTGAAAAAAAAAGTGCAAATCACCTTAGGTTAAAATAAAATTCTCAATTTTATAAGTTATTAATACACATAATTTACTATTTATTGCTTCCCAGTCCTTTTCAAAGAATTCCAGAAGGGATTCTATCCATAGAATTATACTTAATTCTATGGATAGAATTAAAGTTACTTAGGTAAGTTTAAGTGAGACATAGGCATCCCACCACCACCGGCCTTTTAATATTCCTCTATAATTGTTGGAGGCAAGGAAGGGCTCCTCCATGCCTGTATGAGATATTTTTCTCTGTTTAGGGTGGAATTGCTTTCTAGAGATTGGGTAATATCTCTGTGTTGATGATAGAGAAGTACTGGACAATTGACTTACAATGGATTTCTAATTTCTAATTTCATATAGCTGGATCACATGTAATCTGGGTTTTGGAGACTGAGACTCTGCACAATAAATGATACAAAAAAAAAAGTCTCATAAAATTCAGACTTGCTTGTTAAAAATCGGAAAATATGCATAGCAAGAATAAGGGAATGGAATATATATGGATCAACCACCCATTAACTAATCGAAATCTCTGAAATACCTCTTAATCTTATAAAGTCCAGTTATTTCAACAGAGAAGGAACTTTTGGAGTCATATTTTTGTGACTTTTGACTGAATAGCATTCCAATGGAAGACAGGCATCTAAGTAGTATTTTCCAGGTTTAAGTCTAACTACTTTGTGATCTTAAAGGAAGCAATTATTGCTTTAGGATCCAGACCCTGACTAAGGAAAGAAGTTAAGCAAATCCTTACATTTCATTTCAGCGTGATCAGACACACTGAACTTTTCCTTAAGAAACAATTTTTTTTTAATGTATGAGTGTCCCAAAATGTGGCCCTGTTACTTTCCACCCCAGTTCTTCATATGAGAGAAAAAAAAAGGAAACTAAAGTTTAACCTAAATCTTAGCATTTCTAGTATGGTGCATAATATATTTGGGGGAGGTGGGAGGGTGTTAATTAATAGAAAATATTCCCTACTACTAGATATACCCAAGATATATATTGACTTTCAGCACATTCACTTGAGAGTAATCTTAATTTCAAATTATAATCAAGCCAGATCACCACTTCCCCTGTTGCACACATATTGCCTGGCAAGGCCAGATAAAAAGCCAAAGTGAGTGTTTTGACTGGGAAAATATCTTGTATTAAAAAAAATTCTGCCCTCTTTTATTTTACATGAATGCTGAATAAACAACTTCTGGTAATATAAGGTAATGAATTGCAAACTTGCCAAACTCCAATTATTAGTCTGATATTCATATATTTATTTCATTCCTTGTAAGAATCTTGCAGTATCAGCTCTGAATAATTGCACTTTCTGGGAGGCTTCCATGCTAGCCCCCGTTTAAAAGCTCCTTCTTTAATACACAGTACTGCTGCAATGGCATGAGGATACAAGCACATCTCGTACACATTCAATAACTGTCAGATGAGTGAAAGCAAAAAAAAGCATTGAGTTATATTTAATGAATGTGATACTGGCAAAGGCATCCTATTTGCAATATTCAGGTACAATGTTCAGTCTATTTATTTAATAAAACAAGAAATTATTAGAATTAAAACATAGAAATTTGGTACAATGATATTAAACTCTCTTTCTCATAATTAGGAAACAACTCTTGTGCTAACATGGCAGTATACTGTGGTTACACAATTATTTTATTCTCCTAGAAATCAGTAGTGTTGCTCAGTATTGCTTGAAGGGTTATAATGCTTTTACTCCTCTCTCTGACAGTGCTTCCCCACAATGCCACTTCCTCTTCTGCCACATGCATAACTTTGGTTCAAAAAATACCGTGGCAGCCATCATATAAAAATGGGGTTTAAACTAATAATTTTCTTATTCTGATCCCCTGCACATCATCATCAGCGAAAAGAAAGGGGGAAAGGTAAGATGGGCCCATCCTGTTTGACAGTGGTTCCAAGGTATCTTAGCTAGTGGTGGAAAAGTGACAGACATATCAAAGCACAAGAGAGAGCTTCCGTGGTGGTTCCACAGTGGAACCACTTGCTCAGAAAACACTGTACTTCCCAAAGGCTGTAGATGTTTTTAGTGTATGGCAACTGAATATTTCACTAACTTTGCCCCATTTCTATTTTTAAAGTATTTGAAATCTGACACCTAAGGAAAGCTTTACCATCCAAATATTAACACTTGTTCAGATAGTATGAAATGGATTATGACTAGAGTTTCTAAATATGTGGGACACAAAGCATGGGGAACAGCAGGGTAACATTTGCTCATAAAACCCCATCTCCACCAGATATTTTGCCATATTTCTCCTTTTCCACATTTTTCCTGGTTCTGTTTCATAAACAAGCTAAAAATCTACACTGCTTTTCTCTCTCAGCTCTACTGGTGAGTGAAGGACGGTGAATATGATGCTTGGTGAGAAGGCAAACACTTGCCTTTTCCTCCTTCCCAAGTTTGGGATGGGCTAAATGCTGTGGGCTAATGTGGGGTGATGGATAATGTGTGTCCATTGTCACTGCCACCACACTACAGAAAAGCTGGCACTGTGCTGGTGATGAGCCTGCTGGCAGTGTGCCACAGTCACTGCTGCACACAACAGTGTCCTTGCTCTCTTGCACCCTCTCTTCTGGTTTTGACTGGAAATCCTACCTAGGACCTAAGAGAAAAATGGGTTTTTTTCTGTTCAGAGTTTATTGAAATTTAGGAATCTGAAAAACTGGCATTTTAAGGGGAGAAATATGACAAATATAAGTGAGAATGCTGGAATAAAATACCAAACTTTGCACTGCTTAAAATGTATGAGCCATTCACCTGTGTCACTGCAGGGGCTTTTGAGATGCAAACAGAAAGTTCTGATTTTCTCCTGCAGCAGACAATAGTCCACCTGCATAATACATGCTACTTAAAGTCATTACACAACCTGGGGTGTGCAGTAAATAAGTAATAAAAAAATCTTGCAGTGCTTTTTGCCGTATAACTGCCTGCAATATAATTTATCCCTCAAGCGAAATGAAACAATCACCTACAAATCTACTCAGCTACTATGAATAATTGAAATGACCACAAAGTCTGCAGTTCAGACCCATCCTAACATTTTCACAGAGGAAAGTAAAAAGTTTTAAGTGCCTGCATTGTATAAAATCAATGAAATTTGCTGTTCCATTTCTATACATAGGTAATTTAGAAAGTTCTTTCCAGGTGGCTTACATTATGGAAGTTGGTTTTTATTTGACCAGGTGTTATTCCACAATCTTTAATATTATTGTAGAGCCAGTCTCTAAAAGGCTGAGAACAGGAGCAACAAGATTAGTAAAGCCAAGTCAAACAGAGAATAATCCCTGCTCTCCAGGCTGATACACTAGATATGACTTGATGACCTCATCCTTGATTAGCAGGACTATTCATCAAAGCATTTCTCCTCTTAGAAATCCAAAGAGACTCCTTCAAAAAGCCATTTGGGTGTACTTCAAACAGAATCACTGCTGAGAGATGCTCCCAACAAGTGGAGATTTATCCCATACTACAAAAGGTAATTAACATAACTTTTATGTTGTATTTGTTTTGATTTGAAGGGAAATCAACCTCATGTTGTAAACTTTGTCATATTTTACAGTACCTATTTACTTACATAATCTGTTCCACTGTTAGCTAGGTTTTATGAGCATTATAATGAGCACTTTATATTAATCATAGTTAATAAAGTCTACCTCCTCCCTGCTATCATATCACCAATTTTTGCTCTGGTACAGCAAAGGGTGAAAATATGAAGGTGATAAAATCAGTGACCCAGTTCTTTAGGCGCAGATAACCTGCAAACCTTGGCTGACCAGCTCTGAGGTCTGTGCTTGACTTAAAGAAGGATGTCTTGCCCAGCTACGGACAGGTGTGGATACTGTGCCAATACCATGGCTGGCCAGGTGACCTAATGTCCAGCTCTGCAAAGTGTGTCAACCAGCAGACCAGCTGTGACCAGCATTGCAGGGGCTGCTTGTAACAGAGCAGAGGTGTCTTCCCCAGTGCAGGGACCTGGTGAGCTCTAACACTTCAGGACCTTTCTTTTCCCTCATTTCTCCAAGGTATGTGATATACGTCCAGTGAATATACAAACAGGACTTGCAGAGTCAAGATGGTTGCTCAGCCCAGATCTACCATGCTTAACACCTACTTGACTGTCTTTGATTTTTGTGCATGCAGAAGGCAGTCAGGGATCTGAGGCTGGCACATTTTCAATGTCTGGGAGCAGTGTTCTGCAGGAAGAATAATTTTCTAACTATTTGAGACTAGCTTCTTATGTCTTCTGCTGTTTAAGTGGTGCAAAAGGCTGTATGCCAATAAGCAGTGCAGCCATATGGTTTGCCTTTCCATGGAAATGTCAGCCAGGAAGACTTTGAGGATACTCATGCCTACTGCCTAAGCACTCATGGTATCTGAGGTGACAGGAAAGGACAAAAGTCACTGTCTGCATGCTTGTACCCAGGCACAACCAAGCTGGCCATTGGGGACTGCAGTACCCTGTCTGACTCTGAACTGGAAATATTCTTGACACATCTCCAGAGCATTTCTGCACTGCCTTTGGCTGGTGCACAGGATAAATAATCATAAATACCTTAGTCAAGAAATAAGCAGGCCTTCCTTATAGGTCTGAAAGATCCTGAGTTTTGGGATCCCATCATGACAACATGAAATGCAGAACTTGGTTTCTGCACACTTTGGGGAAGAGTGCATCTCCTCATTGCATGAGCACCCAGAGGAACAGGGGGCCTGTGTAGGGTCGCAAGAAGAGCACACAAGCTCCTTATTCTGCTCTGTCCCAGGAGTAACCCATGCCCAGAGTGTGAGGAAGCATAGCTCTCGGCAGCCAGATAAATTTTTTATTATAACAAAGGTGAAAAACATTTCAAGCTCATTCAATCAAAGGTCCTGACTCCTGACCCCTTTGTAAACCCACCAGTTCCCATCTGTGTTCTCACAGTGATTGGGATCCAGCAAGGCAGGATCCATTCAAGAACGCAATATGGGTGCATAAGTGTAGTTACTTCAATGGCTAGGAACACTTTCTGCATACCAAAGAGACCCTAAAACAGGAAAGCTTTCATTGCTAGAAGTTAAAGTGCCTTTAATATTTATTATACAGTTAATATGCCTCTTCAGAAAATCCTTTGAGGGAAATAACAAAGATCAATAGAGGCCTGATGAATCCTAAATGAAGAAACTAAAAGAAGTATTTATATTTCTGTCTATGTATCTCCTAGAGATGACAGCAAATCTGCAGGCATATTATAGCAACGGCCAAGGGTATTCCGTGGAATTAAGGAAAGGGGAAGACATTTTCAAACACAAGAACAAAGACTGTGCCCTACGAAAATGTTAATTAACATGCCAAGCATCAAACCACACATCTGCCCTTCCAGAAACAATGTGCTCATGGAAATAATGGATAAAATACTAGCTTATTTATCAAAATACTGTCCATAAAATTCACCAAGAACATGACATCTGTAAGAAAATATCAACCACCTACTGCAGGAAAATGAATGGCCCATATCTCTTTCACTGTGCTACCACTAAGCTGAGTTTATTTCTTGGGAGCACATTTAATTAGGAAAAAGAATGAGAAAAAGAATGAGAAAACCCTTAGGAAATGATCAAATTGTTAATAAAATTTTTTGATGCATTGTGTAATTACAACCCCTTGAAGAGTCAAAAACTCAGCTTCTTTATTTACATGTAGAGAAAGGCCCAGTGTTTGACAGCCATTTGTCAAAAATTCCACTGAAGTAACAGTTGATGCAAAATTTCAATTTTATCAATACCATGCAGTAAGCAAGGAGTGAGGACAAGTGAGATGATATTTGGCAGAGAACCATAATTTTTGGTGTCCCAAATGGATCCTATATTGCTGATGCATACAGCTCACTGATAAGATAACTTCTTAGTAACCCTGGATAATGAAATTTGTCACCAGCATTATGCAAACTCTACTTAGCACTTAGAATTAGAATTCACAAATGGGTTATGTCTGCACAAGGGTTTTTCGTACAAGGTTATTAAGTTATCCTTGTATAATGCAACAGTGATTGTGCAAGGCAAATAGAATACATCACCCATGTTACTGGAGGTTTTCCCTCATGGCTTGCTTTTTCCATGAAATGAAGCCCTTCAAAAGGGGGCATTTAGTTCCTCAACAAATTTACCCAAATATGTTGATATAGCAGTAAAACTCTTCAGCTTCCCTTGGCTTACATAAATTCCAAAATAACCTTTCTAGACATTTTAAGTATAAACACTATTTAGGCTTCAGAGGAATCATGTAGTTTGGTATCTTCAGCTGACAGATTGAATCAGAAAATGAATATGCCACCAGGCTGCTTGTCCCCTCTCTGTGCTTGACTGGAAACAGAAGGGTCTGCAACTTGATAGAAAATCTTTTTTGCTAAGTTTATTATTGACTAGAGTGGTTCCACTAGGCTTCCATCTGGATCCTGAATGCTTCCTAACACCACCCACTTCTATCTTAAAATTTGAAGTTAAATGTTAAATGAAATAAGCTGAAGCCTAGTGAAGAAATATAATCTTATTCCTCAAGACTATTTAACAGTTTATGTCCCTAAATTTGAATAAATACAATGTGAACAAAATTTCTCATCAACATTTCATGACTTTGATGTTTAACAGACTGAGATATATTTACTTGGAAAAAGATCACATATCTAAAAGTTTCAGGGAACTTTCTCCTGAACCTTATCATAACTGTGGGGGGTAACATCAATATTTCAGCAGAAGTGCTGGCCAAATTTTTTCATGTGCCCATTTCTGGAGAAGTCGGACGCTGAAATATCTCTTATAATATAAATGCTTTGTTGTGACTATGTCTTGATAGAACAATCTATTAACTGAAGGCAGTATCTCCAAAAGGGCTGTTGAATTGGCCAGCTACCAAAACAACAAGAAAGGCATATTTGTTTATTGTTACCTACATAAACATCTAAAAGAGCAACAACTTGTTAAAATAATTTTTAAAATTCACTGCAGATACAAAATGAAACTGAAATGATTTTTTTTGTAGAGGATATTTGGCACCAAAGTGAGAGTTAATTTTTTAGAACTCTACAATTAAGTGGCCTTTTTAAAACCTATCCTTCAGTCATTGATTTTGATTTTCAATTTTCACCATTCTGTAAAAACTTCATGAGCTTTGCACCTACCTTTCATATTCTACCTTTTATTCAAAACACCCTGTTTAGATTAGGAAAAATCAACAGATGATTATCTGCCCATTAAATCAAATCTCTTGGCATAGAGTAATTCTAGCTTCTTGGCAGCAGATTATTTATACAGAAAAAAGCTGACAATAAAAAATAGCCAACCATTACAGTTTTAGCATTTGAAATACTTGTAATAACTGAAAAGATTGGATGCTCGTTTTTTTTATTAAAATACCCCCTTGCCAAGGAAATAGTTTTGAAAAGTATTGTTTAACAGAGTGCATTAATTAAATCCTACCTAATAATCCTGTATCCTAGATTTCATGATTTATTTATTTTGGTTGTATGATTTATGTAGCAAAAAACAGTTGGGTGCCTTTCCTTCTCATTTCATCCCAACAGTGTTTTTATTGTTTTCTTCTTTCACTACGTAAGCCTATAAAGTAATCCCTGTTGATTTAAAGACAATGGTAGTCCCATTGCTGTTCATCTAACAAAATTACTTCTTTAGCAAAACCAAAAATGATAAATGGCTTTGTTTAGAGTATTTGCTCTATGAATATAAATTTTTTTTTAAGGCAAGAGCAAAGTTAATAGACTTCTACTAGGTTTCAAAACATTTTGGAAACTCACAGAGGCAGTAACAAACCAGAGTTGATCATGTTGTGCTGGCTTGTCTTGCAGTCATCTCCTCCCATTAGCAAGACACCTGGCTGTTCCTTAAGGCACAAAACAAATAGTAGGCATCTCAAATAACTAGAAATGAAGCAAACTGCTTTGTCATCAAGCAGCACTGTAATGAAAGGAAAGGCAGAAAGAAGGAAGAAAGCTCTGTCTGTACAATATTCACAGCAGTATGGCAGAGTAACCGTACATCACGGCTAGTACTCATCAACAAAAGCAGGTTTTAATTGGAGCATAAATTGAAGGGCGGAAATAATTTACAGCATATAATATGTAGTCTCATCAAATATTTTAGATGTATTTCGAAACATAAAAAATACCATTTTTCATAATGTGAAAAAGCCAACATTTTTTATTATACCTATTTTTTTCCATTTTATATTATTTTGTGTTTAGCAACCTTTCTGAAAGACTCCATAGAATTATCAAGCATTGTTGATTAAAATTGCATAAGATGGAATATATAAGATAGGATTACATGGAAGCGAATGTAAAGAATTTTTACCTAGTTCACTTTCTAATTAAGACAAGAGAAATTGGATCATATTGATCCAATTAGCAGATTTTTTTCTCTAATTCTTCTTGATTGTTTGTATGATGCAATGATTATTGCCATTTGCTTAACTGCCTTCTATGGAAAGTCAGATTTCATTGCTTATCTGTCTGAAAGAGAAGAAAACATTAGCACCATTTTTGTCTCCCTTTGAACACTGATCCCTTCTTTTTGATCAGAAAGTGACAGAAACATTTTAGTGAATCCCTGATTATCCTACAAGCTAGCAGAGGACTGGAGACTCAAACGACCTGAAAAAGCTGTCTTTGCCAGAGCAGAGCCAAACAAGTACTAATCTGAGAAAATATCAACAAATTTTCAAAGCTGACCTCAAAGTGCTCTGAAGTTTTGAATGACAAACTTTGAAATATTTTCAGGAAGAACACTTTCCGTATGATGTCTTGTCAATATTTCAGAAAATCAGAGACTTCAAAAAATATCCTCTAGACTCCTGTACAAAGAAGTACTCAAAATCATTATGATCATCTTGAAATTCTGTCACTCTCACTTTTTTTGAAACTATTTTGAATTGTAAAAGTTACATAGCCAAGGCACCTTAAGATTTTGAGTTATTTAATGCACTGCCAGAGATTTCAATAAAATGTTGGAAATATTTACTCAGCAGAGCAGGACATACAGATATTTTTGCAGTTAGTTGCAAAGAGAAAGTATATCCTCTATAGTTAAGTGATGGTAACATGCAACGTGCTTAGGAGACAAAATTTGAACTAGTATGACTTGGGAGATTGTGACAGGAAATGTACTAGATCTGCAGTCTTTAAAGAAAAGTTTTCTATTGCCTATGTAACTTCAGAATGAAATGTATATTCCTGTAAGTTCTGCTTTGACAATTTACCACTATTTAAATTATAGCCAAGATGTTAAACACCACCTAGAGGTCAGAACTTTCAGCAGACCTCAGGGTCAATGACCGTGGTGACTCAGGATGTTTCACAGCAGATTTAGTTCAAAAGAAGTAGAATAGAACCGAGAAAACTAAAGCCTTTCCAGCTTGCTCCTGCTGAACAGTGTATATTTAAATGCTTGTAATAAAGAAGTAAAAAATTAAACATAAACTGTAAGTAGTTTTTTAAATTATTTCATATTTTGTTCTGTTGTCTTTGAAAGGCATAGAGACAAAAAAATATTTTTGTGGCAAAGACAATGCCTAATAAAGTTAATTATTTGAGACCTGAAAATTAGTCAAAGAACTGGAACAATAGGAAGTGAGTATTTCCCTTCAGTGAAGATTCATGAGTTTAAATCTGTACCAAGGTATGCCACAGGATCCTGAAATCAAAGTTCATTTTGGTACATTCAGTGTTTTTCAGATTTTCTCTTGTTAAAACAACTACTTTGTCTAACGTGTATTCCTTTTTTTAAATTCCACACAGGCATTAAAGAAAAAAAAAAAACAAAAAACAAACAAAAGGCCAAAACATAATTAAAACTCCTAATTATAATGAGATTTGGGATAGGATACAGTAAGGTTCAGGCTCAAGAGGAAGAAAGATTTGAGATCTAAAACCTGTTTGAATTTCAAGCTTTCTGAAGTAACCATAATTCTAATCAAAGGATCAAATACAGGAAAAAAGACAACATAGGAAAGGGATAGATGAGTTTGCCCCCTATGTTCACAGGTGCTTGCCGTCAGGGTTTGGAGGCTGAGATCACAACTAATCTTAAGAAAGAACAATGTCTATCTAGAAAAAAATTCATTTCTTATCTGAAGAGAAAGGAATCAAGCAGGGTATAATTAGATGCTAAACTGACAGAGGTCATGTCAGTAGCAGCACAGATATTTTGCTTATACCTGCAGCGAGATTGATATCACAGTAGGTATCAGATTAATTATGTATATTACTGAGGAGGTAGAACACCAACATACTTCACACTAAATATGAGCCTGTTGTCATGAGCTCAAGTGTATAACATAACTTGTATGGTTGCCATATGAAACCATCAGTCTTTCAAAAATAGAAGATGACATAAAAAGAAATTATAGATTACTGGATAGAAAGAAGTAAAAAGGTTCTTGGATAAAAACAATAATTTAAATTTTTTAAAAATACAGTTGTCCAAATGAAAACCTGAATTTCAGTTGAGTCAATGGAGCATACAAGAAAGTTCAAAAATAAAAAGAAAATAAGTCCAAATGAGAAAAATAGGAAGGAATAGCTAGCAGAAAATCAACCCATGCACTCTCTGCTGAGATGGGATAAAGACTCATCAGCTACATCAGTGATCAGTTTGAGACACTGTAATGGAAAAACAACAGCGACATACCTAGAGATGTTCAGCAGAGAGAATTTGCTGAATACTAGAAGGCAAGAATGGTTATGTAGTCAAGCACTATTAAAAGAATATTCTAACAGCACATAAAAGACACTCTAATCACCACATCTAATTGCAAAGAGGAATAAAGCTCTAAAATGGCTCAAATATCTTATGTATAAAGAAGAATAATTAACAATCAAATTGAAAGCTGCTATCTTGACAGATGATGTATATTAGGACAATGAAAATGCAGCCTGTAATTTGAATGCTGAAGAAAATTTCAGATTATTGTAAGTGTAGTATTCTTTTTTGTGAAACTTTAACTGATTTTAAATTGAAATTGGTTTGACAAAGTTTTCATAAAGGTCTAGAACTTGCCTTAAATGTTTCTTTCTCTCTTCAGTTCAGCTCAGCTTTTACCTGAATTTAAAGAATGAATTTTCAGAAGTGACTCTGCCTAAGTTTGGCTTCCTGAAACCAAGACAGCCTCAATCAGAAGTATACTTCCTTGCTTAAAATTAGAAAATTTCTGCAAGAGGGTGCAGAAAGCAGTTTTCAAACCCAGAGGTTAATGCTCTCACTTACATAACTGGAATCAGAAGCAAGTCTACAATATATCGAAGAGTACTAATAATTTAATGCTAGAGCAACATTTCCATAGAGCAGAATGGTATTCAAGCCCCTGCATCCAGATGGTGCATTTTGGGGTGGAACGTCAAACCGTGTGTCTTGGAACGAAAGCTCCCACCGCACATGTGCCATTCAAACAGCTCCGAAACATCCTTGGTTTAGACTTCCTGTCTCCACTGGGTTTGGAGAACATTTGGTGATACTTGACAAAAGGGTCTGGGTCTAGTTTTAAAAAGATCTGGGACTAGTTTCCTTTGGAGGGAATTGAGTTTGCGTTCACCAAAACCATTCTACAAACAGACTCAGTAATGCAAGGAATTAACTTCTGAAAGACACCATTGTTTCATTATAAAACCCAGTTGTAAATATAGCAATGTCTCTGCACCAGACAAGAATTAGAATCATAGAATCATTGAATCTTTTAGGTTCAAAAAGACCTCTAAGGCCATCAAGTCCCACCACTGACCTCACACTGTCAAGCCCACCATGAAACCATGTCCTTAGTGCCACATCTACACATCTTCAAAATATCTTCAGGGATGGTGACTCCATCACTTCCCTAGAAAGGAGAAATTTCTTCCCTACGAAGACGAAATTTTTCCTAATATCTAATCTAAACCTCCACTGATACTACTTGAGGCCATTTCCTCTCATCCTATCACTTGTTACCTGGGAGAAGAGACTGACCCCTACCTCGCTACAGTCTCCTTCAGGGTAGTTATAATGACTGATGAGGTTTCCCCGAACCTCCTCTTCTCCTGGCTAAACAACCCCAGCTCCCTCATTCATTCCTCATTTACTCACTCATTCCTAATTTAAATTTGCCATTGACAATGACCATCCCAGAGGATGTCAGTCTCAGCTGTGCAGGTTCTGGCCGAGCATAGTAAGAGTGTGCAGAGCTGAAGAGCTGTGTAATAAGGACACTGGTGTTTCTGCCTTCAAAATGGGGAAAAAAATCCGAATGACACCTAGGCAGCTATCACAGTACCCAAATTAATTCCTCTAAAATAAACTGCTTTAAAAGGAGGAACAATATGATCAGGATGGGATGTCCCGCAGGCAGGGACAAGAAGACCAAATGGCCAGGCAAAATGATGACTGAGCATCATAATATTTTTAATAAGGTTCGCTGGTTTGTTCCTGAAAGTAGGCAATGAAGAAAATAAGCTGGCAAAATTTTGTCACTTATAATTAACTCTAAATGTCCCATTCATTTGTCCTGCAAGCAAACTATCACCCTGAGTCAAGAGAAGAGAACAACCCTGGCTGGTGAAATGGTGACGGAAAACACCGAGTTAAGCGGTATAGGATGGACTCTTTCAGCTGAAAGACAGTTATAGAATTGACAGAGGACCCAAACCAGAGACATTAGATACACTGTATCGACTACATGAAAGCTTTTGACTTGGCAGGTCAGCCGAGATCATTCAACTCATGGAGCAAAAAATAGTTCCTTCTAAAAGCTGCAGAAAAGCTGAAATCAATGCCTATTAAAGACTTCTAGAAAAAAAATACCCAGAGAAGGAAAATTTCTTTTCTCTCACATGCCTCTATAATTATGAGGTACTGAAAGAGCACCACAGCTCCAGGGCTCAGTAAGCACCTTCAGGTAAGCACAGCTAACAAAATTCTCCCTTACCAACAGCAAACTTCTGAGTGTTGCTGGATGTGTTGTTCATTGTTCTAGGGTAATAATCTCCTACTGAATGGTTGCAGGATAAAGCTGACAAACACACTACCCTGGAGTCAGAATAAAATGTGCAAGAATGCATTAGAAACAGCATAAAAAGCAAGTCTTTTGGTGCTGCACAGGCTATCTGTCATGGAAATCACTAGGGCTCTGCTGCAAAGTTGACAGCTGCAAATAGAAGAGAGCAGAATAGATAATAATTTTTTTAAAGATGGCCAGACGTGTTCTGTATTGTTAGTTGTGTCACTTGATTATATCCCATTTGCAACCATCCTGTTGCTGTGCTGCTGCTGCACTTCCCTGTGGCTCAGGGAGATTTCTAAGGCAGTGAAATCACTGGGATTTCTCTGACTGGCTTGAAGAGGCAGCCTAATCGGCTTAACCACAGATCACTTAGGAGAGAAGAGTAGAGACACGTGCAAGGACTACAAGCAAAATCTCCCATGTTCCTGGATCCACAGATCCAAAGCGCCTCCCAGTTTTTTGTGGTTTCGTGACATGACAGCTGACAGTGATACTAGAAGGGATAAATGTAAATCCCTTCTACATTTTTATGCTGTTAAGTTTAAAACCTAATTGCTAAACACTCTTTGCACAATGTAATAACTCGGGAACTACTGGGTCCTAATAAGCATCGATAAGTTCTGTTGTTCCAGTAGGCTTTTCATTCTACTGACGACATGTTAAATAGAAATAGAGTTGGTTCCCATGTCTTTGAACATTTTTCAGAAACCTCCTATCTATAGCATTGTGTATATATTTTGATTAGATATTTCTTAATGTCTTTTTCTTATTAGATTTCTTCTCTTCATATCTGATTTGCTTTATTTGTTTTACTTATGTATGATCCAATATTGAAATTCTGCTTTCTCTCCTGCCCATGTACTCCGAGAACAACTCTGAAAATTAGATTCTGATCCATCTGAGAGGAAAATTTGGCCATTTCTACGTAATTTAACTGTGTTTAATTGATCCACAGCTGTAGTATGAACACACTAGGAATGAATTTTCGATACTGTTTTCCTACCTAAACATATGGGTGTAATTTACAGATTTCTTCTCAAGATGTAGACAGAAGTTAAGCAACTAATTTCACTAGGTAGTGAACAACCTGTTCTGTAGGCATTTGTAAATCACTGGAGGCTCTTTGCCAGGTCTTTGACCATCAAAGACATTGAAATACTGAAACTCTGCCACTCTCATCCTAGATTCTTGCTGAGTAAGCAGAAGAGAAGGGTGTTGCAGGGCTCAGGCTGTGTGCTGGATTTTTTCCCATTCAACAAAAAGCACTCTGCATAGAGGTGCATTTCTGGGTAGAATGGACAACAGACCTTAGCTTCTCCTATTCTGGGGAAGCAATGCACCCCCTGAGGAGCCTTCACAGCAATGTCATCTACTGTCCCACACTGCTACAGATGGAGTTTTATTCTCCATAACCATGGGCAAGCCAAAGGCATCAGACGAAATTTTCAAGCCTGAAATTCTCCAGTAGCTTTTGTGACATGAATTTTAATATCAGAAAGAGAAAAATGGACTTCTGTTCCACCTATTGCAATGGATTGGTAGCCTCTCGCATTCCAGAGGGACTGCTGAGGCTGAGGGGCAGGGGCTGCTGCCCATGGAGGGTACATCACCACAGAGCAGGACCTCCTCACTTCTTGCTTCTGCAGGCATCTCTCTTTGTGACCTTTAAAGCCTCAAAATGCTGCGTGGTTATAAAAGGTTCTTAAACAGTCCTTCCTCTTGCCCACATCTTCACAAAGCTTTTATTTCATTGCTCTGATAGGATTGCAGTTTTATCAGCCCTAGCTTTATTCCAGCAGTAACTTTTAAAGAGTTATAACTAGGCCGTGTTTCCCCAGCTCCTGTAATCCCCCACCACAAAAGAAGGGATATAAATGAGGTACATTATCATTATACATTACCACAAGAACCAATGTTATAATTAGGTACTGTATCCACTTTGTAATCACTATGGCTTTAATTTCCAATCAAAAGCATCAAAGTCTGAAGACAGTGACCCTGCTATTGAACAATTCCTTTTCATTTTCTTTGACAATGAATTTTCAAAGGCAAACGGGGGGCAGGGAGAAATGGTATTTTATTCTAGAGCTTCTACATAATTATAGCAATTATAGAAACCTTTCATGTGCTTGGTCAGCTTTTACTGCATACGTTTAGCTGTTGGTTAGAAGTGTCTCTGAAAGTTATAATGCGTTTGGGGCACCGGAGTCTGTCCCACCATTATAAATACTGGCTAGGCAGACTAATGATTGCAGAGCGTAGTGGAAAAGGTTAGTCATAAATATGGAGGATGTTAGTGCAGGTAACATAAAAGGAATTTAGAAATCTACTTCAGCAAATTGCTGTGTGCTATTTTACCTATTTCTTTTTCTCTCTTGTTATGAGCAGTATTAAAACAGCCCCTAAATGCTGCAGTAAAGTCTCAGACTCTGTTGTGCTAGATATCCAGCAAGTGCAAAAGGTAGCCTTGTCCTAGCTTTGCTGCCATACTGCACCCCAAAGATCTGGAGCACAGAAACTATTCAAGTGGGAAAGGCTCTTCTATTGTAAACTACTCTTTTGAGTAGTTTGAATTATGCCCAAACACCTGACATTCTTATTTTTTCACTAGTATAACTATGTCCCCCATCACAGCTCTTTTCCCAATGCAGGTGTGTTAACAAGAGCTGAAGATAAAAGGTCGGATATCTGAGTGGCAGAGACGTGCCCAAATTTCCATGTAAATACACTGGGCAACCAGAGTAGGCAGGACTGTGAGAAGCAGAGGAGATCAGATCTGCTACGGACCACAGAGCACAGCCTTCCCAGCCATGAGACCAACAGAAAGGCGAAGACTCACTGAAATTCTTCAGAGGGATTTTTTCTCAAATGAAAATTCCAATACATTTTCTTAAGGATGGAAAGCAGAAAGAGAGATTTCAGCCTACTCTCCTCTTTGGAGACAAGAGCAGCTGAATGGAAAGGATTATGTGACTACAAAAACTGCAGCCAAAGAAACATCAGCTGGGGACTGTGAATCAGTCCAAGTTGTTCAATAAGGAGTGGAGTTCACTGCTCACTTTAAATGGCTGAGTAAGCTCTGGAGCTGCTTGATTGAGTGCTCTCAGTGTTATCAAATCACAAAAGTCTTTTGTTATCATTATCAATATTATTTTGTTCTGAAATTTGTCTACAAATTAATAAAAAGTTAAGTGTCAAAATGCTACATATGACATCATCAAACTATTTGCACTATTTTGAATTTGGCCCTTTGACTCATCTGTTTATTGATATTTTTAATATTCTGACGTTTCAGTCTCTTTGGTGGTGAAATTTTTTTACTCTGCATGTTCTCTCAGAAAAGAAAATCATTGCTGCCTAGTTCTACTCAAACCTTTTCTTTGTTTAAAGACAACATTTTTCAAACAGGATTAAAACACCATTATATCATATCCAATCTGGAAAATCTTACTCATACTGAATATTGTTTAATTCCTACAGAAGTCTGGGATTAGCATGAAATAAAGAGGTAATATTTTGAGACAAGAGATACAAATGAGTGTTTGATACACTAGATTGTTCTGTCCTACAAATTTTACTTCTTAATATTCTCATTATTGCCTACTGATATTGTCAACCATATATCTAGTCTTCAAGGTGGAAGCTGAGAGATGTGTGCCATGTGTGCCTACCTGTCATATGCACTGTGCCTTATTTATATTAAATCCATCCATCATAATCTTCACTTCCACTTCTCTTTTTATCTCGTTCATTTTCCTCCATCGTATTATAACCTCCAACCGTCTTTTCCTTCATAAGTTTCGTGACACTCGGGCATTTTGGTCACTTACCTTGACCTTTCATAGTAACTTCCATCATACCAGTTTCCTTCATAACATTTTCTCTGTCACTGACGGTCTCTCTTGGGCTTTGTTAATTTTCTTAGCCTTAAAAACGGTCTCAGAAGCCTCTGTGGGGATGGCAATGAAAAGGAGGAAAAAAGGAAAAATGTAAGGTAATGGCAAAAAAAAAAAAGGAAAATGCATTGAAAAAGTAAAAAGGGAAAGGGGAAAAAAGAAACAGAAATATCCACTGCCAAACTCTCTCTATATATATGCTCTCTGCTTTCTTTCTGAGTTCAAATCCCTCAGTTATATAATTTAAGTTCCACATTGTGGGTGCGGTTTCCACTAGGGCATCCTCATGGTCCCCCCATCGGCCACTGCCTCCTACCCCCACGAGAGCCATCCCATGGACAGAAGAGGCAGAGGCTGACTGGCAGTCCATGGGCAGTTCCCAAGTTTAAGGTTTACACCCCTTTAGGGCCAATTGACACCCAAGCCTCCACCCAGTCTCTGCCCAGTTTCTCCTCCCCTTTTGACATGCTCAGTCTGTCCCTTCCAGAGAGTTCTACATGTTAAGTGATTCCCCTGTCTATCAGGTTGTCTCCTCCTTGGTTAACACCCCAGTTATCCCCCATTCGCTATTTGTACCCTGACTCCTCCCTTCTCCTCTTCCCTGATTCGCCCACAATGTAAATCCCTCCCCTTTTTCCTTCCTTTAAAAACCCCTGCACAGAACCCCCGGAGCATGAGGTCTCCTGTTGCCTTGTTTTTTACAATTCTTCCATGTTTTTAATTTTGTAGACAAAGTATTCATACTCTGTTCTATAAACATGGGCCATGTTATGTCTAACTACAGAATGTTTTCATTTCTTCTCCTAAGGTGGAGACATTTGACAGATCTCTCCTTAGACCTGTGTATTTGAAGGGTGGTAATTTCACTATCCAATCAGTGAGGTTTTCTAAAAGTCTATATAATAAACGAAACCCCTCGGGCTAGAGGCTTTCCGGCTTCCGGGTGGTCTTTCTCTCTCTCTCAGAGCGAGTGTCTGTGTGTGTTCCTTTCGTGTCCACGTGCGACAGTCTCCCCTGCTCCTGGATCCGGAATAAATCCTGTGGTCGTCCCAGGGGGTCTCTCCTCGTTCCTCCTTTATCTCTAGGCTTGTTGAGCCACACCAACGCTCAGGCTGTGGAGGAGAGAGCGCGCCTCTCCGACTCTCTCAGCAGCGACACCTCAGGCTGCTGCCACAAGCCAACCGGCTGTCCTGACTGCGTCTGCACACCAGTCACCGGGCCGATCCGGGCGGGGTCCGAAAGACCCCCGGCCACGGTGATACCACATGAATTTCTCATTGATTATCCCCACCCATGACTATTTACTTTTCTCCTTTCAAATAGACAGTCTTTTCAGAAGTGTCTTCCAAGCATAGCAATTGCTTCCACAACGTCATTTTCCCAACATTTTTGACCCAGGCCAAAGCAACCTTCTCCCCAAGGCACTGTATTGTGATTTTGTGGGCCATTTGGTCTGTTTGGGGTGTAGGGCTGTTTGTGTGGAGGCAGGGCTGCCTTGGCCCTATTTTTAAAACCCATATCATTCAATGTGGAGGGGTTTTATGGCTCCGTGTGTTCCCTACTCTCACTATAACCAGTGGTGTAATGATTAGTGGCACACTGCTACATGTATATATTTCCAAAGGCAGCATGTATATTGTCTACCTTTGCTGTCCCATAGCACCTCAAATTGTGCTGAAATTGTCAAAAATTAGAGAACAATTTAACGACAAAGGAAGTACTATGTAAACAATAGCTAAAGATTGTTTCTTCCAAGAGCTTCTTTCAGGTGTCCAGCAAATGTCTGTAGACATTCCCATACAATAAGGGGAGAGTCTACAGGTTTTCCCACACCATCCATACTTGTGAGCAGAGCATGGGGCACTGGGGACAAGGAGAGAGCAGTGAATTGTTCTGATACACCTCACACTCACAGTCAAAATATGGATCAGAAGAGACCCTTCTAAATCCATCCAGAGGGTCTCAGGATTTCCTTAATAAGTCTCAAAGCTAATAAATCTATTAAATCGTGGGTGAATTAACATTTTATTCTCCTTCCTCATTACAAGAGTATATGTGTTATTATCCATACTGTTTAAAGAGCTTTTTATCACCCTGTGACTTTTCTTCCCATAGGTAATGTTTTGGGCTTGATCCAGATGCCTTCAAAACTTGGCCTTTTTTCATGCAGAGAGAGATTTACTTTCCCAAACCTGGGTAATAAATCCTTAAATTATGACTTAAGTGGAAATTTACTATCATGTTAAACCGCTATTAGGAGCATCGTTCTCATTGAAAGTATCCAGGAAAGTACAATTTTAGAAATGAGCCGTGCCATTGACTAGAATTATAGATCAGTTTTGTGCTGCTATTTATAGCTGTGCAGGCTCATGAAGTCAGGCAGTTCCTTTCAATTTAATGGCTCTTTCTAAGAATTTCAGAAGTACTCACCCCTCTGTGCAAATAGTTACCAGCACAAAGCACAAGACGTGGGTGCAGGGGAGAAGGTGCTTCCCTGGGCCGCTTGATTATTGGATATCTTAGTGCTCATCATTTACTGGACAGCAGCATTGTCACTAATGCTGCGAAAACCAAGGTTTATAAAAGTGTGGATCATTAGGGCTGTTCTGCTGAACCTTTATGAACATGCTCCAGGGATTCACTGAGCCCATTATTTATCTTCTGATGTCTTAAAAGGTCGATTGGTAGCAGATCAGCAAGTGTAAATTACGTTGCAGGAGCAAGAGTGAATACATTCTACACTGAGACCCGGTGCAACACAGAGCATCAGGGGTCTTAAGGCATGGTGGTGACTCTGGCCTGGGTCTGAAAATCAAAATGCACTAATCCATAAATTTAATTTTCCCATATGGCACATGATTTTAACAGAGTGCAGTGTGGGCACCCACATCCATTACAGAAAATATTAAGCATATTTTGAGCCAAGTCTCCCACACACACCCTCCAAATCATTAGCATTTCATTTACAATTCATAGGCTGATTTCTTAAAACCTCAAGACTAGAATCAAACCACTCCTCCAAAGCAAGAAAAATGTTAGTTAGACATTAGGACCCAAATATTTTATATTAATCTGTTTTCTAATGTTTTAAATTTTTTTTTCCAATGTACCCAGCTACTTGCTCAGTGATTTATTCCTCCTTCTCTTTCCTAAATTAATTCTTTCATATCCCATAAATGATCTGTTTAAAAACAGAAAAAGAGATGCATCTGTCAGTATTCCTGTCATTATGGGAAAATGGTGCCACACCAGCAAAAACATCTACAGTAGCCCCTAGGAAAGGAATGTAAATTTCATATTTACGTCTCACAGAAGCTTTTTAGCTACTGAACAGGAACTGGTAAGAAAAGAGCAATCATTTCATCTTCACACACATGGAAAAGACCACGTATTCTGATTGTAATGTAATAAGCAAGACTGATGTTTTTCACAAAGAAAAAAATAGTTTACAGTGGAAAAATACTGTAATTTAATAATCAGCACATATTGTAGAGCTCAGAATATTATAAACCTCACTTGATGACAGGAAAAATCCCTTATAACAGTACCGAGTTGCCTGGTGCTGCTGATTCATGCTGGTTTGACAGTGAGACCAGTTGGGTCTTTCCAGCTTTTACTCAGAAAGTACTTTAATTAAAATGGTCTCCCTCAAAGGCACCAGAAGTCAGGTCACAAAGTCCAAGACACTGCAACCAACTGGAAAAAGCCAAGCTGAGAGCCAAGCTGTGCAAGAACCGGTCATGGGATGGAGGCACGTGGCAAAGTCCCCCAGCCTTTACTCCGGGTGTCAGTCTGAGACTGTCCTGGTTCCACCTGGCTTCTGGTGCTCTCCATCTGCGAGGAAAATGAGACTGAGGTTTACCTGCCATGCAGGCCAATACCAGTGCTCCTATCTCTTTTCTGCTGTTAATATGCAAGCTCTACTTCTGTTCTTGTGAATTATTTGCAGCAAAGTTATGATGATGCAATTTGTCTTCTGTTTTAAAAGCTTTCCTTTCCCTATCTTTTATTTATGTTATAGCACCTCTGTTTGTCCCGTGTACGGTAGGACTTGTCGGGGATGAGATTACTCTGCAATTAGAAGGGCTGGTTGAGTAAGAGACTCAGTCCTGCAGTAAAGACAGACAAAGGAGACAGGCTCCCTATCCAAACAAAATATGTTTTTTATGATCTAGACACACCCTTGTGGCCCACATCTCTGTGAACTCCTGTGCATGTGATTTGGGGGTGCATTTTTGGTGAAGTTTCTGCTGAGTAATTGAAGGAAATGTATTCTTTTCCCCTCTCTCCTTTGTACCTCCTTCTGTCAAAGTATTTCAAATTAACTCCCGAAGTTTTTCCATCAGGGTTGCAGAAATTGTATATTTTCCATCTCAATCTCCAGCCCATTTTTATTATTCCTCTGATAATGAACAGAGGTTATGACCAACATTTTTCAATATCCAGGTATGTTCCTTCAGTTCTAAACATTGCAATATAAGATTGGGGTCAGTGAAGTGGGACACTGTAAATTCACAGTAAGGCAGGGTCTATTTAGCTATGAACTCTTTCAGATCCAGCTGAGGGAAGCAGTTGCAGAAAGTCAACTGTACAGCCAAAGTCACAGTGAAAAAAAACCCAGGAATTGAAAACTCGGTTCTGGGATCCCAAGATAAAATCATGATCAATTTTCAGTAATTTAGTGCTTTGTAAAACCTCACTGAGGTGATTTCAGCAATCTGTTCTCATAGGTGGCCTCCTGAAGCCTTGTGCTATGAAATCGCACAATTTTATTGCAAGTTATAAGGTTTTTTATGTGTTCTCTTAGAAGCCCTCATCTTCTGAGAACGGTGATAATCTTTGATAATTTCAGCAGACATTTACAAAATAATAGTTTCTTGCTTCTGATGGAAATGAGATGTTCAAAAAGCTGAATTTTAAAGAATCCAACGCTGAAATAGAAACAAGCATATATTTATTCCTAAAGTTCCTGTGCTCTAAGACAGGACTAGACAGAGCAGTATTCCTCTCTACATAGTATTACTGGGACGAGAGTACCTCAGGGGAAGATGTTAGCAGCATCCTTCATTCTCCACCCCTCAATAACACTGTAACAGGGATTTTTTTCTGTTATCTTTCTTTTCTTTCTCTCATATCTCCTGTTTTCAATCCCATCTCTTTGTTCATTATTCACTATTCTATTTGACATGCTTTGAAACTCTGAATTTCCCAAACAAGATGCTGTTCCTTCTCCTGGTGTGTTGATCAGAAGGCCAAAGGAAAGCAAAAGATAAACCATGTTTTCAGACATGTCCTGCTCTCCTTGACTTCAATAGGAGTTGTACATGCATTTGAAATGAAGCTGTCTTGTTTAAATAGCAAAAGCGTGCGCAGCTGTTTGTTTGCTAAGCAAAGAACCTGGAAGTGAGGAGCTGTCTGACTGCGTGTGCTCTGCAACTTTATTGTAAGAGCTGATTTAAAAACTCAGGCCTGCCAAGTACCAGGTATTGCACCCACAGAAGGAAAGTTATCTCCTTCACACAAAAATGTTGTGAAGAGAGTTTCAAAAAACCCACGTACCTTTAGTTGCAGTCTTGATCATTCCTCCTTCTGAAGATGAATTACTCTGTGCTTTATAGCAAGAGGGAAATTATAGACTCTCCCAGTGCTTGTTATAATGAAAAACCACAAGTTTTTCAGAATTCTTTCATCATCTGCATAGACATGTTACATCATAGCACTTTCTGTGGAACATATCACAATTTAATGTTTTAAGAAGGAAGAAACAGGTATACAAGGCACATTTCAAATAGAATTTGAACTTGGATACACAAATATATTCAGAGCAACACAACCAACCTCTCTAGTTCATCCATGAAAATCTGATCTGTGTTAGCCTACAGAATTCTATTCTGTCCACTTTACACAAGCAGAGTGCCAGATGAAAGTAATTGGGCTGTAATTGCTGACACCGTGTCAGTGAAGACAGTGCTGCTTTTTAGTGCTGCTTTCAGTATCTTCTAAATAATTCAATTCATCGAATGTAAATCTTACAGTAAGTGAATCTGCATTACAAAGGCATTGTTAACCACTCCTTGTGAATGAAAGCTTGAGGCTTTTACAAAGGCTCTAACTGCAATTTCACAATGTTAGTCATAATTATCATCTTTCTCTTCATTTAAGACAAATAACTGGCACAATTGGTTTTACCGTTATACTATTTAACAAAAATAGATACAAACTTTCCCAAAAGAAATATTTTTAAATGATCCCCTTTTGAAAATGTTTTTTAATAATGTAATTATTCTGTGATTTCCTCCAGGTATCCAGTCCCCCAAAAAATAAACACTATATAGCTGCTCAAGGTCACTTCTCAGCTTCTAAAATTAATAATTTTAAAAGTCCATTATGTCTCTAACCAAAATTTCTTTTGCAATAACCTTGCTCAGATTCTGAAAAAAGTGAAAGGCAAAATATTGCTTCTTTTTTCTCCAGGTTGAACACCCCCCATTGCTTCTCATAAGACTTGTGCTCCAAACCCTTCACCAGCTTCGTTGTCTTTTTCTGGTTTGGAGTAATCAGCATGCTGAAAGGCACTCCAGGGCTGGTCTCCTATTTTTTTAAAAAATACTAATCATTGGATCAGCTTGCTGCTCAGATGCTATCAACTCTGGAAGTAAATACATTCTTTTAAGTAGTGAATCCAGATATTTCCAGTATTACATGACAGCTCCTTGGAATGTGCCTTAGATTACTATTTTTGATTTAGACAACTCATCTACACCAGTACTACAAAAGTAACCTAAGTGTTGTCCTCGTATCTAGTATACTTGGGTGAATATACTTCTGATGAAGAAGTGAGTCAATGATGCCATTTTCACAGAAAATGCCCTACAACACTGTTATCTTGATAGTCACTGATGAATAAAAGTCACCACCTGTAAGCCACTGTGAATGCCAGCCAAACAGAATGAGAAGCATTTTGTCACAGGAAAGATTTCTCAGTGTGAGTTTCAGTGAACAATGTGGCATTTGAATTTATTCTATCAGCTTGTTAAAAAAAGAAAAAAACGACATTGTCAGATCCAAATTGGCATCAAAATTAGAACTTTTTTAGTCAAGATTCTGAAAATGCTTGAAGGCTAAAGTAAACATGCCCATAAAGATTTAATAAATGTTTCTATTTAATATATATTCATTCTCCAAGAGAAATTTTAAATGACAACAGAAATAGTTAATTAAAGGCATAAATATAAAAATGCCATATTTTCAAACAAAAAGTTTGGAAGGAACATTGTTTCTTTCTCATTATGTTTTCCTCCATTTATGACATAACAGTAAAATGCAAACCTCTTAATGTGGGATTTCAAAAGTTAAATACCAGTAATTTAAATTACTCTTCTGTCTTTCCTATTCTTGCTCCTCCTCTCACAGATGGTACAATTAGGATTAGGCAAATGATGGATAAGAGCATGCTCTATAAATTCTCTATATTAGCTAGCTATGTGTCAAATACATGTAAGTAGATATCCTGGTTAGACCATAAAAAAGTAGAGACCATACAAAAAAAACCTCAGCAATAATAGTTACAAGCAAATCTAGCAGAGAGGGTTAACTTTAGCATTTTTTATTTCCATTAAGAGAGTTAGGGCTGAGCTCAGGAAACTGAATCCGTCTGTACCTACTTTCACTGAAAGTTGCTCTGGACATTGATGCAGTTTGAGCTGAGGTTAAAATAAAGCACAGAAAGTACTACTGCCTATGTGCAGGTAGCAAATATTTTTAATTTTCTGGACATTGAAACATCAGTACATCCTTGGTGGCAAAACTTTTCTGCTCCGAAAGGACACTGCTCTATTTTGTACTCTGTTATGGTTTTGAATACCAATAGATGTCCTCTTTTCCTCATTGCTACTGCTTCTAAATACCTCGAATGTTTATTAAATATTCTATCATCTGAAACCTCTTTGCCTTTTAGTTTTTCTCCAAGGGTAGACAGGCATGCACTGAAATGTTATCTGATTATTATTTAGGTTTATTCCATCGTGTTACATTAGGGTACTCTGTATTTTAAACATAGAATGGAAGATCAAAGACTGGTACCCGGTAGGGTACCAAAGTTTAATTCCTTATTCCCATTCTAGATCTGCAAGCCCCAAAAATGCATTCTCAGGATGAGTGAGGCTTTTTTTAGGCAGCAGAAAAGGGTGGGGTTTAGACTAAAATGAGCTTCTATTTTCCTCTTCTACCAGCAGAGGGAAAAATTTCCCCAACTGGTTTCTAAATACGCACAACCACTTCTCCTTAAATCCCATCCACGGAAAGCTGGAAACACGAGCCCATGCTGCCCGCAGTTCCAACTGACCGAAAACCTCCTGTCTGTCTCAGTGCTAGAAGACAGAATATCTTACGCAAAGAGGTGCAGCGGATCAGCTTGGATTCAGAATGACATTGGCACAGTCTCACACTTTTTGTGAGTGTCTGGTGGTGTCTGGTCTCTGGGCTGGAGCACACACCGTGTGACTCCTCAGCGAACAGCCTTAGGAAGAGTGTCGCACTTGGATAATAATTCTCAAGTTTACGAGCTTTTGATTACCTTCGCTACTCAAATTATTTTTCTGTTCCTTTATGGGTCTCCCGATCTTGTGAAGCAAAAGCCTGAAATTGTCAACCTGTTCAAAATAATAGAATCTTTATTGGCCCATTATTTCCAACATTTGACTGGTAATGCAGAGCAGTAGCTATTAGGTAATAACGTCAGTTTCTGATTAGAAAAGCTAATATTGTACTAGCAATAAACTTTGTTCACACTGCAGAAAAGATACATCTGTCAAGAGGTTTGGGAAGGGCTCTGCAGTACCCAAAATAAACAAGCCAAAGAAAACATTACTGTTAACACAGGTAGCATAAAAATAAAACTCAAACAGAAACCAAAGAGAAAATTTCATGTTTCCAAGTTCTTCATAGCACATAATCAGCTTCTACCACATTATCCTTTGCAGTGACAACCTCAGTGGGAATTAATGGGACTGTTTTGGGGGAAAGAGGATTTTAATCTGGAACAGGCATTCAGATTCAGTCCTGTCTTAGACCTTCAGCATGAGTTCACTGTTCCTTAATTTTGCTCTCCACTCCTGACTTGCCATGTTGAAGATATTTTCAGGTGAAAGGTGTCTGCAAAAGGAGCTTCAAGCTTGAAAGGTTTTCAAGATCCCTGAAATATCAAACTGTTGCCCCTGTCAAATGGGCTCCTGAGGAGTGAAGGCTTTTCATTTTTCATCCTAGATGTAGTAGGAATTATTCAATTTTATAACCAGGTTTCCTCTGGCTGCTACTGATGCTAGAAATAAAAGCAGTTTAAAATTCATGAGGGGCATCTGACTATTTTCCATTTCTAGCTGAGGACTGCATTTTGCTCTCCTCAGTCACACTCAGAACACCATTGTGCAAAGAAACACTCTTGAAATGAATCATTTACTCCAACTGTGGTCACAAATGAAAGCTAAACAACAGAAATTCATTGCACTGGCTCCGCCAGCCTGGTGCCTCTTCAGGATCAGAAGACAGAATGAGAAACACCAGGGAACTGTAACGGAGACAGGAGAACATTTGGTGCTGGAAAGTTAAGGGTAACAAAACAAACTCACAGCAAGATGTTTCTGCAAAGGACTGGGTGTCCTTGGACGGGCCTCCTTGAACACAGCACCATGTGGTGCTGAGAACATGAGGGTCCCCAGGACTGCAAAGGCTGACAAAGCTTTATTTTGAAAGGGCTGCAGCTATTGTTCAGCTCCAAGGGAAGTTTTCTTCACTAAAAGATCTTCTGGATGGATTTGCCAACCTGGCAGTGCTTTCTTCAGAAGAAATGACTGCAGTTAAGTACCTAATAAAAGGATTCTCAGAATGTAGTCATGCATAACTCTAATCCTAATAAATCAGACTATTAAGTTAAAGATTGTTTCTGTGTAGCGGACCTGAGATTAACAGCAGTCTTGTAGAGTGTTGTTGAGCTGCTTAGGTGTCCTACAGCATCCTCACATCTTTCCCTTTCCAGTATGTATTTAAAAGCTCCCTCGACCTTTTTTCCCTCTGCTTTAAATTTTGAAGTGCTGTTTTTCCTTCGTGGATGTCTTTCATTTTTGTTGAGCACTTCCAAGGACCTTGCCCGGATTCTTGTGAGAGTTTAGTGTTGGTAAGGCTGACTTGATATCGTTGGTTTCAAGCTTCTGTTAGGGTTACTAGCAGCTGAAAAGCACAGGAAGCTTTTGAAATCCTGTTTGGGAAAAAACAAGGGTGAAGAGGGACTTTGGCCACCCTTAGGCTGCAGCTTTGAAAGTACTGATAGCACTCAAGCAGACACACGAAAGGCACTCCAGAAAGTCAGACACTCAGATATTGCCTAGTGCAATTTCTTAAACTTCAGAAGATATTTCACCTAAAAGAAACTTCTTGCAAGAAAAACGCTGAGAGAACGGCAGGGAAAAAGAAAAAGCCAACAGGAAACTAAATTAATTAAAGTGAATTCAGAAAAAAATGGCTCTATTGAATGCCTTTTCCCTGGAAAAAAACTACAAAAATGCTCAAGCTCAAATATAGAATCTCTTGAAAATGCTCAGATAAGTGATTGATTTATAATTTATTTTTAATATGGAAAAGAGTTATAAAAAGAAATAACATATTTAAGGCCTGATCCCACACCTGCACCTTTCTGTAGCGTGAATGAGTCAGAGTAACTGTTTCAAATTCAAATGTTGAAAAGGTTTTGAAAGAGGTGGTAAAATAAATAGTAACAAATGTGTGGGACCAGATGCTACTCATGCAAGAGCTCTAAAGGAAATAAAATGTAAAATATGTAGTATGCTGCCAATGTTTAAATCAGTCATAGTACCAGAGGAGTAGAAGGCAGAAAATGGGACCTCAGTTTTAGAAAGAAGGTTTTGGGGATTCAAAGAGCTGCATGCCAGTAAACTGGGCTGGGATACAGAGCAAATTACTTGACATTACACAAAGAACAGAGTTTATAGACATGTGAATAAATGTGATGGAATGAGAATGACTCCAAATGACAGATGGATGTAGTGCTTTTGTAGCCAGTCATGAACAAGGACATGATCACTGTGGGCCAGAATGTACAGTGGGGCATGTGAATTTCCCAAAACTTATAACATAGACAGCAAAAGCTCATCAGGAGAAGGAGCTGCCATGGAATACAAGAGCAGGTCCTACT
Organism: Oriolus oriolus; assembly: GCA_013400235.1. NCBI lineage: Eukaryota > Metazoa > Chordata > Aves > Passeriformes > Corvidae > Oriolus > Oriolus oriolus. The sequence goes on along the minus strand of VXBT01009887.1, from coordinate 257,035 downwards.
GTGAATTAGTAACTGTGCAAGAGGTTAGAAGCAAAGGGTGGGGATAAGCAGATAGTCCTCAGCAGACTCCCAAGGGGTTTGGGCTGTTTAAAACACCACTGGATAATATGGGAAGGAGGTAAGCAGTGAGGAGGTAAAGTGTTCCAATGCAAGATTACTTCTTTGTGAGATGTTGCAGAAAGATCTCACAAGATTGTGTGACTGGCTACTAAAATAGGAGAAGAAATGTAGTATTAATAAATTCAAATCAATACAGTGAAAAAAATAAACCTAAGAATACACTGAAATAGATAAGTGCTAAATTAGCTCCAAAATGGACCTTGAATTCACAGGGGGCAGTGCTATGAAAGTACCTTGTAATTTCTGAGGCCTTTGCATCAAATCAGATGAGTATTAGTGATCATGAAGAAATTAATAGTGAAATTAATAGAGACATCATCACAATTATGTCTCTATTAAAGCTATAGGGTACCCTCACTTGCAAGAACATTAAGAGGAATTCTGGTCATCCCATCTCAATAAGGATGTAACAGAATTAAAAGCAGTTCAGAGAAGAAAGATGGTGATTAGGGGCATAAAGCAGTATCCATATGGAAGTTAAAAAACAAAATTAGAAGCCACTGTCCTAGGTAAAAGTGATTGTGAGAGAAATGCAATAAAGAGCTATAAAAGCATTAATGGAATAGAGTGTTGAGCAGGGAAATAGCTATTCTCTATTTCTCATAAATAGGAGTGAGAAAACATCTAGTGAAAAAATCACACAGAATTAAAACAAATAACTAAACCACAGATGAAATTTGGACATAGATTCAGAGAGCAAGTGCAATAGAAAAGTTAAAGAACATCTATTACATACAGTATTCTGATGAAAGGTTTTGGTCAGAATGTCCCTAAATGTGCAAAATATTCAGAGATTAAATCATACAAGTGGAAGGATCTGTGTGTGTACCTCCTGCATCCTTACAGCATTTTCTTACACATCTCTCACTGAATGCAAAAGAAAACATGGAACTTCAGTTTGATACAGACATTATGTTCTTACTGTGTCCCTCTTCAAGTGCTTTCATCTGCTTTCATCCATACACACATTATAACTGCATCAATGCACACCTGGGGACTCTGGAGTGGGTAACAAGGTAACCTTTTCAAAGGACACACCATCCTTAAACTATTTAGCTGTGCTGGGAAGTGAATTCCTCTGTAAACAACAATATTGGATTTACGGAATATGGTGTTCACTCATTTGTAAGTAGGTTATACCCACATATTCACCATGTCCCTTGCACACTGTTCCTGCCTGCATTTAACCTCACATGTGCCCATTCCCTTCTGCATTATTCTACAAGGATTTCTATGGTAACCTTTGCTGGAACTCATCCACCTCAAAAAAAACACCGTATTTTTTACAGAAAAGAGGTTTTCTCCTGGTCACATAACTTGTTTGCCCTACAATGGCACAGTGGGTATTTGCAGTGACAGCAGTGAGCAGTAGGGATTAAAAGGTAGGTGGTGTCTATGTCATCACTGCTGCCAAATGTGTTTGTCCCTAGACAATCCTTGCTACACATAATGTAATCCAGGAGAGAGAATCTAGCCTAGAGTTACTCACCCTCTTTCCACTGTGCATTCACAGCTGTTGAAAATAGACAAAACCCGTGTTTCTCTTAAGTGCTGTCGAAATCTCACAAGTGCTGTGGTGTCTCATAACACACCAACAGTTCCCATCAGACTGAGCTGACAATGTTAATGTGTTTTGCATCATCATCTCTTCCTTTATTAAAGACTCTGGTCTCTCTGAGCTTAGCTCAGTAGCTCCACATTACACATAATTTCCTTAATCAGAGAACAAAAAACTAGGTTAAAAGAATGCTAAGGCAAATTCATAACCACTGGGAGATTCATGGGCTATACCCTTTGCTAATGAAACATAGCAGGTCACACCAGACATCTGAGATCTTCCTGAATCAGACATGCTCCTCTGAAGGGCTTTGCTCCTTCAGGACCCTTGCAACAGCGAGAGTGCTCAGGTCCTCACATCTGCTAAGCACATTCAAGGACTGGAATATGACTATGAATTTTATTGCTTTCATTACCCAGCATCACCGACCTAACATAATTTTAATTAATTTTATATGTGGTTTGTATTACCTTGGTTTTTTATTATTTAGGCACTTTTCAGTTACAGCTCAGTAAATCATTGGACACATAATATTAATACAGAAAATTGTACAAAACATGATAACTATTCCTAATAAACCGAGTTGGCACAGAAATACTCATCCAGCCTTTCTCTCCTGGAAATGCCTAAGGTACCTCACATGCCAGTGAGAGGAACGAAAGCCTTCAGGAGTGCCACTGGTTATTGATGTGGTAGGCTCTGTTTTGCAGGACTCCTGAAGCAGAGCATCATAAATTCAAAGGGGGTTTCTGTGGTAAGTACTAAAATCTAGAACCAAATACTAGCACAAGTCTATCTTGTTTATTAAAACAAAAGAATAAATTCCACTGGTAGGAAAGAAGATTTTAAAATTATAATATAATTATAATATAAAAGAAGGTTTTAAAATTTTTAATATAAAGTAAAAAATTAAACATAAGTCTTCTCCCTAATGGAAAATACAATTTGCTACTTCACTCCCCATGCTCATGTTCTCCTTCACGGAGTCTAAACTTGTACTGAACCATAGTCCTCTCTACCTGAGCAATACCCTAGGAAACAGACAGGGTTTGTGAAAAATCTTCTCTAAGACCCGGTTTTGCTTCCATCATGTTTAGGCATTGGGGATGCAGGTTCAAAGAAACCAAAGAAAATGCAGTTTACTCATTCCTGACCACTCCTGATGGACACAACTGGAAAATTCACCTTCCATGATGACTGTTCCACTTCTGAGATTGTATAGATATCACTTACCGACATGATAGTAATAATTTACACATCTAAATGCACATTCTGGTTTTCCATTCTTTACAATGACCAGACACTGCAAGCCTCTTGCTCTGTTTTGATCCTTGTGGTCTAGGTATTCACACCACATGAGTCACAAGAGCTATGAGTTTCTTCTTCTCAGCAATGTGTTTTAACAGTGACCTGAGAGCTGTTCATGTCAAAAAAAGGACATTGGGAAAAAAAGGACTTAAACCGGCACACAGGCTGCACACTCCTCCTCACAACCCTAATATCATGTCTTTTGTGAACACTCACAGTAGGCTCGTGCATCTACATTTCCATGAAATGTGAGCATGCCTTATTTATTTTCAATTACATAGACATGATCATCTTTGTGATTGCCCTTCACAAACTTCACGTGTTTGCTGGAGGTTGGCTTATCCTGTGTCTTCTCATGAGCTTTTTTACCCATAGAATACATGAGCATGGTTATTAATCCGAGTCAAACTGCAAATGGTGTTTTTCCTGAAATTAATTGTATTCAATAAACTCATATATTCACAAGTCAATAAAGGTTGACAGAAGTACGGTTCAATATTATTCACATTTGTTTGGATTTAGAAGAGAATTCTGAAGGATTCCTGGCACTACATATGATGGTCTTACAGAGATTCTGTTGCTGATCTGTAGACATAATATAGGACTGCTGGCCAAAATTCAGAGGAGAAGACTTATTTAGACAAGCAAAACTGCTGCAGGTTCCAAAGACAGGCTATTTTAAAACATGAGGTTATGAGGAAGCATTAAAAGGCAGAATCAACTTTAACAACTGAGAATCATTTTTATGATAGCCATAGCTTGCTATGAAACGTGTTCTACACGCTCACTTAAATCGTGGTGGGTTTTGTGGTAATTCTCAGTTATGCTAAGAATATCTTTACAATGAAAAGATATGAAAAGGAAGCGATAAATAGACAGACAGTAGACCTGCTTTAGGTATTTTCTGTGAAAAAGATTTCAATAATTTGCAATTTATATTCAAATTAAGGTGTGAAGAGGAAATTTCTGAGATTAAGGTCAGTGAAAGGCAAATGGCTTAGATATCTTCTGACAGTGTTTCAGAAGAGCGTGGTACTTTACCACAAGGTTTGTGCAGCAAGCACACCACCCCTTTGGCCATTTTCCCTCGAAGCACTCTCAGATCTGAAGTGGGAACTGCTCCGTGAAGAGGCAGGACAGGAAACCAAGAAATCTGGCTTCTCATTCTAGGTATAACTGGGGAGCGGCGATAGGCATTTTAGGTGTATACAGGTTTAAGTCTCAGACTGAGATGTTCAATATATCTGCTCGTCTGCCACACCATCTCAGCAACACCTAAAGGCCTTGAGTGTCTTTATGTGTGACACCAGAGCTCCCCAGCACGCAAGGCTGTAGTTACGGCATGGTCAGGAACATATACACTGCTAATACATCTCACAGCTTATGGATCCCTTATGCATTTGGGGCTCAACTTCTCTCTCTCTTGTCTCTCCAAACAGTTTGTGCAGATGAGCAGTTCCACTGAATTCAGCACAAATTATTTGTCTGCTCATCCTTCAACCTGGACCCAGGCTTGTAGGCAGCTCCAATTTTATAAGGGTGTATTCATTTGATTTTATTTCATTCCCATAGAAATAATATTTGATTGAGGGAGTGAAATGCCTGATATTTTCTTTGCTGAAATGATGGCAGTGAAAACAAAAAAAAAAAAAAAGAAAAATGTGGAGGAATAGGTTTGTTTTTAAAAAAATTTTTTGATAGAACGTTCAGTATCATGAAAATATTTTTAATTTATGATGTACACCATAACAAAAATAAAGATTTAAATTACCTTTCTATTTTTCAATGAAAAAACAGCTGATCTGGCCTGCAAATTTAGAATTGGAAGGCTACATATGAGTCTTATGATAACAACATTAACATGGCAAAATCATCCTTTCCTGTAAAAAGTCCAGTAACAGCTGATTATGATTTTTCTGCTGACTAATATATAGGAACCCAGAAATCTCTGCAATACTTGGTAGTATTTTACTTATGTGACAGAAAAATGTCCATGATCATGTGCTTTATTATTAAGCATTTTCTCTCAAGGGCCAAGGCCAATTTTACGGTTTATCATTTTTTTCCCACCTGTACAAACTTGTTGGTCAGATTGTTTCCACTTCTTCCACCTCCTCAGAGGTTTGTACTTCTCCACACTGGTAGTATAAGAACCTCCTATTTTCCACCTCCTGCAGCCCTGGTGCTCTGTATAGTTTATCCTGTTTACGATTGATTTCCCACTGATAAATCCCGCACGACCCAGTGAGCTGCCAGGCGCGCTACACTGTGGATGTCCAGTGAACCTCAGCTGCTCTGTCAGCCTCAAGAAGGCTGCAGACCAGAGATGTCTTTTCCCAGACGCATAAAAAAAAGAACAACAACCCCCAAACTTTCCCATTTCTCTTTTCTGAACTTGGTTAGAGTCTTGCAACTCTTTTTTCCCCAATAAAAACCACTCAAGAAAACCTTTCCAAGTACAATTAATCCTGCCCACTTGGATTCAGAAGCTGACAAAACAAACACAGATTCGAACAGGAAAGAGTAATTTAAGGTTATTATTGGTGAGGTTAACAAGTTCCCTGGTGGAAAAAAGAGGCTTGAAAATTAACTCAGTTGCTTGTTCTTCTTCCTGTTTTTTCTAGACAACCTGACCAGCTTATTTAATCATTTTCTCCCTCAGTTGTCACCTGTGTTACAGGGACAGCTGAACCCTCTTTTGCCCACTGCTTGTCTCCTAGAGAAAATATATGATAAGTATTACAAGGGTTGTAATGTTGTAAAATAGGAATTTATAACTAGTTTTAACCAGGTTATAAGAAAATACCAATCTCTTTACAAGGAAATTTTCTTACAAGTATGACATTATGGAAGCAAGGGATTTTCCAAAAATATCTAGATTTCACACCAAAAAAAATAGGCTTTCAAAATTAAAATTTAATATGCTGTAAGATTTTTAGAGAGTTTTTTTTATTAAATAGAAGTAAAACTCCTCTTTATCTTAAAAAAAATATACTTTAGTTAGAAATTATATTTTCACAAAGAGTACCACAGAGAAGGGTACTGCAAAGAAGAAGTTCAGTCACCCCTATACAAATTATTAATACTGTTAGTGAGTTTGATAAATTAGTAAGTTACAGGAAGACTGAGAAGGGTGATATCTTATATCTGAGAAATTATTAGCAAAATCTAACTCAATCAATATTCAGTTGTTAATATGGAATGAAATTAAGAAGACGCAGAAAGTTAAGTACAAGATTAACTGCTTTGCTAAACACTGAGTCCAAGATCCAATGACAGCAAATATTTTTCTTCATACTTTGTGCATAGGATGAGAGAAACCTGAAGGTATCTGGGAGGTAGATTAGTATTTGAAATAACAGTCTATTAAAATGGAAATTAAATAAATGCTACTGCCTGGAAAATAAATTAGTTTTTAGCCACTGTCATCAGACCTGGATTCCACCTTCAGCCTCTCTGAGCCCTTGTCAGCTGGATTCCAGCCCAGATGAAGTGGGCAGGAGAGCACAGGAACTTAATGAGAATAATTGGGAGTTAGTTTACCACACTCGTACAGCTGAATTATCCAAAGATCAGTCACTTGTTTGGAGCAGACTACCCAGGGATTTATTCAGCAGAGGAGTGTGTAGGCAGAATTCTAGCATTTCAACCAAACAGGTATTTGCCATGGACTTAATAGAAAATAATTTGAATTACATTAGGATTCTCCTCAGAAAATCCTCAAAGTCCAGGTTCTTCCATGGAAATCTCTCAGATCCTAGCCTGTGTGAGAAAACAAGGGATCAGCTTTGGTGTGTGAATCACAGCCTCTCAGTCCCTTTCATCTTTGCATTTGAATATCCGCTGCTCTTGCTCAGCAAAGCTCTGAGTGCAGCTCTGCAGAGACTGAAAAATGGCAATTTCTCAGTCCTGAAAGTTCAAAGCAAGGTGGGAGATGTGTGCTGGGCACGGCTCTGGGCAGGCCTCTGATGGGGGCTGCCCTAGAGCTGGGTCTGGGAAAAGGGAGATGAAGACACAGCCTCAGAGGGCTGTCAAGGAGAAGCACATTGGTCACACTGGCACTTAGAGGGCTCAGAGCCCGCCATGCCAGCAGCACCAAGGAGTCCCAGAAAGAATTGGCTCTCCTGCGCTCTCCAGGAGGCTGCAGCGCTGTCGGGACCAGCGCTAGACAAAGGGACATCTTACCAAGTACTGCAGGATGAGGTTATGAGAAAGCACTTGACATCCCTCAGTTCCCACCAGCCCAACCCATTCAAACACCATCCCAAACACAGTTGTACATGTGTGTTGTACAGTTCTTTAACCCCAACCAGAAACTGAGTACCACACAGCTGCCCACTGCCCCCATTCAGTGGGATGGGGGGGAAAACTGGAAAAAAGTTAAAACTCATGGTTTGAGATAAGAACAGTTCAATAACTGAAATAAAATAAAATATAACAATAACAATAACAATAATAACAACAACAACAACAATAATAATAATAATAGTAGTAGTAGTGAAAAGCAGAGAGAGGGATAGGAATGAAACCCAAGAAAGACAGGTGATGCAGAGTACAATTGTGCACCAGTTGCTGACCGATGCCCAGCTCATCCCTGGGCAGCAATCAGCCCCTCACAACTATTCCCCTCTCGGTTTTAACACTGAGCATGACATCCTAAGGCATGGAATATTCCTTTTGCCAGTTCAGGTCAGCTGTGCTGGCCATGTTCCCTCCTAGCTCCTCGTGCACCTGCTCCCTGGCAGAGCAGGGGAAACTAAAACGTCATTGACTTGGTGTAAACACTGCTGAGCAACAACTAAAGCATCAGTGAGCATACTGACAACATTATTCTCATGTGAAATCCAAAACACAGCACTGTATCAGCTACTAGGAAGAAAATTAACTCTACCTCAGCCCAAAGCAGGACAATGTGGCAGAAGAAAGCATAGTGAAAACACAGGGCACAGTCCTGGAAAATAGAGTACAGTGCATGTCCCTGCTACTTCTTGGTACAGATACTTTTGACTTGATTATTTATGTGTACCCAAGATCTCATGCGTAAGGCCCTGTGTCTGAGGAAGGAATGGTTGATTTAGCCCTTGGTCCAGGTGCAGTCCTCAATTCAGGTGCACTCCCTTGCCTCAGACCAGAGTCCTACACTGTTAAACAGGAGTGTCTATGAAGGGAACCCTAGTTTTCCAAAAGCCTTCAGGGGTCCATGTTTCCCTTAGACAAACCTGTCCCTAATAACTGTAACTATTTTTGGTAACTAACATAGACTGTTTTTCTCTAAATAGTGTATCTTCCAGCGTGATTAATATGTCTTAAGTAGTAAAACAAAGGCTCTTCTAAGTTACTGAAACACAGCATAAGCGCAGCACAAACCCCTTTTCTGTGTTACAGAATTGCAATTCTTGGTGCTCATTAGGGAAAATAGTTGCCTGTTAGCTTTGAGCTAACCTAATGCAGTGGGAAAGTGGGTGAGAAAGCAGGCCTCTGCCTGCTGTAAACTGCTGAGCTTTACCCTGAACAGCATGGAAATGCCAGAAAGCTGAATAATAATGAATTTTTAAGAGAAAAAGAAAAAGCACTGAGTGCAATACACTATTATTATTACTGTTCCTGAAAAATATCACAGAAGATGAATTGTCCAGATGGTAAAGTGCAATCGTAGGACTTGGGAGACAGGCATTTATTTTTGCACAATACCACAGGCTTCTTAGGCGACCTTAGGAAAACCTTTCTATGAATAACGCTTTACGAATTATTTAACTACTTGATAATATCTACATTCTCCACTTCAGACATCTAATTTCAGTGTGCTAAAATTTCACTGTCAGCACCAAAGGTGCCTGCCTCTCTCCACTGATTTATAACAAAATTCTGGCTTTCAGCTTTTGAATGACATCTGAGGTGGATTCCTATGGTAACTGAAGATGCTGTAAAAATTCCCCTTAGGGGTAAAAATCCATAAGAGAACTTGGGTTGCTAGGTCATCTGTTTCTAAAACTAAGTAATCATAATATACAGCCTACACAAAAGGATAAAGATTTAGTAATGTAAGAAAATTACTGAGAAGTTTTAATTTTACAGAAACACGGGTAGGGGATGTTACATTTTCCACTGATGCACAGTGTCACAAGCAGGTTGTCCTCCACCCAAACTCTGACTAGGTAGTGCCAGCATGTCTTTTTGAAGTCCTCCTCTGAAACTGAAATGATAAAATAATTAAAAACTACTACCAAGGATGAACACAAGATTAATATAATTAAAATCAAACTGGCATTAGTGAGTTTTATCCAAGGCAGATCTAACCTTTAAAAGAAAAGTATGACTTTGGGTGGGTACCATCTAATAGAAATAGCTTCCTGGTTGAGAAGAAGAATGAGGGTAGAGCCAAAGGAAAACAATAAGCCTTTCTTTCACCCTCGTGTGTACACGTGGAATTGATTTCTTAATCTTTTTCAAAGTGGTCATGTTGCCTATCATATAAATTGCTCATATAACAACATCATAGGGCCTCCCCTAAACGGTCTTTCCTGAAATTTATCTGGTGGTTGGGATGAAGGAAATCTTGAGCATATACTGATGGTTCTCTTGTCTTTGTCTCATATCTTCCTTGGCAAAAAAAAAAAAAAAAAAGAGAACAATCTTTGATTCTAATATCTAATTATCTAATCACTGATAATCACTACCTTAAACAGATATATTATTGTAATTACAGCCAGAAAACCAATGTTACTCATGAGGAGAATCATGGAAAGTTGAAGAAAGCTTTGCTGTTTCATAACTACTGCCAATAACAATCTAGTGAAAGTAGTGAGTTTAAAGTGTCAGCTATATTTTCTGTCACCTTGAATCCAATAAAAAGTTAAACCACTCTCTGTGGCACGGACTTCTCTTCGTTCTTTGCCTTTGGATACATTCACACAACGGAGCTGTGAACCATGACTCAGATTTCTAAGCACTATACACAAAGAGCTGTCATCTGATTAGAAAGTAAAGACTAAGCTCATGTCCTTAACATGAATATGATTTTTTTCAGTTTTCACAATACATTCACAACCTGGAGGAAAGAGAAAAGTATACCTGGCAGAAAAGCCATGATGACCCCTTTACCTTGAAAATATAATTTGAATTCTAAGAGCACAAAGGAAGAGAAATTAGGCCTGGTTTTTATCTTTACCTGAACTTGATTAGGTCATAGAAAGTTCAGGTAATACTTATGCCTCACAGCTACAATCATCACAGCAGTAGAGAAGCTGACAGAAGAGAAAGAAATGAATAGAAATTAAAACTTTTTAACCAATATTCCAGCTGCCTGATTGCAAAAAAATGTTCAAAATAAAAACTCTCTGGAAGTAAATTGACACATTCTGTTCTGATTAGCATCCAAATTAGTAAATCAGCAGCACAGACAGTGAAAACTTTACCTGAGATCACTCCCCTGAGTTAAGATGTTTTCAGAGGAAAACTTTAATCTAAAAACCGTAATGAATATGCATTTAAATATTTTAATGTATTATTATAATGCATGAAACTTCATAAACAGGTCCAAAACCAAGCAGCACAAAAGCTTTAGTCCATTTTTAGTATTTCCCTTATACCTTCAAGTCTGAACCCAGGTTTTCCAGATTTCCTGGTAGCTTGTCAAGCTGAAGGGCATATCATTAGAGCATTTCATGCCCTATGCAGAACCTGTTAATCTACACAACCTGCTAGGACTATTATGTTTTTGGAGAGGCCACAATTGCCCATTGCTTAGATTAGATCAACCAGCTGAAAATTCAGCATAAACAAAGCACAAAAGAGAAAAAGACTGACAGCTCTAGTAAGCTGTCATCTTCAGGAAAGAGGCAGTGTACTCTCAGCTTAGAAAATCACAGAGAGAGGGACATCACTGGTTTAGATAGCAAGACAAGTTTTCCCAACAGCCCTCTAAAGAGGCTTTACATTTACATCCGGTTTTGATGTCTCAGAATCTGGTGTCTTTCCTGACTATAAATACACTTGCACTATAAATACACTTATCGTCTCTTGTAAAATGTTTTGAAATCTTCTGATGAAAAGCACTAAATATGCAGTCTTCCATTTATGGAGAAGCTTAAGGTGAGATAATGTTCTCTGCACTGAGATTTCATGGCTCTGCAGAGGGGGTTGGTCTTCCATCAAAGAGCTATTTGCACATTAGAAAAGATCTGTCAATCCCACCACTGCTGATCAAGGAAAACTAGTAAATGAGCTAGTAGCAATCACAGTTGGGGAAAGAAAATACAACAACAAAACTGCAAAAAAGCAATGACATTGATACCAAGCTGGAGTATGAGTCCTTACCTCCTGAGAAATTCAACATGCCAAATTGTCTTCACACTATTCTTGATTTAGCTAACCCAAATGTAGACAGAAGTGACACCAGATGAGTCAGGCACACCGTCTGGACTCAAACTCTGAATTTGGAAGTGACAAACTCACAAAAGTTTGCTTGGCTGTTTCATTTCAACGGTTAAAGCAAAAGCCAAATTTCGTTTTTAGCTTTCAGACAACTTGCAGCGGAACATATCCAAAGGTTAAGGGGTTCGCTGAAGGTGTGTGCTGCTGAGATTAAGAAGAAGTTATCTAAGAACTCAAATTTTAACCCACATTAAGGCAGTGGAAAGGGCTGGCAGAGATATGTGGGAAGGTCTGTTGTGGAAACTGTGTGCAGTGGTTGCTTGCTTCCATCCACTGAAATACATATGCTTAGGTTTGGCCAAGTAACAGTACATTCATTGCTAGCCACTGAAATCTTGGAGAGCTGTTACTCCCAAATTATGATTGCTCAGAAGGTGTCAACAAACTGAACAAGACGGGCCTCTTTTGTTGCAATTCTTTCACCCCATAAATGCCTCTCTCTATCTACATTTATGAAAGGAAAGAATATCTACACAAATGTAAACCACAAATCCTCAGTTCCATTAAGCATTGCACTCATCATTGCATGCTAATTTATGAATAAATGGGTGCAGAAGAGATGTATCTAATTGGAACATACCATTTTCAAAGGAAGTGACCTGATCTCCACATTCGATTTAGAGTATTATTCCAATAATGTAATTCTTAGTGTGAAATCAGAAAATTCCTATCTAGGGAATGGGTGGGAGGATGATAAATATGATCACGGTCAAGGTAAAATGAAGTGATTAATGATCTGAGACTTAAAAAATGAAATTGTAGCCAAAAGTAGTATGCTGTGCCACCCAATAAACAAAAGATTGCAGTTTAAGTATCTGAACAATTACCGTGTTTGGAAGATCAATGCACAATGCTTGATAATCCTTTCTGAATACTTGTAGTGTTTCTTCCAGGATTTGTGCCTGGGAATTGACTAGTCTGAAGGTTGCTATGGAAAACACTCAGCTTAGACAGCACACAGTGTAGGGGGCAGATACCAACTAAAGTGGAGACTGGTGTCTGTAAAACTCCTTATGGTTTTTTTCATATACATTAATTGCTGAAGCTACTAAGGCAAGAAGAGAAAAAGAGACCACATAACTAAGCCACAACTGCCTACTGATTTCAGAGGAATGGAAAAATCAGAATTTGACTGGAGGATATTTACATGTGGTTTTAATAATCATTAAGTTAATAAATACGCTTTTCTTCCACCTTGATGTGTCTGCCCTCTCCTTGGGAAACTGATATTCTGTCAAGATTTTCTTTTTCACTGACAGAAAGACAATCAAAGAGATGTCAAAACAGTCCTACTCTCATCTTTATTATTGTTTATTAGTGATGACAGGTAGATCCTTAGACACAAGCTTTTTGATGCTAGACATTACAGAAAAGAGCAACAAAAATCTTTCAGTTAGAAGAGGGGTGGAGACACAGTTCAAGGAAATGATGGGATACTCTCAGCTCAGTTGGGCACAATGATGAGCATGACACGGTCGTGTCTGCCGCATGGGCTGCCTGTAGGTGCTGCAGACATCACAAGATAATATTTATGGAGGATTTCAAAGAAAGTAACAGTATTCTGACCGAGGGGCTCAAGGGAGACCATCACCTGGAGAGAGCTGTCCCTGACTGACACCACAGTGAGTAAAAAGCAAGTCTGCCACAATTCCTGTGGACAAAGCCTCTTCACATGACCTGGCTTGGGCTTATGAATGAAGTTTTGCAGTATTTGATTATATTTCTGTGATGGTTTTTGACAGCCTAGAAGGGAGTTGTATATTTTCCGGACAAGCCTCTTCTCTGTTTTTTTAAGCAGCCATCATTGACTTTAACCATCTCTAGTGTATATTTGCTTCCCAGTGCAGAATCTTATGAGAATATGATAGTTTCACTGACACTGTGGACAGAACAGATCCACAGGAATACCCTCTACACTAATTCTACTTGTCTAATCTACCTGATCTGATACATTTTAAAAATTTCTTTTGAAAGCTTCCTCATGGAATGGACTCTAGCTTAGGAAAGTGGCTAAAAGTTACTCAAGTTTCTTGCAATTGCAATAATTCTTTCCAGTACCTTCTTGCTCAAACAGAAGGATGTGGCATCACATACCATAGGAGGAAAAAAAATAAAGATATTAGAGATATCTCCTAAAAATGGCAGCAGAAGGTGATCTATAACACAACTTTCAACAAGGTACTAGAAATGCAAGAAACGATCCTGTTTTAATGGCCCATAAGTGGCCAAAGCAAGCCATAAAGATAAAGACTGCAAAAGGAAAGGATCACTCCATGATCAGTGCAACTATTAGAGGGAGATTTCCCCCGCACTGACGTCCTGTGTCACTGACTACTGCAAACACCTGCTCCTGTTAAATCCTCAGCCCTTCCAAAGTCATCTCCTGAGCCATCTCACTGAGCTGTCTTCACAGCTTCTCCTGGACACCTCTGTTTCTGTCCACACACACATACCCATTCAATAAGTCATTTACATAGCGGCCATACCTTTCTTTTGTGGGGGTGAAGCTCCACATGTTAAGACTATTTCTGAGCTATTTGGTGTGTGCAGGTGAGTTAACAGGCAGACATGGTGTGATGTACTTGCACCGTGACCATTTCCTCAGGTGGAGGAAGGACGCAAGGCTCTCTCTGTCCACGATCAATTTTCACCAGCTGCACAAAGTTCAACATCTGCATAATAATGCTAAGAAAACCTGATGTAAGCCATTAATATACATGTCTAAAACATATACACTCATTCTTATGTTTTCACATCACCCAGCTGGGCTCCACCATGCCTCTGGTGACTTGGGAAGTCAAACGCCATCACTCCAAATGTCCCCCACTTCCTTCTTCTTCCCCCACGTTTATGTGCCTAGCATGATGCCATTGGGGATGGGATGCCTCTCTGGTCAGCTGGGATCAGCTGTCCCGGCTCTGTCGCCACCCAACTTCCTGCACACCCCCAGCTTCCTCACTGGCGGGGTGGGGTGAGGAGCACAAAAGGCCTTGACTCTGTGCAAGTGCTGCTCAGCAATAACGTAAATATCCCTAAATTATCAACACCATTCCCAGCACAAATGCAAAATGCAGTTCCATAGTAGCTACTATGAACAAAATTAGCTCCGCCCCAGCCAAAAGCAGCACAGCATGCCAGACAATTCTTTTATAGTGTATTACTAATTTACAGAGAACACACTTTTTAGATGCTTCACTGTGTTATCTTATCCTGTCTGCAAAGAGTAGTAAGTAGAGTCCTCTCTTTTTTCAGGAAAATATAATTTTTTAATTAATTTTATAAACAAAATCCTTCACAGATATAAATATTTCACCTATCACTCTCCTCTTTACTCCCTTGTCCCTAAGAAACTCCTATTGCTTATTTTTCATGAAAGGCCTGTCAAGATGAGAAGCCATCACAGAAACATTTCTGACAATTGGCTTATTCGTAATCTAATTGCGCTGGCAGGCAAGAAACTCCAAAAGTCCCTCGATGTGCCATGACAGTTTTTACATGGATCTTGAAAATACTTGCCAAGCAACTTTCACAGCCTTGAAGTTTCTGTCAAGAGAATAGAGGGAGGAATGAGAAAAATAGGGACTTCAACTCCATGAAATACAACTCAACAATTTTTCTTCCTCTGTGCTGAAATGCTGGCATAAAACTTGTGTGAAAGACACAAGGGAGACATATTTGGTCTTCTAAGAATTTTGTCTTTCAAGAGCTTAAGATCATCCTGGGTTAAAGGTGTACAGTGAAGTGAAGCCTTTTTAATTATTCTCATCACAGGGGATAAAAAATTTATTCTATGTCAGAGGAAAGGTCCGCCAGTGTCATTTTCCCAGTAGCACCTCCCAATGGATGTACAAAGAGGAGGAGATGTACACACACAGAGCAAGAACAGGTCTCATTTCTACAGACATGGGTTTCTCTTCCAGCAGTCCTGGAGTGGATGGGCAGCAACACAAGTATTTGCCTTGGTAGGAAAGTCACGTCAACTGGTCTCCTTGCTCCACAAAATGTTTGCCGATGGGCAGGGTGGAGGTTTTGGACTTTACCCTAAACAGTGATACATGAGGAAGCTTATTTTCCTCTGACCCACTGCTCTTAACTGTCTGTCACTCAAATAAATTTCTATCATCTACAGACGTGTTACATTTAAGTTCCCCTTCTAAGTGTTTTTCTTTTTTCCCCTCAATGGAACATTGATGCCTACCAAAAAAAAAGAGCAAAAAGTTACATATAAAATGGCTCTATGGTCTGGGGGCTATGTATTTATGGCTTAAACATCTGACCTGAAATTTTCTCCTCATTGTTTAATATTTTAGGTTTTAATAGAGAACCAAAAAGATACTGATAAAAAAGAGTATGGGGATGAATGAATTCACTCTACTTGTGCCCATCTCCCTTCAATTTACTTCCATATTTTAACATATTATGCAGGCTAATATAGATCTTCAAAACCACAAGAAAAGGAAGTTCAAATAGAAATATCTACTTATTGTGTTCATGCTAGAAGTCTTCTTAAGCCCTTTTGAAAGGTCTTTGCGGGTTTGAGACACTTGAGATAAAGAAACAATACCATCTGGAGCAGACAACTAAAAAGGCATCAAATATACCACTTTATGAGATTGAACACTAGAATCAATAGATTCTCAGCTATGTCACATTAACAACAGAACGGGTAGATTTATATGACCCCTTGATTGCTGTGTTAGACTTCATCATGTTCAAGATAAAAGAGCTTAAGGCTGCCTGCTCCAAGACAGAAGAATGCAACCTCTCAGTGGTGCTAAGCACTTAGGATGGAATTTGTAGGAAAATTACAATAATCCACTGGTTTAACATTTTCATCAGGAGACATCTCAAAACACAATTCAGTTTCCACCGCAGATATGTGTCTGAACAAGTAGAATTCATTTTTCCCTGGAAGGGAAGGGTTATTTCTCCACTCTCAGTTACACAGGGAGTGAACAGAAAGCTTAGGCTTGATATTGGAATTAGGGGAAATGACTCCATCAAGATGTCTTTTTCTACGCAAACGCTCTTCCTGCTACTGCAAATGGAAACTTCTCACAGTCTTGCTAACAGATGCCCATGCCTTCCTTCCAGGAACTCTTCCTTTGCTGGTATTTATGCCGCATAGAAAAGCAGTGCAGTGGCTCAGAAGAAGGTTTTGGAAGTGAAGAGGAGCAGCAGGATGTTATCGAATGTGCCTCACAAATTACTTGTGGTTTAAATGATTTAAGGATACAGGGTTGTTGTTGCATTGTATGGACAGATTTGGTCAAATGCCTTAACAGCACTCACGAACATTAATATCAATTCCAAGTGGCTATTCAATTCCATGTTCATAGTCCTTGTTATTCAAGTTGCTGTGTGACTGTCAGAAGAAAACAGATTGCCGTTCATTTTAATCAGTCAGATCACAGTTTTATTGAACGTGCCTGTTTGATGTGATTGCATCTTGCGCAACTGAGCGAAATAAGACAAAAAGAGCAATTTTATATCACGTAGATAATAACAGATGCACCCCTCAGAATTCATTATAGAAATCTGTTTTGCAGCCGTATGTTCCACTTCATCTGAAACCCTTTTGTTCTCATCAGCCTCTTCCTGTGTGAAACAACCACTCTGCATTTTGCAAGCATCCACTAATGGAATCTGATATTACCTTGTCCATATCCTTGGATCTCCTGCTAAATATTGAAAACTATGAAGTCTAGTTTTCCATAACCTACTAAAATAGCCTCCATATGATCACCTGATTGCAAGCACCAGGCATATTTACCCTCTCTATTACTATTTACCTTTAAAATATCACTCTCTAATAACTGAAAATAAAGAGCTTTAGCAGTAAATAGTTTCAAAACATTTTGTTTCCTTCATTTTTCCTTCTTCCTCAGTCTAAGCCTTCAGAGTGAGCATAGCCTCGTGAAATCTCAGCACAGCCTTGGTGTCATTCTAGTTTAAATTTTGTTGAAATCTGTAGCCATCCAAATTCCTTTAGGACTTATATGCATGTGTATGAATCAAAATTACAGGTATCATATGCTGCTTCTTTTCTTCATAACCTTTCTTAAACATGTACGTGACTATGCTGAGTAATATGTATTTTATTGGCTTGATTCTTAGCTGACGTATATTCAAGCGGCTCCACAGATTTTAGTGGACTTATGCCAAATTACATTACTGCAATGGTTTGGCTGAAATTCTATCACCTTTGACATCATTGGCAAAACTCCCATTGTCTTCAGCAAAGACATTACTTCAATGTATATGCTTGGCATATAGAGACCCTCCTCAGCGCGAAGTCATGCAGTCAGGCATGATGATGTCTCAGTTAGAGGCATCACATTCATCCTGTGAAGTCTGCTGGAGGTCAACGCTAAAACATGATTTTTATGAGTACACAACAGAAGGAATAAAAGAAAGGTTGGAGAGACACGAATTAACTTTTACAAAAATCGTTCAAAGATATTTCAATGTAAATCTGACAGTGACTCAGAGAATCTCCTTACTTTTCTTTGTCTCTCTTATAAAGTCACTGGCTTCCTTAAATACCTCTCTTTCTCTAATTAGAAATCATCATTTTCTCTGGGTGAAGCCTGCAGGTGTGTACATATCAAAACTAGTAGATTAAGCACGGGGACCCAGATATATCCCTGCACCCACTCCTCACAGCCCACACATGTGGTACCCTCTCATGTTTGAGCGCACTTGATAAGTCACTCAACCTTCCTTCATGCACCTGAGGCACTCCACCTGCTCTTCCAGGGCCCATTTTTTTCCCCACATCCAAATATCTACAGCATCCTCAGCATCAGAACCCCACTGAGTTGTATTTCCCATCTCTCTCTGTCTCCCTCTATGACTCCTGCATGAGGTTTCCATACCCATAAGTCTAGACCTCAACATAGTGACTAATAACCATCATCACCTATCCATGCTTCAGTGTGAATTCTTGCTAGTCCTCTCTGTACAAGTCCTTTCCCTCTCCCTAAATCCTTTCTCTTCTTCTGCTTCACTCTAAGTCCACATCCAACTCATAGTACGTTAGAGGCTTGATTCTTCAGCCTGTGTTCCTACAGGACACCTAATAACCTTGTCGCATAGACTAGTGATGGAGGCAACCAGATAATTAAATCCTCTTCTGTTCTTTATTCAGCCCTACCAAATATCTAACGTAAAACCTTGGACCTTCAAAATCTGCCACATCTGTTTATATCTGTTGGCACTAAATTTATTAAGGTGGTGTTGCAGCATAGGTTTAAATAGCATCTTGCACAATCAGATCCTGATCTGCAAATGATTTTGAAATCAGAGAAGCATTTTCATTCAATTAAGAAAAAAAAGCTCTGGGTTTCTTTTTATTTGCTTGTTTTAGTTTGACTTGACATTTTATTGTTGTTTGGGTTTTTTTACTGTTTCATAAAAACACTCAGATCATCTTTTCTCCTTTGTTTGAAATTTCCTTTCCTCATTCTGAACAGCAAATCAAACAGTCAGTCATTCAGACAAGACTAGCTAGCTCTTTTAAACTCAGCTGAAATACCAACAATAATAATAATTGATTTCCAGTCCTATTTCAGCAGAGGACATCACATACTTAAGCTGTTGCCTTGTTGGACTAGAGGTATGCTAAATGATAAGGGGACTGTCTCTCTCATGTCTGTTTGAAGAGAGCAGGGGGATTTCTCTTTCTTGTCAACCTGGAGGAGCCTGATAACAAGATGGGTTTTTTTAATCTGAAAGCTAGGCTTTCATCAAGTGCAACTTTTGTGTCTTGAGAGACAGATGTTGAGGTTCTGAAGCGTCAAAAATCCTTCCAGTGAAAAACAGGCGTAAATTACACTTATGTTAACAGTAAAGGGATGGATGCAAAATCCATATCAAAACGTTATGAATGCTATTGCGGGCCTAATCTTCCTCTGTGTGTGACATTAATGCCATTGAAAACACATTGACATAAAAGCCTAATATAAACATTACCAGCTAAGCCTGAAATAAAGGCAGGAAGGTTATCATTGACAGTATGGATATAAACATATCAGTCTTATAATAGTATTATAAATAAAAAGGTTGTTAATTTAACAATGGCCATATATCTATATTTAAGTAATGTCAGTGCTCACACATTGCCATCCTTTGTTTCAGCATTTATGTGGGACCTCATAAAGCAGCCAAACACTTCCTGTTAACTTTCAGGGAATGATAGCACAAACATGACCATAAACATGATTCTGTTGCATAAATCAGGTCTGTACATGTGTAAATTGCATTGGTAATTTATGCAGGTAAACACAAACAGAAATAGCCAGGCCATATACCAAAAACACCAATGCAATGAGAAACCAGGTCTGGAAATCACATCCAGGTTCTGAAGGTATGCAGTGTTGGAGCACAGAAGGACAAAGAAATATTTTGTAAACGATGCTTGTCATGCTCAGGCCTCAAAGTTCTCGGGGAGCACTATATTAAGGGCAGAAACTTATACACTGTGACCCTCTGAGGTATCCCCTCACCCTGTTACTTCCTTAAGAAGTAACCTACCAGAGCCAATGGGTGCTTTTGAGAAGATATTTGCTATTTCTGTGGTGCCAAGCAGCCCTTCTCCCACACAATTCTGTGAGTTCTTGCTTTTAAACAAGGCCACTTACCAGGGACCTTAGGACTGGGGAAGCATCTAATGTTTGAGGATTCGGGAGACTGACAGTCCAAAGAAAGTCAGATACAGAATCTGCAAGGCACCATCCCCCTGATGTGCACGAAAGTTCACAACTGCTTTCAAAACTATGCCGAAAGCTGACATCTTCCTTCAGCTGTCCTTCCATACTCTTCTACATAACAGCCTTTAAACGGGGTGGGGGAGCTACATATGGACCAAAGATCTTTACTTTTATTATTTGTACTTGAAAATAATTGTGCAGGGCATCAGGGCTCCTTACCACAAACAATCCCACTGGCAGACAATTTGACTACCAGGCATTTTCCTGGAACCAAGGGACAGATTTCTCTCCATTAGAGCTACCCATCTGATTTTTCATACCAAATTCACAGGAGTCAAAAATGCTTGTACCTCTGCCTGAATAGTATAGCTGACTCCTGTTTTGGAAAAAGCTTCACTTTCCCACCACATAACAGCATTTCATGGCTCTGTACAGAGAATTAAATAATTGAACAAATATTATACCACTCCTATAACTCCTGTATTAATGTTGCTTTAAGGAATGTAATGCTTCCTGCCAAGAAACCATCTGTTGAATGAGATATGTGAGACTAAAATGAGGCTGAAAAGGAGACTGCAGATATGATAGCTCCAGATTGGAAGCTTCTTGGTACCATGGGAATGCTAATCAGTGTTGATCCTGACAGCTGTAGGTGTTCAGCTCCCAACAACAAGTAACACACTTTCATACCTTTTTTTTATTCTATCATTTCACTTTTTTCAAGGGTGAAGAGCATTCTAGAGCTACTTGCTCAGCATATTTAGAGGAGACTAAATTAAGGAGACATAACATTATCTCAGAGTATTTTAAATGAGACAATGATGGATACTGGCAGAACTTGTAGAAGCTTCTACTGATCACCCATGAGAATAATTTTTGAGGTTCAAAAAATGTTACAGATTTTTATGCTGATTTGGTCTTTTAGTTCTACTTTTATACTTTCTGCTTCTGTCAAGTGTAAGTAAGAGACATGTAAGGAAGAGACATCCAAATGGACACCTGGAGAAGCTCCTAAATCCTATTTTTGTTTCAGTCTCCCACATTCCCTTCTTTGAAAAAGGATCTCTGGGTCTGTTAAAACATGTTTGCAAAAGCACATGTGGACAATGACGACCCACAATTTTAGGCACCAGTGTCTCACTACAGCATGAGCACAACCAGATTCTGACTGATCCTACAGGCAAAGCATTCCCAGAAAGCTCAAAAAGATGCAGAAGAATTGTAGTCATTTTCCTTTCCCCTTGCTTTACCTTGGATTGATGGCATCTCAGCAAGAACACAAAATTTAGATTCCAAGTTGGTCAATTGTTTTGAGGATCCCACCATAATTAAATCAAGATGATTTATTCTGGGGTCATAAGATAACTTCTGGCTCTACTCTTTATGATCTTTCTGCACCTTTCTTTTAACATTAGTAAAATACAGGTGCCCATATTGAACCTCTGAGTAATGTGCTTTGAAATTCTTGGATGAAACGTGCTACAAAAGAATGTTTTATTGCTGTTGGAACTCTGAGAAAACATTCAACAATTTATGCTGGGCTGAAATGTCACATATGACTCCTCCATTTATTTGAGTCACCTAGTAATGATGAGAAATTAAAAACAGAAGTCCCTTTCAGATTCCTCTTCTAAAACAATTTGTGTTCTTGCAGCAGAGCTTTGGCATCCATTAGTTAACACAAACATAAGAAAGCAAAATCTGGAATCCTCTAAATGTGCTGAGCAAGTAGCTCTAGATTGTTCTTCACCCTTGAAAAAATCTAAACACCCTTGACCAGTTATTTCCCCTTAACATCAATAAGAAGAGGAGTATCACAAGATGAAGTAATTCAAAAAATCCTATACTCTATGGAAAGTTGAAATTGATTTTTCACCTCCAGTGACAAGAAGCAGGCTTGTTCTTTTGTATCAGCTCTCCCCAGTAACAGAACAATCAGATGGTGTTACTAAGGTGTTTTCACAGCTGTTATGACTGACTGACTGTACATGTTGGAGCTTCTTAAGGCCAACATAGTCTTTTCCACCAGCTTCAGTACAGCTACCATCATAATACCAGCAATCCTGAGTGCTCATGATCATGTAATTTATAGTTTTATATCTGGCAGCCAGTTCCATGACTTGAACCAAAACTGAAGCCCCTGGACACCCTACACATAAACTGTAAGTTCTGGCAATATATTTGAGATTAAGAGACTGCATAAAGATGCAGTGTCGACACATCTCTGTAAAGGATTGCTCTTGTTTTCCTCAGACATGAGCTCTGTTTCCACAGGGAAATTCCTCTAGGTGAAGAGAAAGGATCACTGTTTATGGTTATGTCCCTCTGCCAGAATAAATTCACAGCTGTTATATCTCAGATTTGGTCAAATGAGATCTGATCAGCCAAATCATAAAGGTAGAGAAATTTACTCATCTTGTTTGTGTATGTGTTGAGAGGTCAAGGAGAAAATCTCATGGATCTTTGGTTTCTAACAGTTCTATAACTCTTCTGGCCAAACAGCTGGATATCTTCAGGGAAACTTGGAAACCACCCAAAAAAACTGTCAGATGCTTCAGGCTTTTTATATTAGTGTAGGTTACCAGCCAAGCTGAAATCAGCATTTTGTCACCAGCCTATAGACTCTTAATTAAAGCACGTGAATTCAAACAAGGGATTTATGCAGCGTGAAAGTTTAGTAAGGATCAATTCTAGAGTCAAGCCTAAACCTTCAATAAAGACCTGTCTAATGAGTTTGTCTCCTCCAAGTCTAAATGAATCCCATGAGAAATGCACATGAATAATAGGCTCTGATGATCTCTGAGACAGCTTCAGTCTATCACAAGGGGAAAGCTCAATAAATACAGGGTTTCCCTGCCTGAATTTCTTTCCTTCCCCTATCCTGGTCACTGGAGAGCCACATAAAGAAAAGGCAGAAAGATACCAACACTGTTAAGATACTGTGAAAAACCAGGAAAAGACACAAAATCATGGGCAGTAAGCAAGGATATTAAGGAGGGCAGGGAGCAGCTCCAGATAGTAAGTAAAATACTGGAAGTATAATGTACACCACAGGTTTTATAATCTGATCTTTTTTTTTTCATCTAGAACAGTGTGAAAAGTAGAAGATATTTATGGAGGGTGGAAGATATTTAATGCCTTAATATAACTGCACTATTAAACCACTGATAACCAAGAATCATACCTTTGTAATTTTTTGCCCTCTTGCTCAGATACAAACTAAGTTAGCAGTTAATGCAAGCTATTAGCATTTGAAAGATGTAGGTAGTATATGAAATTCATTGCAAGATGAAGGTAGAAGAGCAGACATGGAAGACCACAGCTAAATTGCAGGGCCTTGCAGCACTTCTCAGTTCCCAAATCACGATGGGAAATCAAGGCATGACTAGACTTCTAGTCCTGTGTGAAGACACAGGCATGTACAAAGACTTCACTTTCCCAATCCAGCATCCAGCATTATTCCACAGAACAGAAACAGAAGAAATCTGCTTGATAAAGCAACCAAGCCGTCTATGCACAGCCCTAATGGACAGAGTAGCTGATTCTTAAACCATTATGGCACAACCAACCTGATATGGAGAGATCCTTAAGATGGGAATGGAAGAAATTCCCTGTTTAAACAGGTGAAACGCAGAGTTTTTGAAATCTCACCCTGTGCCTCCACGGGTAAGCACAGCAGCTGCAAGACAAGGCTAAGGTCAGTAGTTTACCTCATCCAGGTCTTCAGCCAATACAAGATTAGATGGATATAAATCAGAAACCCTGGTCAGTCACCTCCCTGTTCTCAAATTTCTGAACATTATATTTCAATACACCCATTCTCCTTAATTTAATAGAAAATCCACAATCTGTATTGCTTCTACTCAAATGCAATTCAGTAGGAGCAGGGGTGGGTTTTTTCTTCTAACTGATAAATGACAGTATGAAATATCTGGAAATGCATTTACTGTGAACATACTTGAGTGATCTCCTTAGCTTATAAGATACAAACAATGATTTGCACTCATTTGGAGTCAGACATGAGAACAAATTATTGCGTGTTAGGAGGCTTTCCACTTGCATGCTTTTAGCCTGCACTTCACCTCTCTTGGCCCCCTTTCTCTTAAAAAAATTGTATATTTGAATATTTGATCTAATATTTACTGATTTTCTGAAAGTCAGAATTTGGAGGGAAGTGAAAAATACAGGTACATTGGCTCACCATAAGACTGTTTTGAATAATCACAAACCCAGTACATTTTTTGGTCTGTGACTATTTACCAGTGTTTTGAGACTTTATTAACTGAATATTGCAAAGTGCTTAGCAATCCCTGGATGGAAGGTAGTTTATACCACACTAAGCTAAAACATAAATAAGAATAAAGGACAGATGTATGCCATACCTGGAGAATGGTCTTCAAAGCGGGGAAATCAGGGGACTGATTTTTATGTTTATAAAAGCCAGTGGGGAGTTCTACTCTAAAATCAGTGTCATGTGCAATGAGCTCGTGCGGATGGATGGGGAAGTTAGCGTGCAGATAGATGTGGATTTACAGTCCTCAAGGTATTCTGCAATAACCTGCCATGAGGGTTTTCTTAGCCTGCACTGAGAATGCCTTTGTGTGCAATAGTCTAATAAACCATTTTGCACTTGTTCCCTATTAGATAGGTATTTTACACCAGCTGACACACCAATTTCTACACATTACCTATTCTGTAACGATAAATCCTGTAACAGTGTCTGAATAAGCTACACTTAGGACTCTTTATGCTCACCAAATATGTATTCAGGCTGGCAGTGCAAGCCCATGAAACCAATTCCCCTCTGCTGTAAGCCAGAATGCTTCCCTAGAAGCCAAGGCAGGACCAGAGATTCAGATCTGCAGCAAATTTGGCCTGGTTACCACTCTATGGTCACCACAGCACTGCACAGTCTCTCAGCATCCTGCTGTTTTCTAGGCAAAATATCTACATAGTGTGCAAATTTAGGAACCCACAGCAGCAGCTTTTTTGCACATCGAATGTAGGCACAGCTGCAGCCAGCAGGAAAGGCAAAGCAGCCACAAAACATAATGCTTTGCCCTAAGGTAAATCTGCCCCAGGAAATTTCACACAGGTTCTGTTCCAGGAGGAGCTTTCTTTAGGGTAGAGGAGTTTGTGCGAAGTTATGCTAAGTCAGCTGCTGCCAGACATCTGCCTAGAGGGGTCTGCAGGGCAACCCCAGCCATGCAAGTTTAATCAGCCCGAGTTCTCCAGTGGCACGTGCAGTGCTCCAGCATATTGTGCCATCCTCTGGCAGGTCAGTGTATGAAACATCACCCTGTGCAGCTCAAGCCCATGAGAAAAAAAGGCATCTCCAATGCTTGTTCTTGAAAATAATGTTTTATTAGCAAAAAAACAAAACAAAACAAAAAAAAAACCCAAAAACCAGCAGAAAAAAAAGAAAATTTGGCAGCCAAAAGTGCCAGGCTAGTGGAGACACACTGTCTGCACAGCAGCTTCTCCTGGTAACAGATCTTAAAAGCTTCAACAGTAATCTGTTATTCTTACAAGACAAAACAAAACTCCCAACAGGCAGAAAACAGCAGAATTAATGGATTGGAAAGTGAGAGTCTAATGTATGAGCTTTCAGAAGTCCCTCAAGACCAGCAGCCTCATTGTGCATATCCCGTAAGTTCCTGCTATTGGGTTTTGGGTGTACGTGATACTGTCAGTGGAAAAAAGGCACAAAGGTCAATATGGCGGCAAAATATCTCAAAGCATCTCAGTAATATTTCTATGGAAAACCTTTAACTCCAAGAGAAACAAATATTCTTTACACATCAAAGGGTTTAAAAAAATACCTAAACAAGCAAAAGTCGGCTCAGTTCAACTACTTTACAGTTAAATCATTTTTTATTGAATTCAAGTTTCATGGATCATTAGAGAGCCAGAGGCAAAATTCCAAGAGCTGCTTTGACCTAATGAGTCTTCAGCAAATTGTTTTCTTAAGTATCCCATGCCTTCTTTATGGATTCTGAAAAAAAATGCGTTTTCTCTTTATTTTGTGTTTTAAAAAAACAACAAAAGATTTTTAATTGAATGTAATTTATGTCCAGTGTGATAAACTGTTGATAGGGTGTATTTCCTTACTCTTTCTTTCATATGAATATAAATGTCCCAATAGCATAGAAAAGGTAGACACCTGTACTTACTTTCTTATGATGAAATTATACACTTTTATTTTTGTATAGTGAAAACCTACTGAAGCCAATAGCTTTAAACTCCCTGATTCCACAGGCCCATGCTGCTCTGCATCCTCAAAACCTCGCAGTTATAAATCAGCGCAACCATTACTCCTAATGTCCTAATTGATTTTGGGAAACAAGAGAGGGAATCTATCAAGAACCTTATAGCTGATACAAATTTGCCTTTGGAAGAAAATATTTATTAAAAAAACCCATCATTTTAGCAGGCAAGAGGAGAGTGAGTTGAAAGTTAATACTTTCCATACCAGAGAGGAAACATTTGATCAAGTTCATCAAAATCCCTTCTATCATCACAGCCAGGGCAGGCCAGTAACTCAGCCAAGAGCACAGAAGGGACTGACAGGACTGGCAGCACGTGCAGCCACTCGTGACTGCCCAGCTCAGTGCCTGGACACTCCTTTACAGCTGGGTGCACTGGGGGTAGGGTGTAATACACAGCCACGGCTTGGGGGTTTGGGTTTGCTTTGGGTTTACAGTGAGACAGCTTAATTGTAACCCCAAAACAGCCTGACCTTGCATCAGGCAATCACCCTGAGAATGAAAAAGTTCCAGTCTAGGCAGAGAGCTCCTTCATCAAAGGAAAACTGCCTCACGACGAAGTGACCATAAGCAGTTGCCTCAGACATATAATTGTAGGTCTTCCTTTCTAACCTACACACACAAAATGAAAAAAAAATTGTCTTTTGCTTGAGTGCAGCGCAATTTTTAGAACTGGCTTGCTAAACGGATGGGCTGAAGTTTGCCTGCTCCAGAAAATGGAACGAGCAGCACAGCAAGAGACTCTGCAACTTGTGTTATAGTTCATACTGATGTGTTTGAAAAGCCAATCAGTCTGTGTAGCTCTGATTGCTGGACAGTAAGGTTGGCAAAAAATGTTCTTGCAAACTAGCCCAACACCAAGGCTTTGAGAGGCAGAAATCATTTGTCTGTAGAGTCATATTTGGTGATCACCTCCAGTCAGGGAAAGAGGAGAGAGGCATTTGTGAAATAAGCTTCAATCTTCTCTGCTCTGAAGGGCCAGTGGCACACCTGGATGATCTGACCAGTCTGGTCTTTGGTGTAGTGTCCATCATGGAGACTCCTGTGAGCTGCGTCTCATGAAGTTGTTTGGTGGCTCCTGCTTCCATGGGAGGTGAGGGAGGTCTGCCCTCACCAGTCAGCTGTGCTTCATGGGCTCTACTCAGCACTCCACATGTTGAAATCCTGCCCTGTGGCTCTGGGAGTGGCTCTGGCCACGTGGCCAACAGCAGCTTGCTCCCGCAGTCCTTTACTCCTAGCATTTCACAACACTTTGGTTTCCTTTTCCTCCACCACTTCCTCCATCACAGCTGTCAGACTAAGGTCTCAAACTAGGGACAAGTTGCTAGAGATGGTAAAGATGAGCAGAGAGAGTAAGCAAGCAGTCACTGTTGTTTCTGGAGGAGTGGACACTGAAAAGCATAATAAAGACTCCCTCGACCCGCGAGGAGTAAGGAGAGAAGCTGGGTGACATTTTAGGACTTTGAGGCCTGGTGACATAAGCTAAGGTTCGGAAGCAGTTTGCAGGCTGTGCCCATGTGAGAGCAGTGAGGAGAGTGTGGGGCAAGCAAAGGGCACACAAAGTCCCCCCAGTGGTATATTATTGTCTGGGGCTTTCCCTTGGCTGGAATTTAACCTCAGGAACAGAAGGCTGGGCCTCTCAAAGAGCCCTGAGCAAACATCTGTACATTGCTCTCGTGCTGGCACCACAAGGCTACGGGAGATGGGCAGAGGGTGGGAAGCAGCAGTCTGGGACACCCATCTCTGGTATCAGTCAAGCACTGGGATGCCCACCCTGCCTTGTTTGACAGGAAAGAGCAGCTGTGCATCCAGGATTCCTGAGCATCTGACCAAGGCCTAAGGGCAGCAGAGCACTGAGGTCTCATGCAAAGAGCACAGCTCAGACACTCCTTGCTCCACTGCAGCCTCCTACCGAGGAGCGTTGAAGAGTTTGTCTGAGCAAGAACTAAGTTAAGGACCTTGAGATTTGTCATGTTAAATTCCAGCCCTTTGAAGCAGTTCAGAGCTGTCAGTGTCAACTGTGTTATTTTGGATTTTAACTTCCTGAGGAATCGGACAAAACCCCTAAGAACTCTTTGTCAACATGTTCAGCCCAAGGAGTTGTAATTCGTTTGCATTTTGCTCTGTGGAAATCTTGCTGGAACTGCTTAACTACAGAAGGCTGATTGCTGCATATCTTGAATTTCAGACAAATCATGAGATGTTAAAATTGGGTCTCAGTGTGATAATGATGACTCTGCCCACTTGGTTCACTATAGGCTTCAAGTAGTGTAGTTATTCTCTCAGCATTAAAAGAAAAGAAGCTTTCTTCCCCGCTACTTTCCAGAAAGCAGGGGAATGAAACCTAACCAGCTTGAAACCATTCAGACTAAAATGCAAAATGATGATTTTGGCAGCAAGTGGCTATGTACAGTGGATAAAGTGCAGGAAATTAAGAGCCAAGTGCAGAAATATACATTAACTGAAAACCACAGTAAAGTGCCTTGCTATGTAGCACGTTTAGAAAAATTAAAAGCTGTTTAAAATGAAGGGAAAATTTATTTTTTTGTTATTATTTCATACATCTATGTGTGTGTGTGTGAAATGCCAGCAGTAATGAAGGGGGTAGATAAGTTACTTTTGTCAGAAGAATGAGGAAAAAAGAAAAAAAAGCATTTAAAATACAGTCAGAGTATATAATTAATCAGAACTACTCTGATTAATAATTATTGTTATTGTAGTTATTATTGATAAATGTTAGCAGTAGACTTCAGTGGCTGAGCTCCTAAGAATTCAGATTAACTGAAATGCATCTGATTTGCCTGCATGTAGCTATAGCCATTTTTATCAACCAATATTTCTTCTCTAATACTGCTGGTCAACATCACTCTCTTGCTCTATGTAATATGAATAATTTCTGTTCTGCTTAAAAATACTGAAGAATCACGAGTCTATTCTTGCCTCTGTCCCAGGATTTCTGTTGACTTCAGTGAAGTTAATTTTCTCTCCATCCCTATCTTTGTGACACAGAGTAACTAGGCCTCCTGAGTTCATAGGGTACAATCCTTGTTGCTGGCTCTGGTAGAAGAAATGTGAATATGTTGCTGGGAAACCCCTCAGAAAGCACCTCTGATGGATTGTTTAAAGGAACAGACAACAAAATGAAATTGAAGCGGGGCAATGAGCTCAAGCATAGAAGAGTGGATAGATAATATACAGGTATTTTTCTGGGATATTTCAGTCTTGAAGAAGGATGTTTAGTGAGTAGGCAAATAGCTTTGCAAAAGGAGAGAGGATACTTTGAGTTGGGAGATGTGTCCATTTCTGCCTGCTTACCACATAGCACTACAACAGAAAATCTGTCCTGGGCAGAGGAATTTCCTCTTTCTGAAGAAATCCCTCACCCTGTTTTGAGAATGAAGTACAAACACATCTTTCAGAAGTGATCCTCTTTAATTTGCACTAAACCTCTACCATGGGGCAAAGGGCAGAGTTAAAGGGAGAGTTACATATTTTTATGGCCTTTGCTCGTTTCCTTTCTGTATTCACTCCTGGCCCAGCTGTGGATTGGGCTCACAGCAAGTGCATGGTGGTGCCAGGATCACCATCCCTTTAGCTAGGTAACTCAGTCAAGCCCAGTTCATGCAGCCAGCATGATCTTCATCAGGGTGAGCCTGAACAATCTTGCTCGAGTGCGCTTTGAGGCTCTGAGGTCCAGTTTGGGTGTGGCCTTCATGAAGATAATTGACCAGCCCAGGGCCTAAGTACGAGCTGACAACTGGGCTGTCTCAAGGCTTCCCCCAAGTTTTGCCTGTGCTTTAGCCACTTACATGGCCATAAAGCTTTACACACGTGTAGACTCCAGATTAGTCTGCAACATTAAACACAGGAGTTATTCCCACTGCCAGCACTTTATTCAAGGAAAGGCTGCAGACTGTCAAACATTTAATTTAAAAGTGAATTTTTTTGTAAGTAAATAACGAATGGAATCTACCTTCCCTGCTAACTGAGTAATCAATATGTAAGATAAGTCGAAAAGGTATTTTCACATGACCAATTATTCTCAGTGCTGTGATTCTGCATGGATTGTATATTATCTTGGCCAGAGACAACATTTTCTTATATGCTATGGTTAAATCAACTCTGAGGTGTGAAACAGAACGGGACAAAATCTATCACATTTCTCTAAAACTTCAACAAATCTGTTTTCATTCTCAGAGAGGAAAATAATATTTTTTTAAAAAAGGAAACCATTCTAGCTCAGAACAACCGCTGTTTCTAATTACTTGTTGTGCCATGTTCTTAATCTGCAGATGAGGAAGTGAAGTGGTACCTAGTAACTTATATTCCTTCATTGTCCACATGAAAACTATATTATTTCACAGCTAGCTCCAAATATTTATTTGCATTTTGTTTATACTTTCAGATAAGTGCAAATGGGTAAAAGTCAAAATGGAGACATTTTCATTTTACATTTATGCCAACATCTTTCTGCAAGATGTAAACCAATTTAGTCCACAGTGGTTTGTTTTCAGAATTTATTTCTTCTTGGTTTGTCTATAGAGAAGATAAACCTTCCATTACCTGAAAATCAGTTGGATTTGACCTATTTGTGCTTAAAGTTCTTTTTTCATTGCTGTCCTAAGGAATCTTCCTCCTACTTGAGTCAAACATTAGTTTACTCCCAGTGCAGTTATTTCAAATTGTCTGATGTTAAAATTTATGACACCAAAAAGACAACAAATCCCTTGTCAGTCTCTACTTGTCACCTAAACAGATTTTTGTCTGCAATCAGTGAAGTCAAACAAGGAAAACACTTGCTTTCTGCATACAGAGCCTACAGCTATTACAGACAATTCAATTTAGAATCTCCATTAATGTCTTTCTAACTAATTCTTGAATGTGTGTAGCAATGGTGTCTCGACCACATCCCTTGGAAGTGACTCCCACTACCCAGTTCGTTCTTCTAAGGACATTATTCTCCTACTCTGTTGCAAGTTCTGATCTAATTTCCTCCACTTGATCTAATTTCCTTCTTTATGTAGAATCATCATTTAGAGAAAATACATATTTTCAGATCCAAAGATGAGATGAAATACTATAACAATTGATCTTAATATATGCAATTCTTTGTAACTTATATTTTTAATCATTTTGGTTTCCATCCTTTTACTAAAACAGCTTATTGAATGATAAAGTGTAAGTTCAGGAACTAATGATATATTCTGAACTGTATTCTTCTGGATGGAGAATTGTTTTAAGTTGTAAAACAAGACAAAAAACTAGAAATTATGCTACAGCTGTGAGATTCCATAATGACTTTAAAGTGCCTTTTAAAATGTATTGAAGTTATGATATTTTTTTTTAAACATGTGAGATTTTGGTTGTTCCATTCCCAAATTTCATAACCCTTTCTTTGGTTTCTACCATTAAGTGCTGTATGGCAGGGAGATAAATAGTGGCAAGAGCAAATCTCAAGCACCACCCATTCTTCACATGCACCCAAAGTGGTCTTTTGTTCAACAGTGGAAAGTTAACAGCCTATTTATCTTTGAAGACAATCCTATTATTCATACAGTATTTATCAAGTCTTCACTGTATTTTGAAATACAGGGATGTTTAACTCTTCACAGTGCTTGAAATACACAAGGGAAAATGATTACAAAGGCAACTTCAATGCATAACAACTAATCCTTCCTAGAATAAAAAAGTTCAGTAAGCATCCATCATACAATATGATCACTTTTGGTTCAGTTTGATTGATTTAGATAACAAGAGGAGGAGTAACTGGATAACTTTTCAGATTCTTCCTCCAGAAGGGAAAGCAGTTGAATCTGGAACTTTTGCTCCAGAGTTTGGGTCTATCAATCATCTGTTCCTATTTCTCACTGCCTAACTGTGCAATGATGGCCCATTAAGTGGAGGCCTAACAGCTTCTGAAACAAGAAGAAAACATGATTAGTACATAACCATGGTTTTTACCTCTACTCCCTCTGAGCCCTACTCTAATAATCAATGTATAGGTAATGAATCAATCATAACAGGTAATGAATGAGTCAAGTCTTCAGCTGTGGTGGGAGAAAAACCACAAATGGAAGTGATACACTGGTAGGGTAACAAAAGAGGGAAAGAAGCTTCCATTACAGTGCATAAAAGCAAACTGGCAGCAGGTGGACCAGTCTAGTCAATTTATGTCAGATGATGGTCTGCTTGAACAGAGACATGATCTACATCAAAGGCTGCAATTACCCAAGCTAACCATGTTGCTTCTTCTCATAAACTTGTAGTAATTTCAGCTGACTTGGAGCTGTAAAGGCACATCCTGGTTCATCTCATTTTTTTGGAAACAAGATTAAAAGAAAGGGGAAAAACATAAGAGTGATAATGATATTCAGTCTAGAGTTTTGCAGACAAGTCTCTCATCCCACAGTAAAAGAATTTAGGAAAGTGTAAGACAGAAATAAGGGCCCAAATCACCTTAGCTATAATAACCTGTATATGTTAATCACAAGAATAAAACAAGGGCAACCACAGCTGCTACAGCTGCCATCTAAACCTCATTACTGTGCTGTAATATCACCTGGAGCAACTTGTTTACTTCAGCTCTACAGCCAGGGCTAACTCTGGGGAACTAATCAAGGACTTCTAAACCTAACTGCCTATCTCTGTGGCTACAGTAATATCTATAAATATGATAGTACTCAACCAGTACCTCTGTGAATTGCAGGATATCATCTATTATACCCTGACCAATAATAGTTCACACAGGATTATGGGGAGTTATTGCCAGTACATTGCTCTCTGGTCTAGTTTACCCAGAATTACTATAACAAAGTAAGCAGAATTTAGGAGATCTGGATTCTCACTGTTTTGCATTCCTACTGCATTTTTTATTCAAAGAATTCAAAGTGTACACTGCTTAACTAATTCAACCTTACAATGCCCCTGAGGTGCAGGCAAACAAGTTTAGGTAAATTTTACAGGTGTAGAAACAAAATCTAATATTTTTACCGAAGAAGTTAGTTTCAGTCTTTTGCAAGTAAAATCTGGCTCAGAGGGGGATAGGAGATGGAACCTACAAATGCATTTCAGCACTCATTGACTTTGGGAGAGTCTGGACAATTTACACCAGCTGTGTATATAACCTTCCAAATCCTTGCCACTTATTGTCAGAAACCCTGCAACAACCTCCTCCTAAAAAGCAAAAAAGTGGAAAGTCTACCAAGCTATTTTCTATGCCTGCGTTAGAGGGAAGTGTTGGCAGAATCAGCTTGTTCCTGTAGATTCGTTCTTTGGAGCAAAATGGTCAGAGAAGTAGTTAAGTTCTCACTTTTTTCCCTTGCCAAAAGCAAATGCATCATAGCACACCTGAGTTTCCTGAGAATGACTAAATTTGTCTTTTTTATCGTGTATGAGAGATATGGTGTGACGTATTTTACTGCAGAAGCAAGTGAGGTACCAGAATTTTTTTCTTTATTCTCCTCCAAATAGCTGATCTATGGTGCAAACATCCATGTCACAGGAATGAAAGAAATGTGTGCTATTGCGTTACCCTTTGAATGTATTGTGCCTCCACAGGTTAAAGGAGCCAAACAAAAAAGACAAACAGGGAGCTGGCTTATGTAATGAAAGATCCCAATAAATATATTAGGCAAAAATATCTTTTGAACAGATCCCATCTGGTTCTCTAAGATAATATTGTAACTTGCAGTGCAGAGGGGCTCTGTCAGGTGGAAAGATAATATTAAACAGAGCAAAACAGTAAGGCCTTTTCCCTTCAGTAATAGAAAGAAAAAACAAGTTTCACCTTTTCTGAGCACTCTGGGTACTTCAGCATGTGTTCTTTTTGGGGATTCTTTGCAACATGTCATTGTGTAGAACAGAAAATTGAGGGGCTGTCATTTTCATCACAAACACATCATTTTACTGGAGGAAAATAGGGAACCTGGATGTAGCACTGTGCAGTAGCTTTCTTGTGCATTAGTGTCTAACCTCACAAACCCTTAGTGGCTCTCAAGACTTGAAAGATGACAGTTCAGGAAAATGATTCCTGCCTGGTACAGTACACTGAGAGAAAATCTGTAAGGACATTTTTACAAGCCAGGGATATCTGCTAAGGCTGTCTTTGAAAGTGAGCAGGTATCTTGCTATGTTTTAATTTTATTATCCTCTTTTTGGTAATACCTGTCCTATTTCAACTTGAGCATGTAGACCAGGAGAGGTGGCAGAAAGCTGAAAAACAGTATAGTACTGTCAAGCTGTCTTCCAATGAGCTTCAATGTACCTTCCTGCTTTTCAGTATACGGTGCTATACTGCAAAAAAAAACCCCTGCTCTTGCCTTCTCTTTGTCCAGTGGTTCCATCCTCTCTTTTAAGTGAGGAGTCTGGGCAGGCTGATTTATCCATCTCCACATTACATTCCATTTTTCTCAGACCTGGATACAATTTGGACTTTAACACAGCATAAGCATCTAGTGGCTCGCGCAGGGTTAAATCCTCTCCAAACCCATAGGTGATGTGTGACTGGACAAACACCTCATGTTTGTTGAAGTGAAACATTATTCTGCAGCTTCTCAAAGTCATGGGTGATTTTCTACACTGTCAGTCTAAGCTGGGCTTTAATATGATAAAGAGCGCTGAAACTGCACTCCTATCACAGGTTGAACACACTATCAAAATCATTTTGATCCACTTCCCCTGTCTCATAAACAGCTGGCATTTGGCATGGCTGAGTGAATGGAGACATTTCTGAACTGACTTTAATGACCTCATCGTACATCTGCAATAGATGAAACTTAGTAGTTAATCATGATTGAAGCTGGCACCTGAAACAAAATTCTCACCTCAGCTTTGTGTTATGGTTGCAGCAATATCTTCTAGAGATATAATTTGGAAGCATTTCTGCTCTAATCTCAAAGGACTACTAGTACCATAAAATAATTGCTTTGGCATAAATGGATTTACAAATAGTCTGTGCTGTATTTGGGTAGTTCAGGTTCACTGTTCCTATTAGTGTTTTCCTGAGAAGCTCAGCTTCAAGCTCTACAAGTGTCCTTTCTCCTAGTATTTTTCTCGAATTTTAATTGTATCAGAGGGATCAAATTGCACTAATTGAAGATAACTCTCAGCAGCTGAGCCATTTCATTAGGATGGCATCACTACAAAGGGCCAGGGACACAGGGGGCTGGTGGTGCCTTGTGCTACTTATTTTGTCTTTTGACCTGAAAGACAGTGATTTTTCTGGGTAATTTTTGTTTCCTAAGTGCATTTATTTTTGCTAACAGACTTAAGAATATTCATTCAAATTATATTATTTTTAATAATATCTGTGCCAAATTAAAAGCATAGCCATGACAATATATGTATGCATATTTTCAGAAATTAGATCTCATAGTTGCTTTACCTGATATTAAACCTGTCATTTTAGCAGGTCTTTCATAACATTTTCCATGTGCAGTTGTCCATCTTCAACTTAGGAAGCAATAATCTATCCATATTGCTATGATAACCTCTACTGATATACACTCTACATTGCCCAAACTGATGAACACTTCATAAATGTTCATAGCACATTCTGAACATTACAGACATAAAATCACTTTGTCTTTGTTGGAGAAGTCTCTGTCAGTTACCATAATCATTTACCACTTTCCAAAAATTTGTTCAGAAATATCCTTTGCAGTTTTAAGACTTGTGATTACCATTATCTCATTTTCTATAACTCAACTTGTGAATCTGTTTTGGCTCCTTTACAGACGTTTTGAAGTATCAGGATCATACTCTGCCAGTAAAGAAAACTTCTCACATAAACATATTTTCAACTTATTCACTATACTGGACTCATGTTGCATGTTTTGGGGAAAAGAATGTACGTTGTTTTCATTGTAATTTAAACCTCTTTTCCTATTTTTTTTTTTCTGAAAATGCAATATACCCTCAAAGTAGTTTGTGACATTTTGAAAAATACTAACTATTTCATGATGGTATTAAAAAACATTCCTTCAAACAGGGCAAAAAAATAACCACAAAAAGTTGAGGGATGGAAAAACCTTCACAGTAAAAAAAGAGTTTAAAACTTCAATCTAGTAATTTAAGACAAGGAAAAGCAGTAACCTGACAAACTGTTCTTTCATGCCAGAAAATACTGAATACCTAAAAAGCTTTTATGTTAATGGGGGAAAACATAAGACTAACGCATAGCTGGAAGCAGAAACAAGAGAAATTCATATGGGGGAGTGGTGCATTTTTTAATAATAAGACCAAATAACTTCCACAAGGACCAAGGCATTTCCTTCCCAATATCTCCACATAAGACCTCTGTGCCTTGCTGCTTTGTTTGCTTGTTTTACCTTTGGTATCTACTAATTATGCTTCAATCCCATATTATTGAGCTCAGTACAGATGCCCCCAAATCAAAGCTAACAGCCTGTGATAGATCCACCCAAATGACCACATTTTCTCTTTTTTATTTACATTCTGTGAACAGATGACAATCTGACTAGAATGTTTCTCTTTTAGGGAATTTAGGCTACACAAAAGCATCATAAATACAGTGAAGTGCCTAAACCTGGAAAAAGCTGCACAAACAAAGTCTGGCATTAGCAGGCTCAGACCAATGGAGCGAGATAAGCAGGAAGGATGGCTTTGCCTTCCAGAACTACAAACTGGGAAAACTTTAACTGGCATTGCTGAAATCAAAGAATTAGTAAGTGTCTGGCAGCCTTTGGCTCTCGTGGCAGATGATGGCAGAACCTGATGGATGTTCTACCCAAGAGCATTTGGTCTTAGAGCTGTATTTTCTTCCTTCTTAATTAGACCATATTTCTGTGGGTTTTTTCCTTCTGTCATGCAGACATGTTCATTTATGAAAAGGAGGTAAAACAAAGGCAATAAAAGAGCTTGCATGCCCTGGGCATGTTTCTGGGCATTCTGAAACAGAGCTCTGGGCACTCTGAATCTTTGCAGAATCATCAGTAATGTGGCAGAAGGACAAAGAGGAACTACCAGTATCTGAACTGTTGATTACACTGGCGACAATTGCTTTTATATTTTGTTGATATAATGGTTTGCATCTGCCTCTCAGCCAGACACCCACAAAAACAATTACAATTAAGCTTAGAAGACAGATTTTTTTCCCCATTAGATGGGAATAGAACTGGAGTCAGATATTGCTCAAGTCATGCTTTATGGGAAGCCTTGCTTTCTCCATTCCCCTTGTGGATAACATGTAAGTACTTGGCATTCAGGTGCAGGGAGAGACAAGAAAGGGAATAAAATTCTGGATATCAGGCTCACAAAAGCAGCAGGAAGTGGGGCAAAAGCTAGATCTCCCCACAAAGGACCAAACACTTACAAGCAGAAGTAGAGAGGAAAATTACCTCGTGAAAGAGGAAAATAGAGTTTCTGGCTGCAGAAATAGTGACAAATGGGCAACAATCTGCACAAGTTTCCTTTGAAAAAGCCACTTCCTAGTCAAAGCAGAAAAAAATCATAAAATGTCTTTCAAAGGAGACCTTCAATATTATCTCATCTGCCAAAAGCTATCAACAGTTCATCTGCAAGGAAACAAAACAAAGGGACATTTCCCTCTCTAGTGTTAGCTAATGGGAGAAGTTACCAACCTGCTTTTATCAGTCACTCAATTTGCATAAGTGACAGCAGAGATCTGTGTGGTGGATGGAAAGTTTCTTGACTGATGGCAGCTTGCTGTCTTTATTGAGATTGCTTTAAAAATACATGTGCATATATATACATATACTTACATGTGTGTGTGTGTGTATATATATGCATTTATATATATATATGTGTGTGTGTGTGTGTATGTGTGATGAGTAACAAGATCCAGTTAAAGAACGTTACCAGCTGACAAACCAGGCACTCATAAATAGCCTGTTTCAGCACAAAGTTTGCTTGTTCGGAAATATTCACACATATCTGAAAGATGTGGTTTCGAGTGTCTGTCAGAGTTTTGCTGTGTGAGCGTGGGTAAAATGCCAAGAGAGGAATTCAGGTGCCTAACCAGGCCTCTAGTGCCATTTGAGATGCAGGTAAGAATAGCTTTGGGTGCCTAAAATGAATTTAGACACCTGCTTCTGTATCCCTCCTCATTTAACTCTGTGCTTCAGCAACACATTGCTCTGACCTCAAGCAACAATTTTCCCACCAGCAATTCCCAAGAATCACTACAGTGTGTGACACCATTCAGCCATGATAGTACTGCAGGGCCCTTTAGGCACATTGACCTCTTTATGCATATGAATTCCTTTGCTTTAATTCCTTTACTCTTTTTTAATTTTTTTTTCTTCAAGATGATCTGTCTGTCAAATAAATTGCTGACATATATACAGGAAAAGCAGATTTTGATCTGCTGAGCGTAAATTGTTCGTGAGCAAATGCTGTAGTAGAAATCAAAGGTTTGCTTCAGAGTTTCGTGTTACCTAATCACATGGGGTCAGGTTTGTTTAAAAGAAAGAAACAGGTGGGGAAGGTGAGGGGGAAAAACTTCTTAAGTTCAAACAGAAAACTGCTCTCTAGAGCCAGATTTTTTTCATATTCACATTGTCAGGATACTCACAAAAGTATAGTGGGATGGAGTTATACATTTAAATTATTTTTAAAGCAAGATTCAGTTTTCATTTATTTATCATGCCATAGATAGTGTTATTCTTTTTCCAGCGCTATGTCTACAATGCCCCCACCTAATTGCAGCATTTTCACCGCAGCCCTTATGAATCACCTTGGAAGAAGATAACATAGTATCTGGTCTTCAGCTCCTAAAACACAGCTGCAGCCTTCCAGAGAAACCACTGCAGCAGTGCCAATAGACTGAGAACACTCCAGCTAAAAATGTGGGTTTTTTTTTTTTAATAATAAATGAATAGGGTCTGATCATTTATTTTTCTCATTGTAACAGCTTGTGGGAGCATCCAGGAAAAAAAAGTAAAGCAAGCAAAGAACACTAAGTGGATAATTAAAGTTCACACTGAAAGAAATGTATCAAGCTGCAAATAGTAAGTGAGGGAAATCTTGTGGAGGACATCCATGCTGAAAGCTTCACTGAGGGCAGCAGAGTCATCAGGAGAGCAGAAGCATTTAGCCTTCACTGAATGTCTGGGCACCTCTCAAACACAGAGAGTTCATTCTGGCTATAGACGTGATCCCCTATGCCTCTGCCACATCTAAAGCCAGCTGGAGGTCACTGCAATTACTCCTGTACATCGTGAAGTTTTGGTGAAACCAAAGAATTTACCAGTTATGGAGGCAATAACGTGAGGAGGAAGATTCACTAACAAGGAGCTTTGAAAGTCGAGTGGTCAGAAACACATAAATCAGGAGGAAGCCCAGTCAAACCCTTGTTCTCTGTCCAGAAGTAAATTGCAGAATGCCTGCTGGCACTGGAATGCAGCGTTCTAGAAAACACAGCTTTGGTGATTATGCAGTGGCACATGTCAGTTATTTCAGAAGGGCTGTGTGTGAGCAAGGGTGACCCAAGGAGCAGTTTGTCCTTTCTAACCTGTCAAAAGCAGCTCCCTGGTCAAGGAAAATCTCTAAAGAAGAAAAGGGGATGGAACCATGGCAGATGGCAAGCAATTGCACAGACAGTGTGTTTGATTTATGCCAGCTTAAAAGAGCAGTGTTTGGGCTCCAAGTTAAAATTATGTACTATTATGACAAATATTTTTATTGCAAAACAGCACTGTCTTTATTATTTTCATACCAGCTATTCAGATTGTGTCTCACTCTTTTTTTCCCAGAAGGCTATAATTTGCTGGTGCTTTCATCTGGCTGAAATTCAGTCCTGCTGTATTCAGTGTGTGTTTTCCTGCCTCTTTTAACACTGGCTTTAGCACAGATGTTTGCTGGAGCTATTGGCTTGAATCTAGCTTTGTTTACTTATTGTGATTACACTGGCAATTCTCACTGGTTGCAAGATATTTTCTTCAAAGTATGATGAGACTTTTCTCCCAGGAGGAAACTCCTGGGAGAACATTTCTGTAGTCAGGAAAGAGGACATCTGTTTTTAAAAAAGGAAATTACCATTTCTCTCTCCTTACAAGGAAAGAAGGCATTGGGTTTATGGCTAAAAGTGCCCTGGAACTCAAAGCAAGCAGTCTCTGCCAGTATGCCCCTGGTCAAAATGTATTAATACCTTCAGCCCTGGTTCAGCAGAGGACTGAAGCAAGTTACACATGAAGAGAAAGTCAGTGTCTCCTCCAAGCTGGTGTTGCGTATATCCCAATATTTGCTTTTCACACAGCTGAATGGGAGCAGACTCTTCAAAAATATAACTTTGCTTGTGGTGCTGCATATTTCTGAAAAGTCTGAGCATTGTGTAAAGGCTGCAAGGAAAGGAGCCCATGGATGCCATCCATTTGACATGTAGATGAAATAATAAATAGAGGGATAATTTGCAGTGGGTATTGAATGGTGGTTTTTTCTCCAACTTTGTAAGATAGCTCTTGGGTCATCTCTGAAGTTTCTGGATTTCATTATAACTCTCTTCATTGAAATTTATTTGTTATTCTCAAGCCTAGCCTAATGAATTATCCAAATCTTTCTGAATGTGTTTGCTCTGCTCCTTATTATTCATATTTTGTTCCCATTTATTATTTTCTGCAGTGAAAAATCTAACTTTCAAATCTTTCCTCCAAATCACTGATCTAAGCCCATCATCTTTGTAGCAAATCAAGCATATATCAGAATTAATGATCAAAATCATTTGCCGTATGCTGTACTTCATTTTTCTGTTTGTTAACTTTTGAATTTACACACATAGCAGTGGTTTGATTTTCCAGCCTGAAAAACTGCAGATGTGCAGCAAACCTAAAGCTGACAGACAGTGAGATGTTGCCATACCTCCTCAGGGATGGCCTGAGATCAGGCCTACCTATGCAGGGTGATGGTCTGGATCAGATTTTGGTAGCAAGGGTGTATTTTCATGCAAGTCAGAGTTTAGAGATCAGGTAACCAGTTCTGAAATATGCGTGTCAATTTGAATTGTCTTCCACAGTTATTTTCTCAGTCTTGGAAATATGTGAATGATTGATAATAAGAAAATGTTTGAAAATCCTCAGCCTTTTCTCTTCCAATTTGAAAGTGAATTTAAATTGTGATCTGATTGTAAAGTACTGGAATAGAAATACAGAGATGAAAAATCAGTGTCTTGCTCAGTTACACTTTTGGTGTGTGACTTTGAATAAGTCACTTAACCTATGCTTTGCCTCATTTCTCAGCACGGATAATAAACCTGGTCTATCAGTAAAACAGGCAAAAAGCTTAAAAGTTAAAATGAAGTAACAACAGAGTTAGGTAGACACTCTGCATCTGCTTGATGTCTAAGGCACTGTGGTAACAAAGTCACCAGCTGGCCAGCCAGGTTTGCAGGAACACACTCAGAGGGACAAAAGGCCAGCCAGGTAAGACACCTTAGGAAGGAAATGGGGGAACCTCAGGCATTTCTTGCCATGGACATACCTGCAGCAGATATGTGCTGGCTCAGCCATCTGCCTGCCTCTTCTCCTGCATCACTCAGACAAGGCTGGAAGACAGGAGATCCAGAAATATTCCCTGAAAGGGCCCTGGGATTCAAAAAAGACACCAAAGAACAACAAGCTGAACTCACAACCAAGGCAAAGCTGAATGTTCAAAGCTGGTTTTCAAGAGTACCCTAAGCCTGAAGCGTCTCCAAGGACCTAGTTTTCCATATCTCTGGAGCAGAATCAAGGAATTTGGAGAGTTTGACATAAACTTTGCCATCAAATGGCCTCTAGCTTCCTGTCTATCAAAGCCACAATCAGACCAGACACACAAAATATTTTCTGTGACAACAAAAACAAGCTCTGCTCCTCATACAATGCCATTCTGACGCCATGTCAGATTGTGTCTTGCTTCAAGGACCATCCTTCTGTTGCAGAGAAATTACACACAAAATATGCAGAATGAATTGCAATTAAGACTAAGAGAAGGATATAACAGTCCTTGGTGCCATATCACAACCTTCATTCTGGTAAAATGCAGCTGTCACTTTTAGTCACTGCCTTTCCCATACGTCTGTGTTAAATATTAATGCTCAGGTACAGTCTACCTGATTTTTCTCTGAAATACAAGGGCTTGCAGCAAGGAGACCTCAGAAAATGGTAGTAAATGAGTAATAAATAGAGGTCATAGAAAAATTCACAAGAAAAACATGTCAGGCATTCTCTAGAATAAAACAGAATGTTCTCTTTTATTCATCCTTTCATTTGAAGTTAGTTCTGCTTTGCACTGGGGAAGTGGGGGTTGGAATTAGCTGAGCTACAAAAGTCCTTTCCAAACAAGTTGTTCTACAATTTCATGATTTGTAACTTTGCTATTAATTTTTCAAATTAAAACAGCCAGTGCGAGTGAACACAGCTACCAAGTTATTTCACTAACTCATACTGTAGCTGCCTAATACTATAGTTTGTCAAACATAACAGTATACAAGTACAGTTCATGAAAGTTATTCTATGTTCCTGCTTGTACTATGTGTGATATAGAGGATAACATCACATCAAATCTGTAATGAGATTTGTCTCCATTATTCTCCAGGGTAGTCACCAGACTTTTTGAGCTATTTCTCTCCCAGTATATCTTTTTGATCCTGCAATTTATTTCAATCTTGTATCATTATTTTGTTTTGTGAATGTCTCATTAAAGAACCTCTGTGTGTTCTCCTTTTGTCCATATAAAGTGCCTGAATGTTAGTTATCTATTTGTGTTCATTTTGCTCTTCACTCCTTCTCTAAATCTTCTCTGCTATGTTTTACAGTATCCCACTTGTTTGCAAGAAGTTAATAACTTATATTAAACAGCAAGGATTCTCCCTCTAGCAAAATTAAGTTACTTGATATGACATTTTCCAAAACAGAAAGAATGGCTAAGTGACAAAACATCACTGAAAAAGAAGGGGGGGTCAGTATCTGCCTCTTACTCATGCTTCTTAAAATCTGCCCTCTGAGATTTGAGAGCATTGCAAGGTCAGGTCTGATTGCATGTGTAGACTGTGCTGAGCATAAGGTCTACGTAATTCATATTCATAATTTTATATCTCAAATCCTAAGCATACAAGTCCTCAACTAAAATTGGCAGGCTTTCTGCCTCCAACATGCAAAGAAGATGTATTTTTTTCTTTACAAGTGTTGGCACTGTCATTTACTAATGTAAGACTGTGTGTGACACTTTGTCAGTCATCCTCTTTTACTTGAGGTGCTGGGAGAAAAACAGCTTGATGATGAAAAAGTGCTGCCTAAACTCTCTGTGACCTGCAGGTTCATTACATTGGTGTTAAAAAGTCTTTAAAGTGGATGTGGAATCATTAGGTCCTCTGGAGAAATGTGGCCTTTGCACATTTGTATTAAACCTAACAAAATACTAAAGCTTCACCCATCCTAGAAGCCTCAAAGGACTTCTGCAATCCTGGTGTCTAATGGCAGTATTGCTGTTGAACATCACTGCAGTCAGTGGGTAGAGAACAGGAGGCAAAACATGGTCCTGGAGACAGCACGAAAGAGAAGAGGAAGCTGGACAGCAAATGCCACAGAGACAGTGATCACAGCCTTTCACCCACATCTACGCTTTAATTTCCCTACCAGTGTCACCTTTGTATGATATTGTGGTCCTGTAAATACAGCTGGCCAAAGAGCAATTAACTCCACTTGACTCTAATTAAAATGCAAGGTCTGGGAGGGTAAAGGGAACCTGACAACCAAGATGCCACCACGATACCATTTGATTCAAACCCCTACGATCATTAACCTCCGCCCTGTCCCTCAAACCATCACAGAGAGCACGGCACTTCAGGCTTCCAGGTCCCCCAGAAGCACTATTAACACTGTAAACATCAGTACACTGAGCCATCAGACTGACAGCACTTTCCCAGCAGAAAAGGGAACCTAATGCATGTCGACATATGACGGGCACAGGAGCGGTGGTGCAGCCCTTTTGAGGATTGCACATGCCATTTTCTCCCTTTCAGAGCTGCTGAAACCATGGGCTGCCCTTGCCCAAAATGGACAAGTCTAAGCCAAATGCTGTCAGTTCCTCTTACTATTGATAATGCTTGAGAGAGCTGAGCTTTGTTTGATCTTTTTTTTAGTCTTCCTGTACAAATGGAAATGGCACTTTTTTTTCCTCGTTGTTTTCTCCACTCCGCACTGTGCAGAGATGAATTCTTCTGAATGTGCCAGAGGTACCAGTCCCTGCATGAAATACAAGGAACACAGACGTGTAGGTAAGACTCTGTAGAATCTCTGGGTGGGTTTTTTTCTTTCTACTTAAGACAACCAGCAAGTCCCAGAGCAAAATAAAATTCTGTGTGGGCATCCTCAGACCAGACATGAAATATCCATG
This sequence comes from Oriolus oriolus, assembly GCA_013400235.1. NCBI lineage: Eukaryota > Metazoa > Chordata > Aves > Passeriformes > Corvidae > Oriolus > Oriolus oriolus. The sequence continues at coordinate 212,291 of VXBT01009887.1, read as the reverse complement.
CTAATGTAGCAACCTGCTGCTGGGTTTTAGAGGGTTAGTTTATTTATTTATTTACTTGTTGGTTCTGCTTTTTTTAAATAGAGCTAATTAGGTCTACCAAAGACAAAAATTAACTTGCTTACCTGTAGAAGGCTTATCCTCTATTCTACAAGCATTTTCATCATGTTCCTACTACTCTTCATTAGAATTCAAGCTGTTCTCCTGAGGTGGTTAAAGCAAGTTAGCCTGACAGGCAGTAAAATATTTGCAGATACCTCAGCAGACATGTCCTGCAATAGTTGTCACCAAAAGCAATTTTAGAGGCAAGTGGATGCCGAAAAATAAACTTTTTTAATTTTTTTTTTTTTTTACAGGACTTGAAATGATCATAGTTGGAAACTATATTATGCCTGAACTACAGCTCAAGTCTAAAGCTGAGCCAAAGTGAAAGCCTGAGTGCCAAACTATTATATACTAGAATGACATGGAAAAACTTTACAAAATTTCTCATAGAAAATAATGTACTTCCTGTGATATCAGATTACTACTTTCTTTTTTCTTTGTTAAAAACACCAAGATGAAAACTATCAGAGATGAAGAACCAAAAATAACTTCTTTCCATTGATCAAATTTGCTGTTGCTGTTATCATTTACCATCAAAACAAAGAATGCACAAGACACATTTGGGAAGCATGATTAATTTCTGTTGGTAGTTCTCTGTCTAGTCCTTAGGCAACTTTAGTCTAGCTTTTAAGACAGTCAGTTGTGATTTCACAGGTTCCACCTCAGGCACATACATATCCATCCATCATCAGAGGAGCCTTTGAGAAACTGACCTGACTGTTTTTTCTTAAAACCTAAACTGCTTGGATGATTTGGTAAAGCACTGAACATCTTTAAACGGTGATTTCGCCGTATGGTTCCTCTGTCAAATTAGAGTTGATTTCCAGCCCTGGCATGTCTCATCTACGTGGATCACAAGCGCTTTAGAACAGTGGCTGTCATTCAGTGTGTGCTCAGAGTCCCAGGCAGCAGATCCGTGTGTGAGTAGTGGGACACTATGAAAGTACTGAGAGTAGCAGAGCTGTGATAACAACTGCAATTTCTGACAGCTACAGGAGAGAGCCAGGACAGATGAGGATGAAGGCCGGTCTTCTATGTCTTACTCCTACAGGATCAGAAAACTCCTTGGTAGGGCAACTCTTTGGGTAACCTTGTTTGGGTAGCTTTTTTAATAGAGGAAATTGAAAAGGAGAGATAAATGGCAGCTTAGGTTATAAAAACCCAATAAAAATTAGAATTGTGCTTGCTGGTACTGTCCTGTGGAAATTGAGAGCCAGGTATCTCAGGTCTGGTCAGCTTTGTCTCACATCACCTTACACAAGCATTGACATTTCTGTCTGTTCTGTCTGTCTCTGCTTGGACATACAGAAAGAAGCATCAGGGCTGAGTGATTGGAGCTCCCCATTCCAGACCCCTTCTGGTGAAGAGCACAAAAAAACGTGTGATGGACCTTTTTGTTCTCCCATCTAGAGGGAGAGCCAGCCCTGAGTCAGGCAGTGTTTATTACTACCAGTAATAACTACATCCAATTGTTTGGTTTGTGGTTGGTTTTTTTTAATTGAGTAGAACCTGGGGAGAAGTGGCTTCAGACTGAAGACATTGTGTCTGACAGCCAGCTCAGAAAGCAGATCTCCAAGCTGGGCGTAAGTATCATCTGTGGAGGAGCTGACAACGGAAGCACCCCAGATGTGTCTTCAGTATGAGCTTCTATAAAAAGCAGGTCTGCCAGAAACAAAGTGTCAGCTCAGCAAAGTCCTTCACATTTTTAGCTCCTTTGCAAAGAAATAACAGGAAGGAAGCAACAAGTTGCAGGTACAGAAAACCGACCTGGAGTTGGCAAAAGGACTGTGTAGGACAGGAGCCAAAATCCTTGGATATTAACACCCTGCTGATTTAATGTTCAGTCAATTGCTCTAATAAGCAGTGACCTTCAAACGGTTGCTTCATTTCTCTCCATAGGCAAACTGTGTAGTTCCCTGCCTCCCTTGCCTCTCTGTAAAGTGTTGCAACACCTTAGGTTGGAAAAAAATGTTTGGGATTGGGACTCTCAGAATTATTTTGACCTTACATGAGCCTGGTTCCTTCAGAAGGTGCTGAGTTCCTAAGGTTGCTCATAATTTGCAAGGCCATCCTTATTGAAAACCCATCTGTCTGCATTTATAGGAGAAATTCTATTGCAAATTTGATGATTGTGTGCACTCTTTCTGTATTACTCAACCTTATAGCCTAAGAGCACAAGCCTGGAAGGAGGGACTCAAATGATTTTAAAAACTCTCCTTGGTGGGGAGAACAGACACAGCTTCTCTTTTGTCATGTAACAGCTTACAATTTTTCACAAATGACTAAGCTCAAGCCCTTAAAAGTGCAAAGTGCCTTACTGTGCTACGTACAAAATGCCTACATACGTTGGGGCAGCTGGGTTTAAGTCCCTCAAGCTGTTCCTCACCTATAATATGAGTTAATAACATCTTCCCACTTCAGCAGAGTGTGCCAGAAGCAGTTCATTACTGCCCTCAGGTGTGAAACCAGCTGCAGGCACAAAGCCACTGCCATAAAAGAGTGCAGCTGGAGCAACAATATAATGTTAGAGAATGATAGCCTTTGGGGGCTGTTAGGTGGGCTGGAAGATTGGCAGTGTGGGACAGCAGGAGCAGCTGAGGAAACTTGCGAGTTTTCCTTTGTTTTCTGTGAATAACAGGTTTCTAGCTCAGGATTCAGAGCAGGGTCTATAAAAAGAGAAAAGGAGCAAGAAGTATTAGGGATTGGAGTGGAGGGAGTGCTCATGCTAAGCACACAGTTCTCAGGTTGAGATTAAAAGGTAAATGGTTCTGCTGTCTCTCTACTGGGGTTTTTTGGGGGTTTTTTTCTGTCTGCAGAATGCCAGGTTGCATTATGCCCTAGCCACAAACAAGTGTCCTGGATACACAGGTGAAGCTCTCTGACAGATTGTTTGAGTTGCAAAACTATTTTCCTCTTAGTTTATACAGGGAAATTAGTTCCTGGCCCTTCACAGAAATAACTCTGCCTGCCTTGATTTTTCCTATGGTCATCTCAGAAGGGCTCGTTTTCTCTTTTTATTTGTAAAAAATGTGAGAAATTGTTAAGGTTCTTTTAAAGAGCCTCTATAGGAATTTGAAGCACTCACAGACAGAATGGAACATCTCTCAGCTTTAAAGCTGCTAAAAGTAACTTTATATTCTCCCTGTACATACATTATGTTTCTGGTCTCAGCTAGTGGTCACTGTGTAGCTTGGAGTTAAAAAAAGTGAAAGAAATATCATTAAGTTAGTGCACATAAAACTGTTCAGCAACAAGAGGAATTCTTCCTGCCTCTGAAGAATAAGACACTTGGATAGCCTGGCTACCAGCAATCCCTAAAGCAAGTAACATCCTTCCTTGGCTGACTATTGCTATAGCTCCTTTGTCTCAGTTACAGAAAGCTAAATGGTATCTGAAAGTCTCTGCTTTGCTCTCATCCTTCAGAAAGACGTGAAATGATATGAAAGCAACCAGAATGCTGTCACTTGAAGTTTACAACTTCAGCACGGTAGGAACCAAAGTACAGAATGCAACTCTTTTGAAGAGAAAAAAAATTCTTTTTTTTTTTTTAAACAGTGTAATTACATGTTAATCAGTAAGTTCTTCTCTTAAAAAGCCAGCTTGGTGTTTTGCCAGCTAATCAGTGTTCACTGGGAATGTTCTAGAAAATGCTTTTGCTGCAGCACAGCACCTGTTCAAAATCATCATTTTCATGGAAATCTAGCAATCTAAAAAGCATTTCCATCTTGGGAATGTTTCTTTGGTTCAGTAGGAGAGCTCTGAATGAAAATTTGGGTGCTGAACCCAGAATAAGTAGGAGGCTGCAGTCTTTTACCTTCCTTCCCCCAAGCTGAAGATGGTAGAGAGGTGTTCTGGTTATTTAAGCTCAGGCACTGAAACCTGAGACTCCCATGTCTAATGGGAGGGGGTTTTGTTCATACGCTCTCTGGATTTTATTCAAATTCTTTCTTCCCTACCTCTTCTGTCGAAACAACTGTTAAGTGCTTTCTTAAAAAGTTTTTCCTCTAACATGCAGCAGAAGGAACACCAATTGATAAGCTTTCATGTGAAGTGTTTTTCCCCAGCACGTTCCTATAAAAATCAGTATAGCTGCAACTGTGCCATTTCTTATGGCAATCTCATCTGGAGGTAAATCTGTGACCTCCCATGCCCATTTCACTATCTATGAGATTTTTCTCATGAAAAATTTTTGAAGGTGTCTCATACCTGCTGTAGCATGGCTTTGGGAAAATGCCACTCTTGTATGCATATCTGTTCAGTTTGTTGGCAAGGCTACTTCTCTTCAAGCCTTACACTCATCCATAAAGTACCTCCATGCCTCAAACAAATAAGCATATTTTTGTGCTCTTCATTCATGTTGAACCATAGGACTTTTCCTCCTGTGATTAAAAGGAGGAGTCACCATGCCCTACTTACTGTTAGTGCACCATAAAGTGAGCACATTTCACTGTTAGCTGTTTCAAGAACCCACTAAAACATGATTATGGACTTTGAACAGAGAGACTCCCTCCTGGCTGCAAGAACCAAAAAACCACAACCATCTGTATTTAATTTTCCCTCTGCCATACATCCAGCCCTTCCATTTATGGAGAGATATTGATATCAATTCATTCACTTCCAAGAAATTATTCAGTGAGCTGGGATGGGTCCTTTAAGCCCCCTGGTTAGACAATCTACTAATAAGCAGTAGATTTGTGTTTCTGTCCCTCACCAGTAACAGTGGGTCAGCTACTGTGTGCCTGCATTAGCATTTCATCCAAAGGAATTTCTGTTTGGGGAAGAGAAAGGTTTTGAAGGGACGATGCTTTTTTTTCTTTATGGCATCATATGGCCAGTGTGTGTCAGAAAGATGGAATAAAACCTGGGCCCCAGGCCGAGAGCCTGTTCTGCTCTGATAATGTGTCTGCTGACCTTTAGTGCAGCAGGGAGTTAAGTTGCTCGTAGTTTACAGCAGCAGCAAAAGATGGATCCCTGGCTGCTCTCCGGCCCAGGCTGCACGTGGGACCATGAACAGCAGCTGCTTCTTCCAGCTAAGTGAGGTGCAAGTCTTGGGATGGAAGACAGTAAACAAATCCCTACCATGGACCCATCCCACAGCAGCCCTTCGTGATGCCTCTGCAGTCCATCCACAGTTACATCTTGTGGATGAGAGAAGGGAGAAATAATTTCTCATGGGAAATAAAGATTGGTTTTATTGGAGTGTTCTAGCTGTTGCACTGTAGGTAATTAAAACTTAAGGAGTCTCTCAGAAAAAAAAATGTACTTCAGGGTCTCACATTGCATAATGCTGAGAAATTACAAGTCCAATGTGGGATGCAGAAGTCTTCTGTGAGGTTTCATAGCAGAAATACCTGAGCCTTTCTCATCAACATAAGATCTATATCACATGGAAGGTAAAGATCAATTACTGTTAATTCATTCAGAGAATAAAAATTATAAATACAACTAATTTATTATATCCATGGATAAAACTGGAGACCCACAGACAGTGCAGAGAATTTTGTCAGTGAGTTGAAAAAGGGGGGAAAGCCAAGCATTTTAAATATACATACAGGCTCATTTAGGCAAATAAAGCAACACTTTGTCATTCATATTCAGAGAATAAACTTGCCAGTTAGCTCTCTGAAATATTTGTTGCTATTACACTTTTGCATAATTTATTGCCAAATTTGTTTACATGTGCTGTGTTTGAAAATGAAGCAGCATGAGAGCAAAGAACATTATAGTTTGCCTGTTAAAGAAAAGAACAGAGTGTGAGGAGGCTTTTTTATTTCCACTGTATTAAAAGTGATAAGTTAAATACAGGGGCTGAAGTGCCTTTCTAGATTTACATAATAAATATAATATTCATCAAACCTCCTAGCTAAATATTGATCATTAAACTCCCACCTTAAAGACCAGTCTGTGCTCACTTACTCCATAGGAAGGAGTCTGGGGGTGGAAGGAGTAGTTTCTGAAAAGTTTGTGCACCTTCTCTCTTGCAACTGCTTTCTTGTGCTGATAGAGCAAACTACCAGGGGGACAGAAATTCCCCTCAAATACTTTATTCGAAAGAACTGCTAGGTTATAAGACATTCCCAAGGAGGTGGAGTAATACATGAATATGTCCTTGCTGTGAAAGTTTTGGGTGTGCTTGGGGCCAGCATAGAGGATGGCTGTTGAACAGGACACTGGAGGAGCCCTGGGCACTCCCAGTACTTTCCATCCCAGCCTAGCTCCATGTGGGGGTCCATCCCAGCACATCCCAGGTCTTCATCTGTGGTGTCATCAGCACAGCTCTGGCAGCATCACCAAGTGAACAGCTTTGTGGAAGCAGAGATTCCCCCCCTGTGGGTTTGCAGCATGAGTGGTTCTGTCAGCTCAGCCAGACGTCTCAATGAGACACCCCAAAAAGGGGACTGCACTTTTGGCTCCAGAGTTCCCCCCCACACCAAAAAAGGAAACTTTTCCATTAAAAACTGCTTTTGTGTCTTTCTGTAGGTACTGTACCAAAATAACACACAAGTGTACTGAGTTGTTCAGCACTGCAGAAGCAAAGAGGGAGAAATGCTCAGAGCAGAATGTTACCTTTTTCTGTGAACTGAGCGTGGGAGAAGATCAGTGCCTCTGTCATATGGTGATCACACACAAACTTGTGCACCACAGGAGGCACGGATGGAGGTATGGCCAGAGAATTCAGGGAAAACTTTATCTTTCATTGAGGTCAACCAATGTTTCTTACAGGCAATGGAAATCAACTTGCAAAGAAACAAGTCCCTTGAAACAAAACTTCCCCTTCGGCAACTACAGCCTAGCACACAGTGCCTTTTGCATAGATGGGCTAAAGAAATAAGCACAGGGAAGGGAGATGGGAGATCCTGGCAGTAGCAATGGTGGCCTAAACAGCAATTTTTCTCCATCTGTTGCCCCATCAGTGAACTGAAGGCCATACTTGTGTCAGAAGGGTTCTGTACCGTTTAATTATGTAATGTCAGGACAAGGCTTTGATCCTATAAACACCATGTAAATGCTAAATGCCTGATTCCTCACAGCCTGCACTGCAGTGGGGAGCAAAAGGGTATCCCTTTGATCTCCTGTGCAGGCATCCAGACCAAAATGCTGTTCTGACATCCCTGGATGAGTATTCAGTCCCAGTTACTCAACCCTTGAAACATGTCCCATTTCTCCCCCTGCCCATCTGTCTGCATGGCCCCATGCCCTCCTGAAAGCATCCTGTGTTCATGTTAGGAGCTCACAAGTGCCAAGAGGAGAGGGAGGTAAGTGTGCACAGCCAGCAGTGCTTTTCCTTTGTGGAGATCACTTTGTCAGGTGACAAATCCATGATGTGTTGGCTGTGGTGGGCAGTCTTTCTGTAACACCTGAGTGGCACTTTATAGCAGAAATATGCTCCCATAGTCGTGTCTTCTCTAAGAATTAGGAGCAGTAATGACTTGCAAAGCCTCATTTGTATTAGTCACAAATTCTGCACCATTAGGGCCCAGTTTGCAATTTAGCTGGTCTCATTTCTACTTGAGCAAAGAGCCAGGACAGCCTTTTTAATTGTGTTACTGTGATACTGCTGCCTAAGTAGGAGAGATTTGGATATCAGCTGAACCATCTCAGAGCTCTTTTGACTGAATGGACTTCAAGGATCATCAGACAAAAATTAAATACACCAAGTTTCAGATTTATAGTGTAATGTTGTTCCAGCACAAGAAAATAATCCACACAGTCACAGCGTAGATTTCCATCTTCCCCCATCAGTCAGATGACATTGTGGTCTTGAGGCTGCTGCTGCCCTTGAGCATTACAGGCAATCTGTGCCTCAAGCAGCAAATACAGTCCCTGGATCAGTGCCCAGAGATGAGGCAGCCAGGGGCCATCATTGTGGTAATAGTAGAGTTAAAGAAAACTGTAGATTAAATAAACCCAGACATGGAACCAAACAGTTGCTTTCTCTGCAGTCCTTAGTTCAGGGCTATCTCCAGTGAGCAGGGGTGACAGTGTGCACCAGTTGGATGTTTCTGGCCTGGCTGTTGTATGTTTTCATGTTCCTCCTTCCCCTGGCTCCAGAGAAGGCCATAAGAAAGATGCCCAGAAGCTGGGAAAGGAGATGGCCAGTAAGGTGCGATCCAAGCTGGGTGAAGGAAGCACTGGGGATCAGCAAAAATCAATGCAGATGCTCTGCAGGATTTATTTCCCTGATCAAAATACTGGAGTGTTCAAACTGGGAAGATATTCATAGCTCAACTATTGCTAACAAGAATAACTAGCGCCAGAAAAACACGGCCATCAGCAACCAGCCGCTGCCAGCTCAGATAATTCCCTCATGCCACCTCTGATCTTCAGCAACTGTTTTATGAGTTTGGAGAACTGGGGATGGTGTGACGCATGCAAGTATAATTTTTTTTTTTTCAGTCTAGTGTTTTTGCCAAGAAAAGCTGGACAATCTGAAGCAAAATATTTTAACAAGTAGTAGGAAACAAACGAGACAACTGTGATTTTAGGAACAGCTTCCAGCCATCCAAGAGATCTGTATGGCTCCCACAGCCAGCATGCTGGGCCCCACCAGCTGCGTCAGCGCGGAAAGGGAGCACTGTGAAGATCCCGAACATTGCTGTGTCCCTGGGAACTGGCGCTGTTTTCCTGCAACTGGGCCTAAACAAGGGTGAAACGAGGTCTAATAGTTTTTCTAAAACCATAAATCTGTTCTATTCTAATTTTCTATTGAGAATAGCAATAAAGCAATAAAATGTAGCCCAGTGGTTTAAAATAGATAAACCACATCTCACTGGTGCAAAATCATTATAGTGCCTGACCATAAATTCTTGCACCAGTCTAAGCTGTTTAATGAACTTGAGTACTTAAATTTAATATTGGCTCAGCTTAATCTCAGGTGATATTAATCACTAATTAATACTTTTTTGGGGGGTTGTTCATGCAGAAAGTATAACAGCTCTAATTACCACTTGTTTGATAATGTGTCTTTATCTCTATTTTAATGGGGCTACCCAGTTTATTTAGATGCAAACATCTAAGGATTTTTACATCCCCAAGAGCAATTGCTCTCTTAAATACTTTCAGTGATACAGTTACTTTAAAGCAATAAGCAGTGCAAGAGGAGCTAGCATGAAATTACATTATATCTCGAGAGCTTTGCAGTTATATAAGAACACTCGGCTTATTCTGTTAATTAGGGGAATATGTTTACTGTGGGTTTTTGAAGTTATTAATTATTTTCATTAGTTTAAAATTCTTTAACCGTCATCTCTGTATACTATTTCTATTAGTAATTCAATCCAGGTGTGTATAGTATTTTATGCATTCCTGTCTTAGCCAAAGGATTAGCAAAATATAAAAGGAAGGAGATTCAATTAGATATCATCCCAAGTTCCCACACTGTAAGTAAATATACATTGATATATATGTATGTATGTATGTATGTATATACTAGCCACACCCAAGAAGCATACAAACAAATTAACATTTTATGCCACAGATTTGCTACACTAAATCTAGCAATTTTCCAGTAGGCTTATTTTTGAAATACTAATATTTCTAGCCCACATTAATTTATAAGTGTCCCTTTAATGTAGAACATAGTCCTAATTAGAAATTTCCAAATATCAAAGGGAAAACCCCTCTACTTATACTTTCTGAAACTGGATGTAGGATAGCATAATGCACAGTTGGTAAAGTTTATTCTTGCATTTAAAGGACTAGAAGATGGATTTCTCTCTTACTTTCTGTTATTTCAATCTCCATGATTTCTGACAAAAGCTTAACTGTTGAATCTTTTGAGCTGCTTGCAAAATAAATTTTATATATATGTATGATTAATGTGTAAGACCTTCAGTATTTAGTTGTTTACTCCTCCCTTTCTCTGTGTGAGCAGGTCAGGTGCAAAAATACTTTGCTTCAGAAAAGGTGTTCTGAAAATTAATCTATTAACATTCATTAGGCACTTGTAATAAAATGTAGGAGTGGAGTACAAAGAATTGCTATTTTCTTTCTTTACATTCATCAGACTAAATTGGATTAATCAGATTGGAAAGGGTAATAAAATATTAGAGCTTGTTCTTATCTCTCAGCTTCCTCCCATCGGTTATAAATGAGTACACTGGATGCTACCTGCTGCTGTCATGCAGCAACATTTGAGGCACTCTGAGCTACCTTCTCATTTTGAGGCAGCAAATGGTAACAGAAAGATCTTATTTTCTCACTAATCTCCACTGCTGGCCAGCAAAAGAGAGGGAACAACTGTAAACCAGAGGTATTTCCATTTTTCTTCATTTTTCTTCATTTTTCTTCATTTTTCTTCATTTTTCGTTTTGGTGGTTTTTTTTTTTTTTTTTTTTTTTTTTTTTTTTTTTTTTTTTTTTTTGGGGGTTTTTTTTTTTTTTTTTTTTTTTTTTTTTTGTTTTTTTTTTTTTTTGCTGTGAAATAAATGGCTGTGGAATTTTGAATTCCCTCATAACTGCCAAACCTATTTTTCCCCTCAGCCACACATCTGACAAGAGAAACCTCCATCCCCCCTTACCTTGCCCTGTGCTGTGCAGAAGGGTAGGCAGCACCACTTACCCTGCTGAGGCGTGGCTGCTGGCAGCACTGGGCTGACACTGCTGTGACCTGCCAGCGTTCCTCTCTCCTCTCAAGGGGTGGCATCACCTTGACTAATGTGCTGTGAAACTGTGATTCAGTCCTGCTGCTCACCTCTGCCTTCAGGAGCAGAGGAGGATGACATAGCTTCCAGAAATGAGCTTGATCTTTCAGAATGCTGGAAGAGAGCTGGGTGTCACATGAGATCTGAATTAGACTTTTTGATTTGACCTATCTCTGCTCAAAAGAGCCCACTCGCAGCAGTGAGAGCTTTCTCTCTGTGTTGGCATTTGTTCCTGTATGGCTTCTTTCTACAAACCCTGTTTTTATCACCTGTCTAAAGTGATGTCCAACCAGCGTTTCGGTTTTGTAAAGAGGATTTTCCATAGACCTTTTGTCATTCACTTGTGGTGAAACACTTTAGATGGGGCTAAATCATAGCTGTCTTAATTTCTGTCGAAGATCATAGAAGGGCAGTGCACTTTTCCAGCGGTTTTCAGCAAGGCCTTTAACTGATGAGAGGACAGGGACATGTGAAAGCACACAGAGCTCACTCAGAGAGTCAAATGTACCTCGAGGATCCCAAAAGCTCAACGGAGACAGACAAGTGTCTAGCAGGTGGACCCACAGGACCACAGCCGATGTGGTACCAGAGGCAGCAAAGAGGCTGCATTCATCCAGAGAACAAGAAAGAGTTGCACAGCCAGCTATAGCTTAGATCATAGCATGTTTAGAATGAGTATTTTTCCTTTAAGTATCATATTAAAAAAAATTCATTTTAGTTTTTCCTCAAGGCCTACAGCTTCTACTTCCCTAGCTGCTTTCTCACTGCATTTTATATACACGGAAAGGAAGATCAGCTAAAATACTCATTCTTGCATTCTCCCTCTATGAATATTTCCTTGAGGTATTTTTTTAATGTTGGTGTTCCTTTCTCAAATCAAATAACCCAGGAGACATCTAGCCATTCTTCAGGACTCTCCAAATCTGTGCCACGGCCTCAATTTCTGCATCTCATGTTCTTTGTCTTTCCATCACATTCATCTCAGAAACAGAAACTCTGTCAATCCCAAGCCTTCACAGGGAGCTGCTGACTGCTTCTTTCCTGAGCCCCTGACTGGCTTTCACTGAGCCCATGGCTCTTGCACTTTGAGCAGTCCATAACTTTTGTATTTTTGAAATTATTTTTCCTCCCCTTCCCTTTTCTTTTAACATCTCACAGGAGGCATGAAACTCTGTGAGATGGTCAGCGGGAGTACTGAGTTCATGTAAGTAAAAAGAAAGGAGTAACTTCTCAAGTCTTCCTCTACCTAGGACCAAATCCCTTGAAGATGCACAAAAGCAATATTCACTTTTAGTGTGGAGGGTTTTTTCATCTTCACTCTTCATGCTTCCAGGGCCCTGTTTTGTTCTAAGAATCACTGAAGTCAGGTCTGTGTTTTGGTCTGTGCCTAAACTGAGATACAAAAGTCTTGAAGTAATCATTCTGAGTAAGAGCTGTAACTTCAGTCAGCCAGGTTAAAGTGAGATGAACTGAGCAGATCTTGGTTTTAGAACAGATAAATACATTTTCTACCCACAACTAGCTGTGAATATCATTCATTTCCAGAATGCCTTCCAAATATATTTGTGAAGTCAGAAGGGAAAAATTATATTCACACTCTCCCAAAAAAAGTGTGTGAGAATTTCATCTTCAAGAAAAGTTTTCCTTACAACTTTGAAATACAGAATCTTCAAGACTATTAGGAAAATATTTTATTTCAAAGGTCTTTCAGTTAAGAACCCATTTGAATTTCAAATAAAATACTGAAAATAAAGGATCTTGCTGCTTAAACATGTTGTTCATCTGGGACAAATCAGATCAACTGTAGAAAACACCACATCTAAAAGCTTGACCAACACATTCCTGAGGCCAAAAGTCCATCACAGTCATTAAAATTCACAGTGAAAGCTGGAGAAATTCATGCCATGATTATTTTATATTAAGCCTATACATTCAGGATGACATGGGACTATGTTCAGAGAGGTTAAAGAGGTTGTGGTCCAACAGGACCTTCCCCCAAAGAACCCACCTTCCCTCTGTGACAGGGTTTCTTTCGGGGAATCTAACACGCTAGGAGAGCAGAAACTCAAGATGTTGTAAATGCTGTAAATGGGAGCAATGCTGCTTTCCTACTTGGAGTCACATCCCAGTTCCAGCTAGCCAGGGTGTCCTCAGTTTACTGGGGAATGTTGCAACCAGAGCTCAAAATGTCATCTTCCATGTCTCTTGAGCAAAAAAATCATAATGTGACCATCTCACATATTTTGAAATGCCATCTACTCTTCTTCCTGATGTAAAAAAATGTCCCCCACCAAGTTCAACACAGCCTTCCTTCAGGGAGTGAGGTCTTCAGGAAAACATCTCAGCATGAATGTAAAACTGGAGCAAAATTAATATTAATCCTTCCCAGTCTCCTATGTTTTCATGTATCTCCTCATTTCTGTGTGTGGGCTCTTTTGTCTTGTTTTTTGAAACAGCGTTTTCTAATTGTAAAGAAAACAGACTTGGGGCTAAGTGTTGGATCATTGTCTCCCGTGAACTTTTTCATTTGTACCTTGTGCCCTCTAGAAATTGAGCCTTGGAAGTCTCAGACATTGATCTTTTCTTTTCTTTTCTCTTGTCTGTGTAATGCATGTTGCATCCTATTATAGAAACAAAGGACACACGTTTGCTTTTATCTGCGCTATAGAGTCAAAACACCGCTGCTCATTGTGAGGAGCGTCGTCAGCAGTGGTCTCCTGCCAATTCTCCTCCTCCAGATTCATATTCATTTGTTAGGTCTAATTAAAGACCCGTTGTACAAAGAAGCTTAGGGCTGCTTTGCATTCAAGCTCCTCTGCTCTTGACTGATAGTACACCTTTTGTGTGCAACGTTTTAGTTTTGTGTAGAAATGTCTTACAGTGACAGATTGCTTTTGTACTTGCTGGCTACTGTCCCTTTAATTTTCATTATATGTTTCATTGTATACTTCAGAGAGAGTTTCCTAAAGGTTTGCAACTTACCGAATTTACAGTAGGATTTGGATGCTTTGGGGATAGTTGGGAAAAGCCTGGTATCTTCCATCAAGTTATCCTACAGTAGCTTTAAAGAAGCTGTGGAGCCTGAGCAGATAAAACTAATGTAAAACGTAATGCAACTCTTTCCTTCTTTGCAGTTCTCTTCTTCTTTTCCTCTCTACTATTGCACAAGAGTATTCCAAAGAGGATATTGTGTAAGAACTTGGAAATTCTCACTCAACGGTTAACCTGGGTTCTTTCCAGGCAAAAAATGTTCTGCAAATTCAGTTTAAAGCCTTTTTGGGACACTTCTGTCTTCATTACCTTGTAAACCTGATCATGGTCAAGGCAGCCTAGAAATTGTCTGTCATCTTCCAGTTTTGCATTGTCTGCAGGTGTCAGAAATAGCCCTGATCATTGTGCTGGAGTGTTACAGGTTCAACTCCTGTTCCACAAAGAGGTTTGGTTCTCTTGGAACTACATATTAAAAATATCAGTGCAGTGGGGAAGGGAATGCCTAAGACTTTCATTTTTTATTTAATCACGTACTAGCTGAGCCCTGCCATGACCAGGTAGAATCTAACTCAGAGAAAAGGAAAGGAGGTTGTTTTAAGTCTTTCAAAGAAAAATAAAGTCTCTTAGTAAAACTGGGGTGCAGTTATCAAGCACTGCATTCAACTCCACTTCCCCAGCACCAGGAAGCCAGTAGGAAATTGTGGGAATTGGAAAGGACTGATGAAATGCTTTGGCAGGCCTGAGAGCAGGAAGAAACTGTGTTTTCAGGAAGAGAGCATGTGTTTGCATTTCAGCTGCTCCAATTTTCATCCTGGCATCTCAGTTTAACCTGCTGATGAATGTGTGAGTTTGTGTTAAGACAGTAGACTGCAAACTGAACAGCTGAAGCACAGGTGTAAACTCCCTTCTGCTGCATCTGTCACAAGAGTAGCAAACTCCAACACGGGGTAGGGCAATAAATTCTTACACCCTGATTCCAAGAGTCTAAAGAATATTTGTTTCATGTTAAACCTCTTGCAGAATATCCACAAAGCTGAGGAGTAGGTCCATGGACTTTCTGCTGAATGTGTTTGCAGACCTGGAGAAAATGAAGAAAAAAGGTTGGGGTTTTGACTGTGTTGCACTATTGTGGTTATTGTACCAATAAGGATAAAACTTTGCCTATAAGGCAAATCAGAGATGAGGTCTGATCACACGGCCACTGCCATTACACCCCTCTGGGGATACACCTTCCTAGGGACGGCCATTTACCACAGCTGGCAATAACAGGGTCCCATCTTCCCACTAAAACATTGATGCAGTGGTGACAGCAGTATTTGCCCATGTGTAATATCAAGAGTGCACAATGCCATATCTGTGTACCCTGTGTACTTCTCTGGAACTCTGTGCTGCGTGCCTAAATAAAGAGCATGATCCTGGCACGGAAAGCAGAGCAGACATGAGCACTGCCAGGAACTCCTTGGGGCCGCTGCTCGCTAAAGCACGGGAGTGCAGTTACTTCACATCGTCCCTGGGGAACACACTCGTGCTGCATCTTTTTTTCCCAGCTGATTAAAGAGTTAAAAGGAAATACATTGGTTTAGGAAAAGTTGGGTTTATTCCCAGAGCAGGTTTTGCGCCAGGGTAAGCCCAGTTTGGATTGTTCAGTTTGGATCAGCCCTGAAATCTCTCATTCTGAGAAGAGTGTTTCACCCAGGCGGTCTTGTCCGTATGGGGCAAGACATAAACATGAAGGATTTTAAGGTTTTAAACCTTAAATGTTAAACTATTTTAGTTTTAAAGATTTCAGACCCTCCTCTTATTTCATCTAGGAAGACATTAGGTATTATTTTATGGGGATTCTTCTCTGAAAGAACTGCCACCAGCACCACTTGGTCCCTCAGAGGCTACCAGTGTCTGCTCATTAATTTTGTTGATAAGTGTTAAATACATGGTTGACTTTGAAGTGAGAATCTTAAACTAACGGAGACAATCCGTTCTTGCTCATGATAATGTCAGCTTGAATATAAAGCCACTTGATTTATAAAGATTTCTGTTGTGCAGCTGAATTAATAAAATAGCCCACTCAATGCCTGCTGTCCATATTGTAAATAAAGCAGAATATAATCACTCTGATAAGAAAGCACTTTTCCTGCCCAAATGCCATATTTTTAACTAATTTATTTTTTGGTACCTCTTGTGACTTATCTCACCAATAACAAGTTACAAGCCAGACAAGTTACTCCAGAGGATTTAGAAAAATTTCATTAAGTGTTTTTAGAAGAATAAATGTCTTCACAACGACTCTGAATTTTTGGCTGGAACCCACAGTTATGAGCCTATCTCCAAGGTGACTGTAAGGTAAGTGCACTGAACTCTGTTGAGGCTACTATTTTGTGCCCTCAGAAACCCAGGTTCAGCTCCTGATTCTGCCATAGGTTTCCCAGTAGAGCCAGATTTGAAACTAAACTTGCTGCTTTCCAGAAGAGTGTTCAGCCTTGGAATATTGATTTTTTTTCTCTCCTATTTTGAGCTAAGAGTTATTTAAGTATTTTATATCAAGTGGAACAATTTCTAATGATTTAATATTCACTAAGGGAATGAGACACTATAGTCTAATAGCTGCCTTGCTCTGCTGGGAGGATGGAGGACTTCAGCGCAAAATCTCTACTATGTAAACCTTTAATTATTTTAGATAAAGCAGAAGAACTCTTGACTAGGTGAGACTAGGCACATATCCAAGATAATTCTCTCACCTAAGCACTAAGATTAGGAATGCCTGGCCCTCACAGATACTGGCAGAGTGTCTTGCTCCCTCAGCACTGGGAAGTGGAAAAGACAATTTGTTGCCAGCTCATAAATGCAGTATTTGCCCAGAAGAAAATTGTTCAGCCAAGAATGGCAGAAGTGTCGTTATGGCTGCATCCAAAGCCTTGCTCTTACCTATTTTGCAAATCCCTATATCTAAACACTGTGAAGAGATATATGGAGATAAAGAAGGGAGTTGGGATGTGGTGCCATAGCCTTGGATCTTGCTGTGTGGGAAGTCGACTTTGGAAAATTTAAGGCAGTGGCAGAAATGCCCAGAATCCACCTCACCCCTTCAGCAGACCAGTGATCTTCTTCAAGGTTTCCAATGTGCTATAATCAAACTAAATATATTCCCAGCCTGGTTTAATATTAAATGAGGACAAGTTACAAAAGTAGAGACAGACTGCTGCTGAAAGCAAGAAAATGCAACCAAAGAAATTCAATGGAGTTTAAAGCTGCTTTTGCCAATGGCGTAACAAAATCCTCTGGACTCTTTTAGCTCATGGTGATGCTGCTAGCAGCATCTCCTTTACAGCAGTGGAGACATATGGGTGCAAAATGCTGTTGGAGAGGAGAATCAGTGCCTAAAATTATGCATAAGAGGTGCATATAAAAAAGTATGAGAGGAACCCTACAAATAAAATTGTCTACCCTCAAAAGACACATTTCTAAAGCAATTGGCCAATTGCTTTAAGTCCCCTTGAGAAGGAATGAATTTCATCTGCTCAGATTTCAGGAAATAAATACAATACAAACCATATTTACTTTGACAAGTTCAAAATTACAAGCATCAAGGGCCCTGCCTCTGAGCCGTGTTTTTGCAAAACTTGACATTTTTTAACTTTCAAGCAAGCATTGATGGAGAACTAGAGTGGAAGCCATGAAATCTCAGGTGAATGTGAATGGAAAACTAGCTAGATTTCAATCCGCTCTATCAACCATCTCTTCAGTACCTGGCAAACAAGGAATCTGAGAAAATAAGCATTACACTAGCAGTATTTTTATTTTCATCGTGATAACTTTCAGTCTCATCAGTGGGAAGAAAGTCCTAGAAATGTAAGGCTGTCCACAAACTGATTTTTTCCTGTCATTTTCACTTTCATCAAAATGAAAACAAGGCATTATTTGGAGCTTGAAATATATACACTTAAAATAAAATAATTTCACTTAGAAATGTCGTGTTGATGTGTTGTAGTGTGAAGCTTTTTCCTGTCTCTAAGGTCCCTTTCCATACTGCATCATGCCTGAGCTGTTTCAATAGTGCATCAATTCTGAGAAAAATAAATACCAATGGAAAGGAGATGTTTCAACATAATAATCTTCCTCAGATGCTGTAACTTAAAACATTAGAAAAAAGAATCAAATCACAAAATATTTTCAACAGGAAATTCTAGATCTCTGTCTCCATGCTCTTAGAAGACAAAACTCAGAATTCATATGTTTGTTTAGCTTTATCAATGAGATTCTGTATCTTCAAGAATTTGAAATTAAAGCCTTTCTATTCATATTGGCAAAATTTTCCTTTTTTACAGTATTCCTTCTGCCTCAGCACCTAATGAAAACTTTGCAATATTTTTTCTATGTGGAAAAAAAGTAGCATTTATCCAGCAAAAGTCTCAGATAACTGTAACCACATGATTATGGTTCCTTGCAGTTTGACAATGCAGGTCTGTAACTGCACTGAATGACAGATAAATAGTGTTACCCAGCCTGGACTGGATCCTGTCTTCACAAAGTTTTCAGACAAGATCAGTGTAAAAACTTCGGTGCCTGTTTTCCTTCAGCTTTCCCTTTACTTCAGCACAGAGTAACCTACAGTCCACATCTTGAACAGTGATGTCAAAGGGATTAGGAATCTAAATCATTTTCTCAACCTGCTTTTCAGCATCAGCCTGTACGACCTTCAATTTTTGGCCTGTGCTTGCTCCCCTTATTGTCCTGTAATGTCAGCTGGTGGCAGAGAAGACAGAGTGAAGACTTTTCCCTTGCTTCCTCCTGCCTGATCACTTGGTTTCTGTAACTGGGAAGAGAAGAAGTCACAGGTGTGCTACTTTCTAAAGTCAGGCTTTCTGCATAAAGCCCAAGAGAGCAGAAAGCCCAAGGGCAGAATCCACCTCATTCCTACAGTTTTGCTGCTTTTGCATTCCTCCAGTGATTCTTGTTTTCATGAATCATTCACCCTTTCCTCAGAGTAGAAGAGAGGAGTTTAAAGAAGGAAAGATTATTTTAATCTGCTGGCAGTAAACCCCTTCAGTCAAATTAATTATAACAGCTGCACCAACCTGTGGAACAAGTCAAACAAACGTGAAAGAGAGGAACATGCAGCTGAGATAAAAAAGAAGCCAGAAGATACACTTGTCTTCAGTTTGCCACTCGTGTGCTTTGATTTGCCATTCTTCTCAGACATTTTAAGTTTTCAGGCAGGCTGTGCTCACATATTCTGACAGCCCTGCTAATTCTGCCAACTCAGTGATGTCTGTTTGAAACTTTGGACACCAAGGTAAGCAGACCTGAGCACCTACAACTTCTTTTAAAAATAACCAGAGTTGTTAGTTTAACTGTGTAGCAGATATGCACATGCAATAGTGTTTGTTTACTTATTAATGTAGCCCATATACATAAACAGGCACACATGCATGCTCCCACACGCACACAAATATGTATATTCAATTTCTTCAAAGACCATGAATCTACAAATGCAAGGATGGTCCTTGCCCAGAGTACAGAGGAAAAGATACAGTTTATTGTGGGGAGGTAAAAAAAGGATTCTCATGACATTAAATAGGAAATTCAGTCATTTGTTTTTAAGAGTTCGTACCATCTGCTATTTCCAAAACACAAAATGTACCAGAACAAACCAAAGTCTTGTTACTTGTGTGACAGTAGTGCCAACTACACAAAATATACATTTATATCTCAATAGCTACCTTGATGCTACAGCTGAGTTTAGACAACAGCCCAACTGATATGTTTTCATGTACTGAATCAAAGAAATCCTACAGGTATGTAAGAAAAGCATAATTTTTATACCAATTAGCTAAACTGACTTTCTCAGCACTAAAGATTTCGGCAGTAAAACTGTCAACATGAAAGCACCAAGCCCCAGCCACAATTAGTGAAAGTAAGCACAGGCACCAGGTACTGTCTTGTCTTCTGGTGTTTTATCACAGCTGCATAAAAAATTCTGGTGCAATAGCAGAAGGCTGTTGTCTTAGACTCTGCACATTAGACCTGTTTGTTTGATGTTGAGTACATTTCAAATACCTAAATTACACTGTATTCTGCCTCCATAAAACTGGAGCAATACCACAGTGAATCATGTCTCATATGGGAACAAATCCTGCCTTGCCATCACAGATATATTAAAGCCAAGGGTGAGAACTAATGACAGTGATGGCAGAAGCAGCCAGGCAGGTACAAAGAGGAAGGACTGCAGATCCACTTGAGAGGGCTGCCTGACAGCTTTACCTGTCCACAAAGTAGATAATGGTTTCTGAAACAAGAATGCTGGGTTAACTGTGTAGTCAAGGAAAATTTAATCAACATAATTAATGGAATTTAGAGTTCATTTATCCATAGATAGACCATACCCGTTCAGATTCACAATTCACAAGCATCTGCTCTGCTCCTACCTGAAAGATTTAATCTGTAATGAAGGTTAAATGTTTTATGCTTTCAGCAGTGATGACTTGAATCCCCTGATGCTAAAATGAGAATAGGAGTGGGACACCTGTCTACTCTTCAGTCTTCTCTAGTCTAAACCATGTTATATCTCTCATTTTCACAAGCACTTGCCCGGCTTGTATTGTGAGTACAATACTTATTTACTTATAGAATTGCAAGAAATAGGTTAGATATTGTCCTGGATAAATGCTTCTAAATGAAAAATAATTTAAATCTATCTAACAAGAGGGGAAGAAAGATTATTTGTGGTTTTGCTGGCCAGGATGCAGTGACCTCTTTTGCTGCTGCTGTAGAGAAAGAAAAAATAAAAATGGCTTGTGATGTAAATTTAGTTTCATACTTGTACTAAATTCAAACTCTTCTTGCAAAAAATGTGCACTGAAGTAATGGAATGAGAGGTTTAATAAATACAGTGGTCTAATGGAAATAGTATAGCAATGTTTAATTAATATCTGTAACGCTTCAGAGTCAACACAATTCCTTTTTCTTCCCTTTGCTGGGAGAAGATAGGACTTTTTTACCATAACTTACTCCAGACTCCCGTATCAGTAAACAGCAGCAGAGAAATGTATCTGCTGAAAGAAAGCTCAGCATTATGCAAAGAGTGATAAACTTCTCAGAAGGTGTTTACAAATGCATTCAGTGAAACAGAATTTTAATGAATTGTGCCACATAATCTTGCGGTTAATGAGCTGTAAAAGCCTTTGCCAATTATAGTGACTCAAAACTAACTCTTTTGGATTCCAGATCAATAATGAGACTACTTCTGCACTTTTTTTTTTTTTTTGAAGGAAAATTAGGATCTAAGAAAAACAAAAGGCATGATTGTCATATTAAGCATCTCAGAAATGTCCCTCATTATTATAACAGAGCTGTCTATATTCTTGCTATTTGTAATGTCATCGCTCAGCTGCATTAAAAGAAACAAGCCTTCTGAGATCAAATGGCACCAGTATTGTAAAATGCCAGTGGCAAAACCAGGAAAGACTAATAATAAGCAATTCAATAATGAGTAGGGTTTTTTTCCATGAGTTATATTAAATTCAGCCGTTTTGATATAATCTCTTAGAAAACGAAAATTATCCTGCTCCGCCTTTGCTATCCACTATTATTGCTCTGATGTTACAAAGTGGACACCTTAAAACTCTCTGAAGACTGGTTCATCTGTTTCTGTCTTATTTTAAGTGAAGGGTCTGCAAACACTGCTTTTTTGTTCAGGTGGGTCGCTATTCCTGCCTGGGAACTTGACATTTTAACACATCAAAACCATCACGGTTCCCAGGGACAATTTAATATTGTGCCCAAATAGTTCCTGTGACTCTCTATACAGCTAGTAAAACATTCTTTTAAAAAACAAAGGTTTGGCTTAATATTTTAATGTCTCCAAAATCTAAAGGAGATGAGACCAGCACCTATCAACTAAAAGCATGGCAGACAGTTTTATTGCCTCTGATCTCTAATTTATTAAGTGACTTTTTCCCAGTATGATTCTACTTTTTTTTTCTCTAAAGATTTTTTTCTCTTACTCATGCCTCAGTGTGAAGGATCCATTAACAGAGGAACCACATAAAAAGTAATTTCAAGGAAAAGTCTTATAAAATGTGAAAAATTAAAGCTGTGCTCTGATCCCATTAAGAAAAGAAATTGCCTTGAGGCATCCACTAAATATGTGAAATCCATTTCTGCTGAAGGGCTTCAGAGTTTATTCCTCCCTTACAAATGCAATTTCACAGCCCAAGTTGAACGTTTAAACAAAGAGAAGCAGGATCTTTTCCCAGTTAGCGCCTCTTTTCCTTGATTGCTGCCAGGTCACCAAGTGCAAATTTACATCAGAATCTGAGATTAAATAAATCTCAGCCAAGAGGCTTTAAGGGCATTTCTGCCTGTGAAGACTGTAAACCAGGAAATACTCTCAGTATGGAGGGTTTTCTGTTGTTATTATCAGTATTTATTTTGCTCAGCTTTACGTAGAAAGCTGGAGAAGGCTGAAGGGCTTAACATCTCCTTTCCTTAAGTGGTTAGTTTAAGCTCCCTGATGGCCCAGCTCCCTCTGACCTTCTGTTTCTGGTGCTGGAACCTCACATATTTCTTTGTCTCCACAACCCCATACACAGGACTAAGGGAGCAGAAAAAAGGGAAAGCGTGAGCAGCCTCCAAGGAGAATGTCTTGTCCCTGCTGGAGTCCCCCACCACCACGAGCTTATTTCCCCCTGTCCCATGGCAAGGCACATCTGCCATGAGCTTGTGGGGACCCTATCCCTGTTCAGAGGGGCTGTGAGGAGGGAGCAGTCCTTCAGTCTTGCTGCTGGAGAGAAGCTCTTATGCTTATGCTCCTTGACTGAAACATCCTCAGAAGCCCTGCTTTCTCCAGAAGCTAAGGAACCACACACTGCTGCCCCTGTCCTTGCTGACACAAGCCACTGAACCAGGAGACTGAAAACAACATGGTAACGACCCTGTTGACTTCAGAACATTACTCCATAAAAGTCAGTGAATCTTGGACCAGGAGAGCAGGTGGGAAACCACAGTTTTCCTCTCTTCCACACTTGGGATCCTGCTGTCGGTTGAGGAAATGCACTTTGCCCTCTCCTCAGTTGCAGTTTACTACCCAGCAGCTGAGGCTCATTCCCCTTGCCCAAAGCAGTGTTACCAGCCCACCCCTGCTCCCCTGAGACAACAGACCAGTCTGTGACCGCTGGCAGAGCTGTTTTCATCGTTCTGCTCCATCCTACAGAATGAAAGATACCTTCAGTGCTGCAAAAGACTTCAGTGGTGAGAACTAACAAGCTGTCTGAAAGTGCTCAAAAAATCCTAAGTGGGAATTTGACTGTAAAAAATACCCAGAGAGGAAGAAGTGGGTTTTCCCTGTGCAATTTTCTTGCTTAGTCATAATTTCAAGATAACATCCGGAGAGTAGAAATAGCATCTCTGAAGGGTATTGGGGAAACTCTTCTAAAGTATGTAGCAAGCAAAATAACTGCAAGCTTGATGAAAATTCAGAAGGTTTCTAATCCAGCTAGGTTATATGAAAGAGCCCCCTGCCCTCTGGCATATTTATTATTGGTTGCTGTTTCTCCAGTGGAAATATATGGTAACATTTCAGCCCATTGGCACAATGCCTGTCCTTCAGGAGCTGTTTGCCAGCCCCTCTGACTTCATGGTGATGTAAACTGAGAAATTGTTCCAGGGCCTGGATCAATGGTGGGTGTTGGGTGTATGGGTGTTGCCTCTTCCTATCTCGCCTCCAGTGCAAAGATCCAAGAAAACCCACTTCATTTCACACTTTAAAGGAATTGGGGCAGGGAGAGGGAAAGCTTTTCTAGCAGTAATGGTGATGTTTTTATAAAATGAATGGGTCAGTTCTGGAAGTAAGTAAGACTGAAACTGCTAATGCAGTTCCACCAAATCAAAGCTCTGAGTGTCAACACATCAGAATTGTCAGTTCTCCTTATAACTCCTTTGCAATATGTTACTTGGCTAATATTGTCCTTTCTCACAGCTTCTGAATAGTTAATTATAATGTGGCTCTTTCTATAAAATTTTCAATTTTCTCCTTGTTGAAACTACTGGACCTTGTCAGAAAGTCCTCTCGTCTCCAAATTTCATATGTGTTTCTTGGGCCTGAATATTTAATAATGTACATGAAAATGAACAAATACCTATATTCCTAAACTGCCTGCTGAACATTTTCTTTTCTATCAAGCTGCTTCTAAGTCCCTCCACTCTCCTATTTAACAGAAAATGCCAGTAATTTTTATGCATATTTTCTATTATAAGAAAAAAATTTTACTACCGATTTATATCACCCTTACTGACTGTTTGATCCATTTTTTTGCAAGCTGAGTAAGTACACACATTGGGGGGTTTGTATAAAATTACTTCCATGCCAATAGTGGAGGTACACTTTAATTAAGCCAAAGTAAAATATATCTGAGATAGACCTGTATTTTGGCATCAGTCACAGATGAGCAATGCTATCAAAGGATATTGAATTCCACTGATGCTACAGAGCAAAGGTTCTTCCCCTGTAATTACACTTTAGAAATTATGTTTGTTGAAAAATCTAAACTGAGAGCAGGCACAACACCTGAAACTTTGGTTCAGCTTCAGTAGGAGAGTTGAATGCTCTAGTGTTTAATGTAGTAACCCAGGACTTGAGGTTTCCAGCTTAAAGTCTTAATTTCCTCATGGGTTTCTGCTGTGTGATCTTCAATGAATCATTTAATACCAGTCTCTTTGAGGTGTTGCAGAATTTAACACCTGCTGTTTTCAGGGGAAGTTAAGATCTGAAAGACCTAAGACATGGTCTCTCCAAGCCTCAGTTGCCCTGCTGTGAAATAGAAGAGTTGCAGGGGTAAGAGCCTTATCTGCTCAGGTATTACAGTCATGAAAGCTGATACACATTGCATTTAAATTCTGCTCTCATTTTACTGACGTGCATATAAGCACAAAGCATTTAATACTTGGCAGAGCTTCTTAGGACCTTGATAATTTCTAAAATACTATTTCTTTAATGTTTTATATTCTGCCTTTTAATGAAGCATTAACTACAACAGCAAAATACCTTACTTTTTGACCAAATAGATTAATTTCTCTCTTCTGCTGTGAAGACTGAAATGGTTTAGATGGACTGTAACTTGTAGCCCCTCACCTGGAAAAATTTCCTGATGGTGTAGGGTGGTAATCGTCGCTCTTCTTCGTGGCTTTAAGTATTCTTTTTCCAAAATCCTTCTCTCTTCACTCACTTACCACCCTTTTACCTCTTATGCTTTTTATATCTGTAGCATTGTGTCTTTTTTTACATCTTTGCCTCCCCTTCTGCCACCACCCAACTCTCTTTGGGTGTTAGATGTGGTAACATAGAACTTGGACTAGAATAGATGGTACAACTGCTGCAAACAAATGAAGCTGGCTAAGACTTGCTGGTAGCCTGAAGAAAATCCCACAGATGGAATTTTCTGTAATTTTTAGCACAGAATAGAATAAAAAAGCACAACAGCAGTCTCTTTTGCATAATCAGATCAGCCTCCTCTCTTTCATAACTGCTCTTGCTGTGCTGTCATCTCCACCCTCACCCCCACTCCACGCCCTTCACCTCCCTGTTGATCTCTCACTTTCCACCACAAATCCTCTCCTTTATGTGAGCATCACTCTCTCATGGCCTTTCTCAGGCAACATTATGCACAGTGGACTCCTCCTGTCATCCCTTCCTACTCAGTAAAATCACACCACTCTCCTCTTGGCAGCCTTCACTGTCAGGTTTAGTTGCCTTGCCAATAAAGCAAGACATCTCCAAAGTGAATCCTTCCTGGCAGCGCTCCCTTTAAGGATAATAATTAGGAGCTTGCACTTCAGAGGCAAAATCAGTGAAATTAAATGAGCAAAGCTTTGGCCAGCCTGCTGAACGAGGGTATGCTGCTGTCCTTCCATCTCATGGAAAACAAACTTGGAATAGCTCCTCTTTTTTCACGTCTTAAATTAATAATAAAAATTAACAATATCAATAACAAATTAATAATAACAATATAGTCATAGAAATAAAGCAACTTTGTACATAGATAGAATCAGTGACATAAAGCCACTGTTGTGACTAAGGACTGGGTGGGTTTCCCTGGCTCCCAACACTGACAGAAGGCAGGAAAAGTGCTGAGCTGTGACTACCCCTCAGTTCATTATCCCTTCTTCACTCCCTCCCTGACCTTGGGACAGTTAGTGTTTAGCACTGATGAAAAACTCCCTTGGACACTCTTTCTCGTTTTTTTTTAAGAAAACCCCACAAATACGTATTTCAGATGCCACCATAACAAGCATTTCTCAGCACAGGATCAGCAATGTTAGTGGCACCTGCTAGAAAATTCATTAAGTTTCATTTCTAAGAGATAAGGCACTTGTTAAACTGGAAGTGAACTTGATCACACAAAAAAATAGACTAACGAGTAACATATTAATATTATTTCGAGAGTCATCTTTTGGAGGGAATTTAGACACTTAAAAGGAAAAAAAGCTCACAATGGTAATCCTTCCAAAGTGGTGCAGCACAAAAGGAAGAACATTTGATCCCTTTGTGCTAGGAAGCCACGTACCCAAGGGGACCTATTACAGCTAAGCATTAATTGGTGAAAGTCTGGGAGAAACATTTGCAACTGCAGGAGCTGTTTGCTGAGAAGATGGCTGATTTGCATAGGGACACTGCTTAAGCACTTTGTAAACGACATTAATTAGTTATTTTACTATTTAAATTACCTTTAATTATTCTTGCATTCGACAGCTTCACACGGGGTGCATCATTGTATTTGTTTGTACCAGAAAGCATCCGTCAGTTGAATAGAAACAAAGATAAAGAAAGAAAAGGAAGGCATTTCTCTTCCACTTTCATCTTGTCTTTTCTAGCCTGATAGCTTAAGAACCCCTTTGCCTCGTTTTCTTTCAGAACTCACAAAGTTACTTGTCCCAGTGTTAGCAGGTTGATTATGATTATTATTCTTTCTGAGACAGAAATTGTTCTAGCCTCAGTGATCTTTCTGATGTCTTTAAATATACCCCCTAATTTTCACAGTTTTACTGTTTTACAGATCTGTCTGCAGTTGGCAAATTTCAGTTGTGTGACACTGCACCCACAACTACCAAGGCGCTACAGAACATATCGGCAAAGCTGGGAAAAGGGAGAGATAGAATGAACGCTCTTCTCCAGTTTAGAGGTGGAAAAATAAAAGACAACAGCATCAAATAATTTCACTGTAACACTCACCAAAAAAATAATTCCAGGTCTCTGAAATGCCAAGGCTCAATAATTGTACTATGCCTATCACAGTGAAGCTGGATTCACTAAGTGCATCTAGAGGCTACTGTGCTCCTGTAACAATAGATTTCCAAACACAAAAGTCAGTCAGATTTTTATTGCACTACAATAACAAAGACTTAAATGTATCCAGAAACTAGAGGCAAAGAATGAATCTCAAGCTATGTTGCTGCCGTATTAAGGTCAGTGAAAGCTCTCTACAATTAATTATTTTTTTACCATCATTATTCTTTATTTAAAACTCATCTTTGACACTGTGTCACTTTGAAACTCATGGTCATGCACACAACTTAATCAACCATATTCCAGTCCTTCTCTTGCTTGCCTATGTCCAGCTTTAAATGTTCTTTGTCTTCTGGCTCTTCCTTCCTCAGGAGGTGATTACAACCTCCTTACCATCTTTCTGTAAATACTGTCCTTCACTGTCTTCTTGCCCTGCACCATATTTTGGCATGATCATATCTTCTAAAACAAATGAAACTATCATTCTGTGTCACATTTATCACAGATTAGGACAACCTAGATTTCATTCAGTCACTGTTTGTTGTAGGTCTTTATCCAATGCCTCCATCTACATGTGACCAGAATGAAAGTCTGTCTTGTGAATACTTTTTTCACTGGGATTTTAAAAGCAATCGAAGCCTCTTAATTGAAATGAATGGAGACAACATGTTCATTCATCCATATTTTATCAGAAAAATTAACTACACGTGGAATTAATTTATGGCACTTTGTTTACATTTAACTATAAATGAATATGAAAAATGAGTGACATGTTGGAGAAACATGGAGATTAAAAAAAACCTGTATGGGAAAATATAATTGCCTGCCAAGAATCTATTTGTGCAATTTCAGCACCAGACAATAATCTGATTATTTTCAGAACACAGGAAGAGTTATGAACACATTTCATTCTGTGTTGTTAACGAAATCATAAATATTTTTGTGCATGTGAATGAGTTCTTTAACATGTTTGTGATTTTCACAAAGTTTAAAAGTGTCCTAATTTGGAAGTGTCTCCTGATGTCTGTGGTTGGATCTAATTTCACCACCCCCACATGGTTGGAGGGTGAAGATGTTGGGAGTTTTTAACTACATGAAACATGCTGAAGAACTGACGATAAAGTGGTAGGAAAGGAAATGGCTGTTCCTTCAGTTTCCCATTTAACAGCTACAGACAAGAGAAACAGAGAGAGGCTGAAAGCTTCAAGATCAGAGGGGAAGTTGGTGGAAAAGCTAATCCTCCTCTGTCTAGACTCTCTAAATCCCAATCCATTGCCTCCTAATTCTTGTTATTTAATATAAGGTTGAAAATAATAGTTTTCATGCTGGAAATGCCTCAAGCCACCATCATGAACGATACCAATTCCCACCCTCACTCTGCCCTGCCCAGTGTTTTGCTCCTGGTACCTACTGGAAATATTTTGCTCATTGTTCCAAAGCAGCAGTTCATGTTTCCTCATTTTGACTAATTCTGCTTTTTTATCAAGGTAGATTTCATCTGGTGGGTATTAGCTGGAATTAGTGATGACTAGGGGAGGTGGGGGAAAGAAAAAAAGAATGCAAGAGAGAAAGAAACCTTGCATGAACACAGCATAACTGAATTGATTTCAAGGTAAATTCTCTTGTTGCCATAATCTCTTGCTAAGTTACATTATGATACAGTATCTCTTCCAATTAGAGAAGTCTGAATTTTGTGCTTTGTTGGTAAAATTGATTCTAAAAAATAAGTTGGAATCCTGTTCTTCGTCACCATCCCTGAAAGTGTTCACACTTTGAGGGCGTTGGGATGTGCTTGGCAGAGTCAGCTACCTGCCAGTGTTCTCAACAGATTTTAACAGAGAATACTGAACACTGAACAGCAAGCTTGATCCTTTGACTATGGAAAAGAGATGAACAAATTAAATCTTCTGGAGAAGAATTTTGGTTTGTTTTGGTCAGGAAAAGAGTTTGAAGCTGAGCTGAGTTTTATCAGCTTTGCAAAAATAAAGTCTATGGTACTTGAATATATTTCCTACCATCTAATTTATGGTGATTATTCTAAGAGTTACACATCTGCATTGTGGCATTCTCAGAAGCATGAAGCCTAGAGATTGAAGCAGAGGGTTATGAACTCATTTTGAAAATCGGAAACCGGATGAAAGTTTGGTGTTCTTCATAAGTAGATTTAAGTTTGGAAAGCCAAAGGTGTCAAAAAGCCAAACAATTCAAAATGACTTCCCTAAAATGCTGATCCCAAATACCACAATGAAAATGTTTCATGGCACCCGGTGTACTTGCCAGTAGCCATAAGTGCTGGAAATATCCATCTGTATGAAGAGAAGACACTCTATGGTACCCCCAGAGCCGCGTACCCCAACACCAGCGAAGACTCAGCTGTTTCCTCATCACCCTGCATCTCTCCCAGTGGAGGAGAGGCACTGACTTTCTGCCAGGGATGCGCTCACTGGTGCCGAACTGAGGGATGTCTTCCTTCCAGCTCTACTGCTAGATGGCTGCTGATTTTAAAACAGTTGATATTTTGTCTCCTGCCTCAGTTTCTTTGACTGATAAGAAGGTAGTAAGGTTAATTTCCCTAATTGCTAATTTCATGCTTATTTGCCTTGAAATTTTCAGGCAATAAGCACTGTTAGAGTTCAGTGCTATTATTTCTGCACTGAATTAATGAAGGCAGCCCTTTGCTACGCAGCATCTTACCCACTGTTTCGCCATCTATAGCAGGTATAGAGCCAACTAACATAACCTTTATGTTTCCTGTATAAAGAACTCAGAACTGACCCAGGATATTTATTATTTGATGCTCTTAACATCTAACAAATCAATTTGGGATAGGCGAAAAATTACACTTGCTTGTAGTTAATTTCAAACATATTTGAAGCATTCATAGCTTGAATAGAATTCAACTTCATTTTTAGTTTGGTTTTTTTCGTTTAACTTCTGGAAGATGAGCAGTGAGTGTCTAATCTGAATAATGTGTTTAAGCACTTTGCCCAACAAAAAGCTACGCATGTGTTTAAATGCTTTCCTGAAATGCAGCCTCCAATTTTCCTCAAGATATACATGTAAACTCATTCTTTCTACAAGACTGAGATTTATTTTTTTAATTTTTTTTAATTTCAGGTATTTAAAACTTGATTTTAGACTCTGTCTCTCTTAACAGGTAATACGAATACCTTTTTCTCTTTCTTGCAAAATGAGTTTGCTGCAGCCTCTGCCATAAAGCAAATGAGAAGCTTGAGTCTAAGCTACAGAGTAGCTAATTCTATTTAATATTAATAATTAGTCAGAGGCATCTTGGACAATATGACCATATAAAAGCTGTGCTCAAAAAATCCCAGTCCTTCTAATTTCAAGACTTTGATAGAGTCTTTGCTCTCGAAGGCTCAAATAAATAAATAAATAAACTAGGCCAAGGAATTCATTTGAAATATTAATTAAAATGCAAATTAAATCCAGATTGCATGGGCTTTAAAAACTGTTCTCTGAAGTTCCCATGAATATAAAGCATGTGACAAGCTACTGTTTTAAATGAGATTTACATAAACATACATTGTTGAAAAACTGCTTGGCTTGAAAATAACCTTACCAACAACATGAACTGCGAATAATGCGAGAAAACCTTCAGCAGCAACAGCTTTCATTACTGCCAATGCTGTTTGTGAGGTTTTGCAGCATGGTGGGAGGGGCAGTGATGTGACATGCCCTGGCCACCACCACTCCTGCCCATCTGTGTTGGTGGCCGGCTGCCGGCTGGCCAGGCGGACGGCCAGCTCCGGCGGGACGCGGCGTGCCAAGGTGGGTGGGCTCTGGGAGCGCTGGTGCTCCGGAACCGCTGCCAGCCAGGGAGGCAGGACAGCCACCCTCTGGCACCACTCCCCTGGCGTGCACAACCAGGCCAGCCATGCTCAGGCATCACACACTCCTTCCCATTTGGAGTAAAGGAGAGCAGGAAGAACCCAATTCTTCCCTCCATCAGTGCAAAGATGTTCCTTATGAGGTGCTCCCCTCCTGAGTTGGCCAGCCTTGCTCACAGCACCTCCTGGCTCTAACCAGTGCCTTTTTCTGTGAAGTCTCTCCTTGACTGAGTGCTGCAGATGAATTTTTGCAAGACAAGGACAGATGAAATAAGGGCACCACCTTAAGCAGAGACCAACCCAGGCATCCAGAAATCCTCTCTCCCAACATCATCTTAATGTAAAACAATGCCGTTGACAGATTACAATTTCTATTTAATTTGTTTTCAGGTTCATCCCACTCCCATAATCAAGCCTTGTATCTCTTGGGAAAGGGTTTGTTTTACTTCTGACCAATATAGTTTTTGCAGTTTGCCTGGTCACTGCTTCTGACCCTCTGCCAAGCAATATAACCCTGTTAAACAGCACCGGGAGCGGGGTGTGGGATGGCCCAGGCTCTGCTGAAATGGGCTACAGCCACTGAGCTCTTTATGAGGAAGATAAATGATGTAAACAAGCAATCCAAGTACCTCCCCACAGTCTTGGGAACACCAGACTCTCTGGAAGAAGCTTGTACAGCATGAACATCATGAAAGAGTCCCTAAGGTAGAGAAAGATTCTGCCTCAAGAGCCCCAGTGAAGCCATAGTAAATAATGCACAGGGCCACATGCTGAATGACAAAGCTAATAAGAAACATCAAACATCTGAAAGTCCTCTGAGCCTCATCCATCCTGCTTGCCAAACAGGCAGGTGCTCAGAGAAATAAAAGAATGTGACTATGGACAAGAAAAGCCTATCGAACTGCAAAAGCTCTAGGAGATGAGCTTGGGCTACAAACCTGCCCTGCTCAGGTATTTCCTAATCTGTAGATGCAGGACTTGGTAATGAAAAACATTAATGTGAGTTTGAGGTGTGGCAGATAATATATGAAATTTATAACGCCTCACTAGGGAGAGCTTCTAGGAACACAACCGTAACACAATTTAGTTTCCGTACTTGGAGGAGTTGATCTCCCAGCATTTTGTCAGCCACTGAAACCATTGGTGTCCTTGGCCATTTATCCATAGCTGTAAGTTCTACCAAGACTAATTAACGCTGCTGAAAGATCTGCCTCAGTGGGAAACACCATCTAGATGTGATGCCCTTGCTTTTAATTTCTGAGCAGACTTGGTTAAAAGAAAGTCAGGTAACTTGGCACAGAAGCACCCTTTGTTTTCAGAGCTATCAGACTTTAAAGTATTTTTTACTTAATTGAAAATAAAATTTCCCCAGAGTGCTGAAGTCTGCTCTTAATGCATGTGCACAGCTCTAATTAATGTTAATTATTTGCATTCACCAAGGGGAGAAGCATATTACTTCAGGTGCCTACTTGGAATAGGTTACTTCAGCCCTTCATGTGGCTCCAAGTGGTGCACTCAAATGGAAAGATGCAGCTGCCTCGAGAACCAAGTGTCTGGTGCTTGAGGATAATCCAGATTGAGTGTAGGACAGGATGTGCTGCACCACAAATAGCACAGCCAGGCTTCTTGCATCACACAAAGCCTGACTCACAGAGCTTGCACACACAGCAGCACAGAGATCACTGCGAGTTCATTTTCCCTCTGCACATTTGGGCAGGGGACCCTATTCATGAGGCGCTCACACAGTGCCCAGCCAAACGGGCCACGAGCCTTGGTGCCACAGAGCCTCAGCACAGCCAGTAAACAAGCACTGCTCAGTCTGGGACCACACAAGGGGCCAGTGCTCAACCCAGAAACCAAGTCCAGACCTCTGGAGATCTAAGCTCAAGCTTTATCTACTCAGCTGCACTTCATTTTGTGGCAGGGCTGAAGTCCCCAAAGGACGTTTCTTACAGAGCACCACTGAAATAATGAAGCAGGACAGATTTATTCCAGCTCAGGAATCTGGTCTGTACACTTTCATTGTAAATAAACTGCAAAACCTGGGCATCTTCCATGCTCTTCCCCACACATGCAAGTTCATCCAAATTCATCAACCTCGCCAGCATCTTTCTAGATGGTTACCCTTTAACTGGGGCTTTATTGGATAACTGTAACCCAATTTGCTGCAGCTGCGTGACCCTGGCTCGCTTTTGGAATGGAAGAAGCTGTGGGAGGAAGTGCCAAGTGGGAGCCCACCTGCCAGGCAGCCAGTGTAGCTAGAAAGGACCAGCCTGAATGTGCAAAATCTGGCAGGTGGCAAAGATGTGCTGTTTATTTTTCCTAATGACAAAATTAGCACATTGATAATAATCAAACAGAGCTGTGTGCAATGGGGGGTTATTTAATTAACAAACGTCCTTTTCCAGGTATGAGCAGGACACAGGCACTGTGCTCACCCATGCAAGCTGTCACTCATGTCCCTGGAAAGCTCACATGCAAACTGCCTTCAACTTCCTTTGTATGGGTTTGCTCTGGAGAGGAGCTGGATCCTACTTGCGTTTTTTATTCACGCGTTCTCTTTCTGCACAATGTTATATTTTTGCTCACATCCAAGAACACGATCACATCTAATACAATACGTTGCTTTGAAAAGCCCAGTGGAACAGGCTTTCTTCCAATATGTGCCCACAAAGCAGTGTTGGGAATGCTGCCTCCTGCTACTTCTAACTACAGTACATCTTCGTATCTCACAACTGCCTGATTGAAATTGGGTTTTTTCCTTATTAAGTTCCTGTGGCTTTAATATTTAATAGAGAGAAGCATCTTAGTCCTTGAATACCTTTATGTAATGCAGCAGCTTCACAGGCATGATCATGCTCTTTGTTGCATCCAGCTCTAGGGACCCATCCAGCAGCAGAAGTCAATGGTGGTGATACAAGTGTCCTTCTCTGGGTTTGTCCTGCATTGAAGGAGTTGGTGCAGCTGCTCAGAGCTGCATCAGCCCACCTGTGCCGTCTGTGTAAGAGGGAAGCTGGTCAGCAGATGTGTAACAGGAGAGATTTTTCTGTCGCATACTGTCCTTCAGAAAGAAGGCAGGTGAGGAAGAACAGCAGCAGGCACTGTATACAAAAGTCAGTTCAAAGAGTAGCAGATGTTT
Organism: Oriolus oriolus; assembly: GCA_013400235.1. Taxonomy (NCBI): domain Eukaryota; kingdom Metazoa; phylum Chordata; class Aves; order Passeriformes; family Corvidae; genus Oriolus; species Oriolus oriolus. The sequence goes on along the minus strand of VXBT01009887.1, from coordinate 178,290 downwards.
TCAATTTACCCCTGTGCAAGGGACATCATCACACTGAACTTTCTTACAACAGAGCCATAAATTCCTAACTCCAACAGCTTCCATTTTAAAAAAACTAGGAGGAAAACATTCAAGATGCAAAATCCATTATTACTTTTTTACTTATTAGTAATTTGCTCTAGAGAAATACTAAGCTCAAACTTGCTAATTTGCTGACAACTTCTTCAACAATCAAGGTTATTCAAATTTCAAGTTTTCACTCATTTTATGGAGGTAAAACCCAGATGCGGATTAAAAAACTCGTATTTCTTCAGACATTATGACTGGTTGGAAATAAAGTTTTAGATTTCCTTCACTTCAACTTTGAATTTTACTCATTCCATTTTGTTCTGCTTTTTTTATTATTTTTATCATCACTAAAATCTATTCTAGGTAAGTCCAGACAGCCAGAACCAGCTCTCAATAGTTTGTAGGGTAGTCAGTACCATGAAACCAGCGACAAGGTGGCATTTTAATAGTCCTTTAGTGAGGGCAGTTGCGTAACTAGGCTTGAATTTCTCCAGCTAGCTTGGCTCATTTGGGGTTGGTAAAAGACGGAAGCAGATTTAAGAGAAGAAATAAAATGGATACAGCCATATATCAGCTCAGGAAAGGAATGTTCCTCTCAGGGGCTCTAGGGGTGTTTAAAGAGCCTTGTGGGATTGTAGGAAGCCTAGCATGGCAGCCATGGTTGAGATGGGAGCAACTCATCAGATAAATTCAGTCACAAGTCTGTGAATCCGTGGTGTGGAGTCACTGAGCACCTTCAGGATGCTGGGACAGAGACAGTCAATGAGATGAGATGAGTCAGGAGAAGTGTGACAGGAAGGCGGAGGAGGATGTGAATAGATTAACATTCCAACCAAGAATTGCATATTCATCATTGTAACTATTCATTAAAGGGATCAAAGAGCTGCAGGTAAAAGGCCAGAAAAGAAAGGATTAAACTTATCCAGGTGCGCGTGACAAGACTGCACTGGAAAACTGCAGAGCGGGATTATGAGAAGTGTGGATAGGAAATAAAAAGGTAGGATCAAAGCTGAAAACTATTGTCATGTAGAGCCAAAGAAACTTGGAAGACAGAGTTAGTGATAACAAAAAAAGAGAAAAATACTGAAGTCCAAAAATGAATTGAATTTGTCTCAGGAGAAGAAAAGACACAGGGCAGACGTGGGATTAAATGGATAACAGGAGTCAGGAGCAGGTTGTGTGCCTGAAGACAATGGAAACATGAGGTGAGATGATTCTCAAAATGATCAGAAAATTGCCTGTTTAGACAGGGCTAAATACAAAGAAGAGGGATGTTAAGGATGGAGTCAGTAACAGTGAACACAAGGCATAAATGGAGGCAAAAACTTCTAACAATCATAATGCAATTAGTGATGTTGGCATAGTAAGTACCAAAGTAATAAAAGCATTCTCTGCTGTATTTGGAGGTGAGGAAGATGTTGCTGAGGCTGGAGAGAGTTTTCTCTCTCTCTCATGCTTTTTCTTTCATATGTGATTTACTAAAACACATGCAATGGGTAATAAGTCTGTTCTCAGCAATCAAACTTGGAGCAAAGGAATAAGGAAAAAGAAGGAAAGAAGAGAGATCAGGAACCGTGTATTTAGCCAGTTTTGTTGTTCCATTTGTCGTGGAAGAAACTCTGTAAGAAAAGTCTGAAATTAACACATGCACATAAACATGTATATAACTTTCAATTCAAAGCACTGAAAATAGTAAATGCTCCAGAGATGGATATCATGGGCTTTGTTTAAGGCATAATCTCTATTCCTTTTGAGTTTATGGAGCAAGAAGAGCTGTTGAAATTGAGTGAAAGCTGCAGACAAAGTCTTTAATCAATCTCCAAAGCTGTTTATTGCAAGTATAGTATAAAGCAATAGAGATTAATGTCGGTTTCTATAAATCACAGCAAAAAGCATCTTCTCTTTCATTGCCAGAGGTGTAAATATCTTCCCTTTTTTCTCAGATTTAACTGTAACATGCTGGCTGCAGAGGTTCTTCAGGGGAAAAGAACACAAGCACAGTGTCAGTGCTTCTAAAACAAGTAAATTTAAAAACAACTTGTATGTTTATTTACAGAACTGGAAACTGCTGGAAGTTTTAGGCACCTAATTCCTACTGAGCAGCTTTGAAAATGTCAATCCATCTACAGAAGAGAACTGCCAATTAACTACAGCTACCACTGGGGCAGGAACCAGACACACCACAAGCAGCAAATTGTCTTTCCAGGGCACATCCCACAGATTCCAGGCAGTGAATCCGACAGATATATCACCTTTTCCTTTGTGAAAGTAGTGGCTGGGCATTTCTTATTACTACCTTCTATTTTTTTAATTTCTTTTTTATTCTTTTTTGTTGGGTTGGTTGGTTGGTTTCTTGGGTAAAAGGGGAAAAAAATAAAGTGAGTGAAAAAAGAAATTTTTAAAAATTCCAGGGGTATATTCAAAAAATATCTCTGTCCATGTGGCGTCAAGCCTATTTCATGTTCAATTATGGCCTTATACCGTAAGAAATTGATTTAGAGCAGAGAAAACAGAAAGCCCTGGGACATCTCATGTTGCAAAAATAAAATGCAAAACGGAAAGTTATTCCCATATAAGAGAGTCAACATAGGAGCTGTGCCACTCCAGTGCCACTGTCCCATCATTAGCTGCTGCTTGGACACTTCTACCAACACCTCACAAGAAAACTTCAAGAGCTGCCCTTTTACTCCTGCCCTGATCTGTGTGAGCTGCAATGCATCTTACACAGCTCCACAAACTGCCTGCCCAGAGAGATCCTGCCTTTCTAATGAGGTGGCCAAACCTTCTTGTAATAACTGTGAAGAGAAATGCTCCCTCCTCCAGGAGGAAAGCTTTAAGTGCTTAAGCAAATCTGTTCCTCTGGAAAACTCTCTAAGAGAATCTTTCTATATAGAGTGATTGTAACAGGGAGTTGATAGAAATTGTCCTCTTGGGCTAGGCACTTAAATTTTCTGTGGCACTTCAGCAAAGATGTTGTGACTGCAGAGCAGTGGGCAAAGAGTTTGATCTTAAGGAAGATCGAAGTAGAAGATCAGTTCATTCATCTAAAAAGTAGGGACCAGTGTCAGCCAAAATGCTGCATTGTAGCAGACAGAAGTGAGCCTTCAGAGAGTTGGTGTCTCATGTGAGGTCTCTGCACACCAGCTGGAGCTTTGCAGAAGGCCATGGTAGGTTGAAGTAGCACACAAAATGCTGAGACCTTGGCAAAATGTTCAGAAAAAGCATCATCACACTGAAACCTGTCTCACAAGATGCTGTCAGAAAAATTTACAAACTTCCCTTTGCTGAACATAAAGTTGTGCATAGGCTGAGTGAGAAAAATGTATTTACATGTTCATCTCATTTTCTGAGCTCAAAGGCAGAACAGTGACATAAAATTCAGTCACTGCATTTGGAGGAGGCTCCTACAAATGCCCCCCTTATATGTCTGAATCATTTTTTCTGTTATCATTCTTGTTAAATAGTTGAGATGTTTGGATGGAATTTTCCTTTGGGATTCAACACCAAATGTGGAAAATATTACATGGATTAAAATCCAATTAAAGAACTTAAAGCTATGATATAATGTTTTACTGAGTCCCACTCCAAACTGCAAAGCAGTGATAAAGTTACTAGAATATCCAAACTGAACTCAGAGATTTTTGCTTCTGACTTTTGATAAAAACTTTCAAGGAAAGAATATTTTTATTCCAGAAGCATTTAATAATGCCGAGATACTTGTTCTGTTTTAGTTAATTAAACTTAAGGAACATGGAAGTGGATAAAAGTTCATTAAATAGGTACAGGCTGATGGTGAATTGGAATACTAATTGAGCTTTTATGTGCAACAAAAGAGATACAAATGGAAATGCACTGTTATTCTAGTGAATGCCTCACATAAAAGGCCCCAATGGAGCAGAGAATGCATGAAGAAAATTGGATTGTAAAATCTCTGAGATAAAGATCAGTTCTATGAAACACGATGCCCCATTGCTTGCTTTTCTATTTTGAGGAGATTCTTTTAATAATGCCAGCAAATGATGCAGTGACTGCTGTAGGTGCGTTTGAAAGGTTCACAGTCAGATTCAGAAATGAGGCAGTTAGATTCAGGGCTTAAAGTACAGAAGAGAATGTGATGGGACCTTCATTTATTTAATGGAATGTTTGAGTATCCCTGGCTTAAAGAGCATGAGAACTCTTAGATTAGAAAGAGTCACATATTCTGACGTTGTTCTTTAAACTCCTGAAGTGTAGTGGCTATTTGGCTTGGAAAACATTTCCCTCAACTGAATTTGTAGCATATCCCTGAAATGCATGTGAACAAGCTTAGAGGAGAAGAAATGGGGGCAGGTTGAAATTAATATACAAAACATTGCTTCTGAAGCCTGGAGAACACACCTGAACCATGTGCTTCTCCCTGGTTTTCCCCCTCTAGTAACCACAACTGGCCATGTGTTGGAGGAGATGCCTTCTATCTCCAAGCCAGCTTCTGAGATGGTCCTTGTGATTGAACCTGGCTTTTCACTATCAGTGGCAGTGACACCAACAGACTTTCTTGAAACACCAAAAAGAAATTGTGGTTACAGTATTCCCCACACCTTTTGGAAGCCAGCTTACCTCAGAGCACTGAGAGCCAGTAAAGAAAATTATAGAATGGCAATAGCAAATGCTAAGAATCTACGCAGAGAAGGGCTGAATTTCAGGGCATTTTTCTCTGCCTGAAGTAAATGTTCATTGTAGGGCAAACAATCACTTTAAAATGTACTTTATTTTAATTATGTGTTGAGCCAGAGCTGTTCGTATATTAACCTCCATATAGAATTCTCCAAATATTGTCATGTGGTCACATCAGATGCAATTTGAGCTGCTCCCAGAGTTCACAAGATATTGAATCTGGACTTATGTCCTCTGTGTCCAGACAGCACAGTCTCTATGCATGTAAATTACCATTAAAAAGCCCATTGATCTATTTGAGCTTTTCAGCTGTTTTGTAAGATAATTTTGACTGTACAGAGACATCTCCAGACAGCCTAATTCCATCTACATCCCTGTGTCTTCAGTGGTGTCTAGCCAGGAGGAATCATTAGACACAGAGACTCTAGTGGGGTTTCAGATGTTAGGGAAATGTTGATAAAAGTAGGGAGTGCACTGCCCTGGAGTGGATTCCCCAGGGAAGGGCAGGGAGTCCTCATTATTGAAGGTATAAGAGGCAGCTGTTAGGAAGACCATAAGTATACATCCTGGCACTGGGAGAAGGAGGATCTTTGATCTGCCTTCCAGCCATATGTGGTGATCGTTGTACAGTCATTATGGTTTCTGTCAAAATTGCTTCAGGGTACGTCACAATATAGAAAAAAATATATTCAGATGTAAACCTGAATCCTGTCAAGTCCAGTTTAAAGTACACAATAGATTTGGCATTCCTGTTATAAAAATACAGTAGATCTAAAAATACTATGCCTAATTATTTAGGGGGTTTTATAGATTATTCTCAGACTCTCATGTCGTTTAGGAAGAGCCATTAAAAATTCAACTGGTGTCGAGCCGAGTATTCAAAAATAAAAAAACACTCATTTTGTGGACCATGTTTCAACCATGCATCACCACGATGGGAATATAGGGAGGCTGCCAGGATCTCAGACAAGGCAAGATGCATGAGATCACACCTGCCACATGTGAATAGAAAATCTGATCCAGGGTGTGCACTGAACCAGGAGTTTCTCACTGAAACCAAGATTGCTCCCAGTCTTCAGGCTGTGCTAGTCACAGATAATGGGCTCAAGAGCAATCCAAACAAAATGCAGACATTTTCAGGTCTCAGTAATTTGTTTATTTACAAAAACAAACCCATGTGTTTGGTTTCTGCCTTGTCCTCTCCAGTAATTCCAGTTTAACACAGTGCCTTGATCTTTCCATCTCCTCTAGGAAGTGATACCCACTTGAGTGAAATTCATTTACCTGTAATGACAATCTACGCAGAGGAGAAACGGGAGAAGGAAATTATGTATGAGAACACTCTGGCACTCTTAATTTCTACTACTTGGTAAAAGCCAAATGCTACAGACACAGCCTCAATTGAGCTGTGAAGGTTATTTGATTTCTTCATGTTCTGCTGACGGTTTACCATCTGTTGTCCTGAGAACAATGCTAAAGGGAGTATTCACACTACTAAAATGCCCCCTGGTAGGACATGTGTTTCTGCAGTACTGCTCTTTCCCTCCATATCCTCTCCTTCACACCATCTCTAAGTTAACGTTCTTACTTTGATAACGTATTTACTTTGATAATCCTGATGTCTTTTCAATTATATTTATTTTCAACTTGCTGGCATTCATATAACCTCTGGCTGTGATCTTATCAGCTCCCTGGGGAAAGCATTCCTGTAACTGCCTGTAGAGGAGATCCTCCCTCTTTTCTCTGAAGAAGCCAGTCACCATTAGAGACAGAACACAGGATTAGGTGGACCACTGCTTTGATCCAGCAGGCAAATCCCTCTTGAAGCAATTGAAGCTGGCTTTGGGTAGTTATTAAATGAGGCACTGCTAAACGAAATCCAGAGTGTTGCAGAAAGCCTTATTTGATACAGAATGGCTTTCCTTCTGAATCAGCAATGCCCAAGCAAATTCACATTATTTTCCTGCTTCAAAAGCTATGCAACTATAAGGAGAACAGAAAGACTCTCATGTCCTTGCCAGTACAGACATGTTACTTCACTGTATTGCTGGGTCCAAGATAAGACTTTCAGCGTTTTTGAGGTTTAATGTCCCAAATGTGGTGTGCTGCTGCAAAGCATGATGCTCTCTTTGCTGCTATCACCCCTTCCCCTGGTTGTTTGCTATTTTCTCCAGCGACTTTTAAATGAAAAGTTTTCATTATCACCCCAGATCCTCTGAGGACTGAACGAGACACACCTATGGCTCTAGAGTAGAAACTGTCTCTCCATTTCCAAGCCCCTCACGTAGCACCAGTTGCAGCATCATTACTCTTTTGCATTTGCAGAGATGTTTGTGCAGCTCCATCCTGCCCCTTGCCTGCTGTCACTGCTTCTCCAGGCACTCAGGCTTAGCTCAGCTTCGTGCAGACCTCTCTGCTCAGCTAGTCTGAAGGAGTTTGGGTAAGATCCCTCCAAGTGTGGCTTTTTTATAAGGCAAGGCCATGCAAAAAGAGCAGTGCCCAAGAAAATGACAGAATAAGTGATTAAAAGTTACAGCTATCAGTCCAAGAGTTTTACCTTATAAATAAAGTCTTTTAATGGCTTCAGTGGAGGCAGGATCAAGCTTTTAAAGTGTATAAATGGATACACACTCAAAGCAAGTATAACAATCCTTTATTTTTGTTGAGGTAGAAATAAGGCAAGAAGAAGGAAAACAAAGCCAGTGTTTCAGCAGTCATTTTTATAGAAACTATAGAGGATGGGAGGGTTGATATGAGTAATTAACTCACATTTCATCCAGGTTAGCAAAACAATGGATTGTTTCTTTTCGTTTACACATCTCTTGCCCTGAGTTTCTGGGTAAGCTTTGCAAATATCCTTCTGTAGTTCCATCCTGAGACAGGCTCTGCACAGGGAGCTGTCCACATCACAGTTTTTAGGAAGTGTGGGGGTTTCCTGAACTGCTGCAGACAGCAATGCAGCAAAATTCAGTTTGCAAAGGCTCGAGGGGTTTGCAGCTAATTACTGGGTTTGAGGATTTTCAGAGGAATGCAGCTGCTGAAGTGATCTACGCCAATCTCCCCCCCTCACACTTTTGCCCTTCTTTTGACCGTGTGGTGACACTGTCTCTGTTGAGGATTTTGGAAAGAAGTCAAGTAACTAATGAATGCACCAGCCTGCTCCTTTAGAGGACTTTGCATCTGATATGGGAGTTATAGTTATTAACTCCTCTGGCAGCCCATCATTTAATTTACCTGCTACTGACCCCTTTTGTGCATCCAGAGGATAATCCAGTCCACAAGAGCCCTGCTATAGCTGGTGTGCAGGAGATCATTGTCCTATTCCCAATTTATCTAATGTAATCACTTCACTGCCTTCCTATAAGAGCTTTATCCCATCAAGAAGCTTTGGAATAATGTAGAGACATTAGAGATTAGAATTTATTGATCCTGAAGTTCATAAATTTAATGAAAATCATGATTCTCCAAAGGAACTTAATCTTCATTTGTTCTTTCAGTGGAGGTGTCAAGATTTAGTTTATGATTCATTAACCCATTGCCCACTGCTACTTTTTCCATATTCAGCTTTTCAGGAAAAGGAAAGATACCTTGTGTGCATAGAACATAGAACACTTTCTCTCAGCTGTTTTCATTTGAGACACAAACTGATAGCCTCTGGTTTTAAAGTGAGAGTGGAATGTGATTTCTGTTACTGTCTTCAGTGGGATCTGGCCCAGGATCTTTCATGAGAGCATCAGTGCCACTCACATAGACACACTTCCATTCAAACATGGTATTAAAGGAAAATACATGTCTGGAGATCATTTTTTCAGTGTTACTCACTGGTAATAGCTTTTACATATATATGTAAGCCATCCCAAGACACCAAGAAATAATTCTCCATCTCCACAAAATTGCTGTCTATTGGGGTTTTTTTTTTACTGAAGAGCACCACAAAGGCTTCTTGTCCTATAACTGGAGAAGTCTGAGCTACAATCTCAGACCAGCTGAGTCAGACCACTGACTGGACTCAGATCTGTCATATCATCACTCTCTGCAGTGGCTTCCCTGTTGATTTATCAGATTTCTTTTTAAAACACTTTAAAATATCATTATAGAATAATTTAGGTTGGAAGATACCTTTAGAATCATCAGCTCCAACTGTTAACCCAGCACTGACCAGTCCACCACTAAGCCAGGTCCCTAAGTGCTGCATCTACCCTTTTTTAAAATACCTCCAGGGATGGTGACTCCACCACTTTCTTGGACAGCTTGTTCCAATGCTGACAACCCTTTCCATGGAGAACCTTTTCCTACTATCCAGTCTAAACCCACCCTGGGGCAACTTGGGTCCATTTCCTCTAGTCCTATTGCTTGTTATCTGAGAGAACAGACTGACTCCTGCTTGGCTACAACCTCCATTCAGGTAGTAGTGAAGAACTTCCCTGAGCCTCCTTTTCTCCAGGCTAAACACCCCCACTCACTCAGCTGCTCCTCATAAGACTTATCCAGACCCTTCCACGGCTCCATTGCCCTTCTCTGGACTTGCTCCAGCACCTCAAGGGCTTTCTTATAGAGAGGGGCCCAAAACTTGACAAAAGTTCTGTCTAACAGCAAGGAATTGGTCTCATTGTTGTTACTTTCCATTACACCCTGTGTAGAAAGAGAATTTGACTGAGTTTATTGCAGAAAGTTCAGCACCTCTAACTGCTGCACTCATCCCTACCCCTGGCACGAACCCTTTTGGCTAAGAGAGGGTCTTCAGCTAAGCAGCTGAACTGAGAAGGGGTAAGTGATACTGCTCAGATACCCCACACTTAAGCTGCAGAGAACTTACACGGGAATAAAGATACCCGTGTTCAAGTCTTCTGTACTCTTAATAGTATGTTCTCAAAATAACTCTGTGTATTTCTGTCCCACCATGCACTTAATTAGAAGACTGCATTCACAAACCTTTCCCATTTTAGATGGCTGTTATTTTTTCCACTTGATAAAACCTTGTGATGAAGTCCAAAGTCTTTTCGACACGTTGAGAAAAATCCATTATCAAGGGGAGAAAATAAAAAAAAAAAAACAAACCCTTTACAAGAAACACGGAGAAGAATTGTAAAATCTCTGACATCTCCTCCAGAAGAGCTATATTTGCCACTGGGATGTTTTTAAAAGAAAAAGACAATCCACATAGGTAAAGTGGCTGTGTGATGGCTGTTCACATCTGCTCTGGAGCTCACAGAAGTCAGTGGAATCCACTCATTGATTTCAAGGAACTTTAATGCCCACCTTTGATCTCCACTTACCCGTTCTCAGTTCACAAGGCTTTTTCCCAGCACTGATGTAAATAATGCAATGCAAAGCTTGTCTTTGACCTTCTTTTGTCCTGCACTTATTTTGCTGCCCAAGACTACTCCTTCATCTGGTGTCATGAAAAGAAACCACATTAAGATTCTGCTGTCAGGACAATGTACAGTTTTGGTGACTGTAGGTTTCCTCATGAGCAGAGCTGAAATATCACGGAATAAGGGCAGCCTGTCTGCTCCCTAGGCAAGCTCACCAAGGGGAAGCCACAGCCAGGCAACAAGAGATGCGACAAATGGCTTCTTTCATTATCTCACTACTGTTCTCAATTAAGCACCCTCTCACAGGACTGGTCTTTCCGATTAAAATCACAAGCAGAAAATAAGAACACATAAAGATGAAAATGGCTGAAAATCTTGGGGGGAAAAAAAGTATCTTGAGTTACCAGTCAAGAGAGAAACTCCTTTTTGTGTAGATCTTGACAGAATTTGCAAAGATATATGCCTCTGGGAGGGCCACTCGCTGTACTGGGTCACTTAAGACTAACGAGAGTACCTTTAGAGTATAGCTTTTACTTCAGAAATTGACCCCAAAAATTCTCCTGTAGAGGAAGGGTACATGGTTGACTGCACTTTTTCTCATTTTCTAGCTTTATCTCTCTCTCTCTACCTACCCATATGGCCAATAGCCCTTAGCAATTTTTCTCTAAAATTCTGCCTATAGCAAAGTTAAAATTCAGGCACAAAGCCCCAGGCTCTTTACATTCTTAAGTGTTTCAGCTTCAGTATTCTTCTCCTAAGTTGCTGTGCCCTAGAAGCAAGGAGTGAAAACAGCCACCTCATATGCAGACTGACCACATTTCTGCCTGTACCTTTTTTACAAAATGTAATCTTTGCCCAATAAGTGGTTACACTGAACTGTACAGTCCATGTGCCCCGAGTACCTCAATACCAGGTTCACTAACAATCATGAACATGCACTTATTTTTCTGGTCCATGCGGGGACACAAGCAGAAGTGGCTGGAAAGGCCATCTTTCCAAAGAGCCCAACAGCAGGAGACAGAGCACTTCTTGATCCTTTTGGGACTGGGAGGGTCTAAAGAGCACCCCAAAACCTGGGCACTTGCAGAGCCCGTTTCATTCAGCCCGGGTTAATGTTGCTGCCAGTGTTTGGGAAGGGATATTGCATTTAAGGGTGTTACAGCCATGAATAAACATCCAACAAAAGACTGAAGCATGACCATAATCTTGAGAAGAACTACGCAGAAGTGTCAGAGGTGTCCAGGTTAATGCTGCACCATGCTGTATAAATGGATATGTGTTAACAGAGAGTCACAGCAAGTGTGTTCAAGAAGTCATAGCATTTCAGGGTCTTGACTTTTTTTTTCAGAGAAGCAGTATTTGTTCCTCATCACAAGGGACTTCTTGTGGCAGCCTGACACACCAATTTTTACCATATTTTGTGACTGATTGCTTTTACCATAATGCCTCTTTTACAGGGCTCTGTCAGAGGAAAGCAGCTTAATGTTGTGGATTCGCTGGGTAGGGAGAAGAAAATTGTCTTGCTGCAAAGAGAGATTGGCCTCTGCCTGTAGTCTGGAGGAAGGCTTGTGGAGCCATGTGCTGCTTTGTGTGTTTTGTTAACAGTGAGTTAGACTGAGAGCATCAAATACATCCAGCATCTGAACAACAGCTGTACTAATTTCTGTGACCACGGCTTTGTGCAAAAAATGTAGATCCAAGGAACAAGAAGAAAAGGGATTTTTGACTGCAGACCCTGAGCAAGGCTCAAGTGGCAAACTCAGCACAATCTCAAAATTGTAGTTAATTTTAGCTGTCTGAGTGTAGTTACCTCAGATTGGGAACATACATGGCACTCTGTGTCCAGTCTTTGAAGCATTTCTTATAATCAAACACAATAATTTCAGTATTTCCGCAACATAATTATTTCCCTGAGGATATTTCCAAACACCAGGAAATCTCTGGAGAAAATCTCAGCTCTGCAAGTTGACTAACTGGACAAGTTAGTCCAAGCCTTGCCAAAATTTCAGATCCTGGAAGGCTGCATTAATAGCACTGGAAAATGATGTCATCAGCACCTCAATTCACACCTTCTTACAATGTCCTCCAAAAGCTGTCACAGATCCTGCACTGAATCTTGCATTTCTCACCTGCCAAAAGTCAACAAGGGCTGAGCAGCAACACAAGGTGTGTCAAAAGGGAAAAATGAAAATGTAACAGACTTGATCTTAAACAAAGGTGTGTAATGGAGCAGAGATAACTTATGCTGGAAGAAAAGCCAACTCTTGAAATATGCTCAGCATGCCTAGGACCACTATTTTCCACACCAAAAACAACTGAGAGACTTGGTGGGTTCATCTTTTCTAGTAGTGCAGCCAAATGATGCTCACCCATGAGAAACAATTTAGGGATAATGTAATCATCCTGCCAGTGTGATTTACTACAGATTCCATTGACCCAAAGGTCACTGTAATTCCTTAAGCACAGATAACCTGGTATTATTCTATGGCTGAAAAATCATTTTTATATACATATATATACATACATGCATATATTTATATATAAATATATATTAAAGCCTTTTATTTACCATAACAATAAACTATAGTGATCTGATCAGGCATCACTGCCTCAGCAGAGGCAGCCTGACTTCATAAAAGTACATTAAATCATTGCTGCTAGGATTATGAATAACAGCTTATGGGAGTGCTCAAGAAAGTCCTATGAACATTTAAAATGATGCAAGAACTTTTTGTATGCCATTCTCCTTCCTGGAAGAAAAACTTTTAATTTATAAAAGCAGTGCATTGTTCAATATCCATTGTGTTTTCTTCATTAACTCCAAGGTTTGCCTCATTTCATTTTTCCACCAAAGGGGAAAAATATATTGAGCTGTCACTGATGTTATCTATGAAGAGAGGCTGTGGAATTCATATATTGAATCTAAGCTTTACAAATAGTCAAGTAATGGGAAAGGCTTTGTAATAAAACACAGGTAAAAATAGGCTTGCAAAAATCATAGGGAAGAGAAAAGCCTAAATTGTTTATATAATCAGTTATACTCCCCTGAGTTGTTGATCTGTCTATTCCTTTCAAAAATTTTCTCTTGTATTTTCCAGAGTTGGTAAATCAGGATTTGAAAACAGCTGCAGAAAAATAGTATCTCAATTGCTTCAGAGGTATTTTCATGCAGCTCTTGCCCACATGAGAGGAAGCTCAGATGTGGACATGCATGCACATACTCTTTGATCAGATTTGGTTTTGGAAAACTGAAGCAGGAACTGAGCAACACTGACTGGGTAAGATCACAGACAGCGAAAGGAGGTTTCCATGAAAAGTTGGGGCTTGGTCATTTCATTTGATCTTGAACCATTTGACAGTGGAGAACCTGCAATGCAAAAGAAATGAGATATGGCTGCAGACAGGCTAGTAGTGAGAAGAGATTGGAACAATTTCCATGAAAATAGCAATTGAACAAGTTTGAGTGACTGGGAGAACTCTGATGCTGGGGCATTGGGGGGGCACCCTGAGAGGCTGGAGGGACCTCAGAAGTCTTGAAAACATATCATTATGGAGGGACTAGCAAAACCAATTGAGAAGATAAAGAGGATTTAGATGAACAGACAGACTGAAATGAGGTCAAGAAGACATTTAAGACTTTGGGACTAGCCATTTCAGCACAATAAAAAAGGAAAGATTGAATTTACAAAAATAAACCACTTACATGGAAATAACTGAGGCAGAAATCAGGCAGCAACAGGAGCTGGAGGCAGTGTGCAGGTGAGATTGACAAGAGGCTTTGTGAAGAATGGCCACTGAGTAAAATATTTCCTGCAGTGAGATGACAAAGAGCCAAAAAAAGGATTGAGGAACACGAGTGGAGGTGTCGAACAGAGTGGGAATGGGAGAAATAACAGACTAGTGCATTGACCAATCCACAGGTGACTTTGGAGCCTGTGGCACTTCTGATAACTTCAAGTTATATAATAAATTACCTTGATATATTAAATTTTAACACAAGACACTCAGGAACACAGTCTCACTTAAGTCAATGCAACATGTTCCCGGGCAAGTCCTTTCCAAATTTCATCCCAGCTGTCTTCAACTCTTGGGATAAATGTAAAGGCACATCAGAAAAATAGTGCAAACTGAGACAGGAATATTTCAGGTCTGCCAAACATTTGCCTGCCAAACTGACTAGAGAATCAATATAAAAATAGATGAAATTGCATTTACCTGTATGCCCCATGTATTTGTTTCACACACAGCCCCCCAGCAGTCTTGTCTTCTCTCTAATTCTCTCTTTCCTTTCTCTTAAATCTAATTTTCTTTGCAGCAGTTCAGCTCTAGACGCTACAGATTTTTGTTTGTTTGCTTGTTTGTTTAGTGAATAATCATCCAAAACTCTAGAGCATATCCTGTTCTAATCTAACGTGAAATGTTAAAAGCTGCTTACCAGCAAATTAGCTCTTCCCAAATTATTTGCACACCAGATCCTACAAGTCAAATAAAATTAAACTGAAGTTTGGTTTCCACTTTGGTAGAAATAACTTAGAAACTGGCCCTGGGGCACACAGTCAACTAACTGGATGTCTGGCTTAATAGCACAAAGCACATACTGTAATTATGCCCATCATTTCCTCTTAACCACTCATTGGTGCAAAACGTGCACTTCAGAGATGTTCATCTGCTTTTTCAGGGATAAGGTACACCATGAAATTCTACTGGCCAAACAGAACTGCAAGTCACAGCTTACAGCACACTGTTCTTCAGGAACACACTTGAGGTGTTTGAGAGCTAAACTCCACTCAGCATGAATGACAATAGCCCAGAACTCTTCTGCCTCCCCGAGCTGCATTTTTCAACCCCTTCTAAACTTCATTTGGAGCATCCTGTTTATTTGCACAAAGGTGTGCTAGAACTAGACCTTGTAAAGAATTTGATGGTTCAGACATTGCCTGGTAAAGATTTATTTGCTACTTTGATTAGAAATTACTTTTTATTCCAAAGTCTGGGTTTCTCTGTTTCACAGTCACAGCCTTTGTGATGGAAATGCATCAGGAGAAATAACTGTTCCATCCTTAAAGGGTAAAACCCCACCTCTGCTGAAATCAAGGGCCATTTCCCATTGACCTTGTGCAGCCTTTACAAATTAAATGCAGGGAGAAATGTAATGGGACAGGTTAGAAAAGGGAGTTTCCTCACTTTGAGAAGCAGCCTGTCCGTTTATCACCATTCGCTCCAGAGCAGAAACCTTCCACAATACAACAAGAAATTAACTCAGAGCAGACAAAATGTGAGAGGAAGATGAAGAGTAGGACAACAGGGAGTTTTGTTATTAGTGGTGCCAAGCAGCCCATAAACTCACCTTTCTTGACACCACTACATGAGATCTGAATCTCACCAAGCTTGGTAGAACCTTTGGGTTCCCATGGGCTTTGGGTCAAGTCCGTGGTGTGTGTTACCACCAGCATGCGTAGTTGTAACAAAAGCATTTCTTTAATTTATGCAAGTTTTGTAGAACAAGTGAGTGCCACTAATCAGCCAAGGTGATTTCACAAATACAGAGCAAATCCACATGATGTGCCTTTCCAAAGGACCAGCATGTTATCTACAAAAAATTCTTAAATTATTTCTAATAGTAGAGTTCCTTCAAACTAGATTGTCAAAATACACCTAAAATGCACCTGTGAGGCTGAAGTTATTCATAAACCATAATAAATATTTTCAGTTGGAAAAAAAAATTTCCATTGTGACATTTGTAAAATTATAGAGGAGAGTTTCAGAACAGAAGCAGCTCCATTTAGGGTACACCTGAAGGGATTTTTTTTTCCAAAAGAATTAATTTATGAGAGAAAAATCAGTTCAGATTAACTAAATTTTAAAGTGGATTTCTTTTTTCTGAGTTTTTTTTGTTCTTTTCTTCTTAATTTGTCCAGGAGTCCATGAGTTTTACTGCTTGGATCCTGGGAGAAATGCCATTTTTATAAACAATGTGTTACCAGAATATATGCCTAATAAAACAATGCGGCTTCATGATATACTTTTAAGGCTGCTAGCCTTGTCAGTGATTAATTCAGCCTCTCTGAAGTGGAATGCAAAGCAGAATATCAAGGAAGATAGATAGTAATCAATCAATATTGTAAATCACTACTAAAACCCACAGACAGCACAAATGCAGAGTAACAGAAACACGTTTATATGGAATTCATGTCAAAGCAGTACTGCTCTGGCACCCTAGGGTTCAATTATATCTGCAGTGGCTCTATATAGGATTAGTCTCTCATCTCT
Source organism: Oriolus oriolus (assembly GCA_013400235.1). Lineage (NCBI taxonomy): Eukaryota > Metazoa > Chordata > Aves > Passeriformes > Corvidae > Oriolus > Oriolus oriolus. The sequence goes on along the minus strand of VXBT01009887.1, from coordinate 162,004 downwards.
GGGAGGGTGGGGAGAATGGGAGAGGAGAAGAAGAATGTCACCCAGAACTGCGAAACCTTGGATGAAAAATGTAGGTGTGAGCATTCTTTCTGGAACTTTAAAGTGAGTTTAATTCAAATGAAACAATCCAATAAATAATACCTTGCAGCTGACTTTGAAATGTTCTCACTGGTGCTACTGAATTCTGCAGCTGCAAACTTTCATTCCCATCATAAATGACATGCCATAATTATATTTTTTACAGGGTTCTCTATATATGCTGATTTATTTTTTTTAATTTCTCTTTCATTAATAGCCCTTTTCTTCCTTGGCAAGATAAGGTGATCTGAAAAATGTCCACTGGCTTATTTGGTGACCCTAGTTTTTTGGCATGACAATACCAATAATAAAAACTAATTTCCTCCTCTGATTTCCTCATATGTACAAAGCAAAGATTACTTCTGCCTGTGCTTGAAAGCTATTGGGAATGCAAAGGCCATCAAATAACTAGTCTAAAACACATGCATATTTTTTCATCCTAAGAGCTCACTTTTTAATCCATTAACAATCACGAACAGCAAACCAAGTCACGGGTGGTTTAGGCTCCCGTGCCGTGCTATGTCACTGCTGTAATTGATTGCCAGTTAACTCGTGTTAGCCGGCCAGTTCAGTGAGCCACAAACATTCATCTCTGGGAATAAATGCTTGCAGACTGCCTATACTAGCATTTACAAATGCATTATCTAACCAGAGTTAATTCCAGCCATCCTTTAACAAAATTAAATCCAGTATAGAGAAGAGCTCTGTTATCACTTCTCCTTGTACGTCTGCTTCTTGGAATGTTTAGATGTGTTATTTGTTACTGACAGCATTGCATTACAGACTCTCACACTGGGGCTTCCCTGGAGCTGGCCTTGTCTGTCTCTCCTCCTTGGGTTTTTTGGCTGCCATGACTGCTTTTTTCTCTGTAATACCCCCTGAGAGCCCTTCCTGAGCCCACGTGTGGGTCAGCTGCCTAGCACAAGTCTCTGTTTTGCCAGTAGGGGTGGTCTGCTCCTCTTCATGTCCACACCTTGATGTACATCAGCACCAGACGGACGACTGTGGAATTATGTGATGTACTGTTTCTCTACCTCTAAATGTACCTCTCCAAAATGAGGGTTAACGAAGGGCATGCAGACACAGGAAATTATTCTTTCCCCAGAAAAATTATTAAATGTCCAACTGACATGGCAGGAAGGTCAGGGAGGAAAGACACAAGACATATTCTGTGCTCCTCTTTTTTTGTTGTTGAAGGAAGATATTGAAATGGGAGAGATAGGGAAGTTATAGGGTAACAGCAGGAAACCATCAGGAAAAAGTGAAGAAAGAGCAGGTTAAGTCAGGATGGTAGCCAAGTGCATTTTCCAATGGATGTGAGAAGTGGTGCTCATGCTTTTGGCACCATCTTCCAAGGCTGTTAAGCACTGAGGGAGGCAGTAATGTGGAGTAGTAATACATAGTAGCAAAAGGTCATAATAAGCAGTCTTACGTGGACCAAGAAGAGGTTTCACCCCCAAGCTCACAGTGAGTATCCCAAACAAGCTGTGGAGATCTGTGCTTTAAAGCCAAGACACATTTACCACTGGGCCTCTGTGTGAAAGGGGAGTTTATGAAAAGAAGCACTACACAAGAAAACATCCTTAGGAATGAGCAAAGAGGATTCAGTGATTCTGGGAGAGGTGGTAAGCCAGGGCTGTACCTGTATAAACACACAGTCTGAACGTGTTTACAACCCCTTAAAGCAGAATTTGTCTTCTCTTCACTAAAATGCCTCCAGACGGCCCCAGGGCTGCTTAGGTAGGGACACAAATGGTTTGTGATGCTGAGGGTCCCACTGACAAATTGCCAGGAGGCTGAGTCACGCTTAATTTGCATATAAATTGCAACCATTTTTATCAAATATAAATGCACACAATCATAATAGAGCATTTGCTTATTCTTCCTTCTCCTTTGAGAGATGAATACAAATTGTTTGCCTTTAAGTTTAATATTAAATAGCTGCACCATCTCAACATTGCAGAAAATGGAGGAGGAGGAGAAGACGTTGGCAGTGGAACCCAACTTGGGATCTTGGCAAACCAGGTCTGACCAAGCAGAGGTTTAGTGGATATTCACATGAACCATTTGATACCTCCAGACAAACCAAAGGTGAACAAATTCAAGCTAAGGGACCTGCCAGGTTAGTTGCACAAGTGCAAGAAAGTTCAGACCAGATGCAAAATTTAATTGTATCTGAGATTTATAGTGAACTCAAGTCTGGTTACTCTGGCAATTAGAGCTCCTGCAGTTCTGGATTGAAAGGTTCAAGTTTTTACCCAAGGAAAATTCTGGTAGTGGGGGTGTTGGCTCTGTTGATATCACTGGACTTGTAGTCACAGCTTTAGGTAATGGGATAAACATATTGCTTAAGACACTAAATTATACTGCCCCAGATTCAAAAAAAAAAAAATGCCCTGAACTTCTCCCGTCCTTCCTGTGCTTGCTGACCAGGGTTTGCACAGTGTGAGAGCAATAATGTCTGACATTTTTACCACTGTTCAGAACTGATTTCATTCACAATGTAAACACTGTGTCTACTCTTAGCCAGACATAGTCTGTGGGGTTTAGTCGTCTTTATGTTTGACAGTGACACAGGTTAAGAATATTGCTATTAGCTTCTAATCATGCGTAGTGATAATAATCCCTTCTTATAAAGTGCAGAGGGCTGTGAAGAGCCAGAAAGAAAACCAGCTGGCATGAGGCCAGCAGCAAGAAATCACCATTATAAGGCCTGAGGGAAGGATGCTGATGAGTAGCACTTGGAGCCTGTGCAAGGAGATCAGAGGAGAAGGCATTACAACTAGGAGCTAAGGAGAAGAATGCTGCACATGAGCCTAGGAGAGAGAAAGTCTTCATTTGTGTATAGGAAGCCTGGAATTACCTGAATGCACATTGGCAGCAACAAAGATTCTGTCTGTGTAGTGGATGAATTTGTACAGCCTCATCTTTGCCTCCTCCCATCATCACGGAGCAGCCAACACACAAGTTTTCCTTTTTGCCACTGAGTTTTCTTTCACTGTTTGGAAGAAACTCTTTGTCCCCTTCCCTTTAGCTCACACTAATATTTCCTTCTCCCTTGTGAGGAAACCACTACACATGTGGTTCCTTTTTCTTCACAGCTAGTGCTCTGAAGATACCAAGGACTAAATTTGGCTTTCAGCAGTGTGTCCTAGCAAACTCTTCCAAATTGCACTAATAGCTTCCCCAGGTTTGTGGGAAGCCTGTCATTTTTTTTCCACTGGCAACAATGGAAGAAACTACAGACAAATTGCTACCACTACAGTAGGCAGAGGATGAATCCGTGCATGCAGAGCTCTGGAGAGTGCCTCTTAGCCAGACAGTACAGTCTGCTGAAGTGCCTTTCCCCACTCTCCTCCAATGAAACAGTGACCAAAAGGGGAAGAAAAAAATTTAGGTTCCACGGTCCAAGTACAACCTCCCTCATCGTAATCTCCAACCCAACCCTGGCAATGTGGTGAAATCAAACGTTCATTCAGCCATACAGCTTGAGGTGCAGATGATGCCAAATTAGAGGCCCACACGCAAATTTCTTTGCCAGCTTCTAAATACCTAAGGATATTAATGGCATAGAACCTGTCTTCCTTCTTTCCCAGATTACCATATCTGTTGTCACAGCTGGGGATTCGGTAAAAGGGACATGTGTTTTCTGGATAACATAAAATTTAAAATGTCTCTCCGAGGACTTCCTTTGAACCTGCTTTGTAGCCTTTAGCTCATTTCTTGCTTATTGTGCAGCAATTTATATCAAAACTAGTAGTCAAAGATGGGTTGCTGTGATTTACATGCTTCTGGCAGTGCAACAGAGCTTCAATATATAAATGAGAATAAACTCAGGTATTTCAAGCACCTGCCTGAGAATCAGTATTGCAAGAGAGTGTTTCTAGCTGTGGCTTAGTCTCACTAGGGAGAAATAAATGCCATAGGCAAAAGAACACGAGACAAAAACACCAGGAAGGGAGAAAGTTTGCTGCTCTCCTCTTTCCAAAATTGTGGGATTTAATATCCTCTGAACACCACAAGGTTTTGTTTGTTACACATTTACACATTGAACAGTCTTGGCCTTTGGTATCACTGTAAATAGCATGATTAAATGGTACTCTACACCTCAAGTAATAGTGATCAATACATGCAGCAACAGCCAACAGTCCGACTCTTCATCACTCCAGAGCTGCTCCCTAAGACGTCTAGACATTTATAATTGCAACTTGTTGCTACATAAACAGTAAATTAGTGCTAAGGCTAGGAAAGAAAATGTTATTCACTGCAGAAAGGTCATTCCTTCAAAAGAGGTCTTCTGTCATTCATCTGTCCTATGACAATTTGTTACATGCAATTTGTACATTGCTAAATTATGTCAACAGTTGCAGAGCCTGTTGAAAAAAATTTTAAACCCAGCAGCAAAAACATTAATTATACAAAATGTCTACATGGAGAATTGAACTGGGAGTACTATCAAGAGAAAAAAAAATTAATCTTTAACTACAAATAAGTTAAACTATGTGTGTCAAGAAGTCAAATGTACCCAATAGGCAAAAGAAAATTCCAGAGAAGGGGTCTTTTGGGCCTGGCCTTATCTTTTTGCCCAGTCTCTATGCCAAGGCTGACAGTCCATCTGAGTTGCTTGCTGACACAGCTGAGGAAGAGGACCTTATATGGACCCCACACATCACCAGCTACAGTGATGCTTGCACCCTCAGGCAGAGCTGCTCATGTTGATGATGCCCTTTACCCCCAGCTGTAGAGCCTCCAGGCAAGGACAAGCCCTAAGTGCCATCACCTGTGTGGTGTGACAGGAGCCAGCAGTAAGAGACCTCTGGCAAACCTGCACTCTACCCTCAGGGTGACCTTACCTCCACGCCTTCTCCTCATCAGGCCTTTGGAGACCTCATGTCTCAAGGTATTTCCACTGGGAGGTTGTAAGGGTCTTCTGCTGTGGCTGACACCTTTCTTGGGTAGCTTTTCCCAGCGAAGGAAGCCCTTTCATCTTCAGGTGGATGGAGCTGCAGTCCCCCTTTCAATGCTGATAAAACCTCCTGGCCCCTTCCATTTCACCTTTCCACCCTTTGGCACATCAGTATGAGATAAGACCTCGCTGAGTCTCTTACCCCAGGGTTAAGGTATTGAGTCCAGTGGAATCAATAAATACCAGCTGCTGTGAGCAGCACACACACTCTTTTCCTTTCTGGGGAATAAGAAATGCTACTCTATCTTGTTCAAACTAAACAATAGCCCAGGCACTAATCGCATTTCCTAATGACACCGCTATAACCTCGTATTACTTTATCACTTGGGGATTTGACACCGTAACATTTTATATTATTCTTAGCTAAGTCTAGAAAAATATTAAGCCTTCCTCATTGTCCATTTGTGAAAAATTTCTTAATCCTAAAAGAATAGGAGAAGCTCTTTTTCTCCACAGTCTATAATGCATGAATATTTTAAGTAGACTGGAAGATAGATAAAAATCTTCATTAAAAATTTGTTCACTCAAATAACAAATATTTTTAATGGCATAACGGGCATTAACAATAAATAAACTAGTTTTATTTTTTTCAAATAATTTTAGAGATGTTAACAATACAAAATAATGATGACTATTAAATCAATACAAATTTGGTGTACTTATAATTCTTGTTTTCTTCCTGATAGCTATAAGTTTTGGTTGCTATTCTAAAGTTTATAGAATCTGATTCTTTCAAGCAAATATTCTCCAAGTGATATAATATTTCAGATGGAGCTTTTCGATAGCCTTGGTTTTGACTATTTAAACACATCACTAGTAAATAAATAAACATGAAAAATTTAGCTTAGTAAATGCTCTAGTGAGAAGATGGCACATTTTCCCTCACAGGCATGTAATAAGAAACCCTGTTTGACCAGTTAAGCTAGCAGAAATAAAATCTCCACAGCCCGTTGCAAATCTTGCTGCAGTCAATAGAAACAGGCCTATTAACATCAAAGGGGTTTAGGTTATCTCTTTACTGAATAAGTCTTTGCATTATTAGAATGGTCACGGACAGAGGGAATTAGTTGTTACTGACAGTACAGCAATTCAGCCATCTCCTTTGTTATTCCTGCAGGATGCATTGCCTTTGACTGTATGAGTGTTGAGAGGTCCAAGGGCTTCTCAAAGACTCAGGACAGGTAATTTTTTGATTTCTTTTCTTTTCCTTCTCATGAAAATGAAGGAGGATACTCTCCTGTGATATAACAAGGCCATGTGTTTTCTTGCCTGCTACTTAGAAAAAGCCTCAAATGGCAGTTTAACTCCAGAAATTTAGATGTACAAAATTCCTTTGGATGGAAGAAAAGGTGTTTCTCCACCATGCACACACTGTATGAGAGAGCAGACCACAGTCACACCATCCAAGTTTCATGTCCAAGTGACAGATCATGGCTCCTCCTGTTGCTCCTGGAGAAAGCTGAATTGGGTGTGCTGAGCTGCACAGTGCCAGGTTCCACGAGTGACACGGCAAACACGCCTGAAGTCGGAGGGTGTGAATGTCCACAATCATGTACATCCACCCATAGCACTGTAAGTTTGCTTCAGCACACCACAGAAAGGTTCTCAAAAGCCCTGCACAGTATAAAAGCACTCACTTTTGAGAATAAAACCCAAACACCTTTTAGCTTTGGTGCAGTTTCTTAAAATTCCCTCAGTTATCTTCTTTGGCTACTCTACTTTTTGTTGCTTCCTAGTCTGAAATGCCTGACCATGACTGTGGGTTGTTTATCAGTTCACAGATCTGTGCTCCTCTTCAGCCACAGGTACATGCAGCAGTAGTTTTGTCTTTGCCCAGCTCTTGTTACCACCAAAATCAACAAATTTGCTTTGACTTATTGCAGAAAGAGCCTATTGACTTCCCAAGAAAGGTACTCTCTACTTTGTGCTTGACTTAGTGCATTAAGCTGTAAAACTGAAAAAAACCCCAATAAACTGTGTTTCCCTTGAAAAAGAAAATTGAAAGACTTTTTTCAAAAAAGGAGAGGAAAAGTCCCTTAATGGACTTGGACTGCATTAAAGCTGCTATAAAATACCATACAGGTTATTATATTATTCCTGCCATTTTTATTGGATAAGCAAAAAAATGCCCCAAACAAAAAGCCTCTAAAACTTCTTAAAATCTATTTTAATACCACCTGAGTTAACATTTAAGCAGTTTTTTGGTTTTCTATCTGTTTTTCTTCCTTTCTTTTTAATTTATTTATGTATTACTATGTAATATGTTAGGAGCAACAGTTTCCATACAAGGTGATGGCCACATAGCTTATTGATTTTTCAGTCAGGTATGGAATGACACTTCAAAGAAGCAAAAATATTACAAATCAGTTCAGTGCCGTTGATATTAGCAGCAGCAAAGACTTTAAATGCATAGGCCAGCGTTACAGTAGCTGAAATATCACACCTTGAGTTTATCAGACACCACAGCAGGAAAAGAGCCAGTAAGTAATCAGGTGACAGGTCTTGGGCTCCTTTTAACAGTGACCTGGCAGGAGCTGGTGACCAGCTGAACGTGTATCTCTGGGAGAGGTCATCATCACTGTGAGGACAACACACGCAGACACACTCACACACACTCATGCCCAGCATGAAATAAAGTGCCAGGGTTCCCTATTCCTTCAAGCCAGGCTGATTCAGTAGGTAGATTTAGGGGGAATGATTGCTTGGATTGTCTCTCAATGCCCCATTCAACTTTTAATAGCAGGTATAAAAATTTTATCTGATTTTCTACTTTACTCTTTTGAAATATTAACAATTGATAAATTATTAAACTAAATATAAAGTGGTACAAATATACATAGATTTCATAAAGAAGTCTGCTCAGGCAGGCTACAGAATGGGACTGCTTCTGCCACCAAACAGGTCAGAAACCAGCTTCTCTTCNTTTTTTTGCATATCTGTTGGCCCAGGTATTTCCAAGGTAGTTGCATGTTAAACTGTCAATTTTTCTCAAAAGGGACAATATTCAGGGACCCCAAGAAGCCTATCCATGCACCCTAGAGCAGTTTCAGTACATTTTTGCTTTGAACCAGCCAATATTCAGCTAAGCTGCTCTTAAGAGATCCCAGCAGTAAAGACTGTGGGACCTCCCCTACTTGTTACAACTATAATAATTATTTGTCCCTTGAGGTCTAACTGGAATAGAATCCTAATGGCCTTGTCAGCCTGACACTTTTTGCTTTATGCACATATAGAAAAAAAGAAAACTGAGTGAAATGCCATACGTATTCTTGTGCCTTCATCTTCACTCTTTTTACTTCTGATTACACAACTCAGGTTGTGTCCCCATAGCTCATACCCTTGAAAGCTTTGGTCATCCTCTGCCCACTTTCCTGAGATCCCTTTAAATGGTATTAGTGGAGGGAGCAGAAACCACATTACCACAGCAGTGTGGCTGAACTGCCTCCCACAGTGGGTCCAGTCACCCTGGAAAATGAAATCCCACTGGGGAGCCTGGCCACTGGACAGGAGGAGGAACATGGTTGGTGTGAATAGCAACTCCTAAGCACCGTCCTGCAAAGCAAAATGTTGATGTTTCATGATTTGGGAGACTTTGCTTCACTGGTACCCGAAAAGCCAAGAATTCCACTATAAAGAGGAGGAAAAATCCTATTTTATAGTCATCACAATTGTAAAAAATCAGAAAAAGACAGAAAAAGTGGATATTGTGCCAGCTCTTAGAAAGAATTGTGTGCACCAGGGAGCAAAACTTGCAGCTCACTCAGACACTGTATTATGAACTTCAAAGAGACACTATGTAAGTCATTTGAGAAAGAGTCTAAATGCCACAGTGGGTATTGTTTGTCCTTACATAATTCCAGTAGCTTTAGCACTATAAAGAAAAATGTAAAATCTGGCCCTAAGTATTTGGAACCTGGTGAATTACCCGGGATATTAGCTGCATTAAGTTACCATGAAAATATAAGCCTTAACAAAAGTAATTAGCACTCATACCTTGTTTTACATTAGCAATGCACTTTGTGGATAAGAGAATAACAGTGGTGTTAAAGCCATGCACGTTGTGCTTTATCAGGCTAGTGTATTATAGCCCTTCAGGTTAAAGGGCTCAGAATAATGAAGGAAAATCCAGGTGCAATTTCCTGCTGCTGTTTTTGCTGTAATATCAAATCCCTGCAGGGTTAACTCTTTCCTCTACTTGCTACATTCCCTACGTGTTTGCAGTTTCAAGTTGCCATGAGATCATTTGCAGCACCTATGCAACTTTTTGCTTGTTTCAAGAGCTACGGGAAGTGTCAAGCATGAAAAAAGTGGGAATATAGATCAAGAAACTGGCAGCAGGAATCTATCTAGATTTCTTTTTCCATTTTTAAAATGGCTTTTTTTGCTTTGAAGCCCACAGGCAGAAGGATCACAGCATGTAAATGGAGATGTGTTGTACCTCTATCTTTCGCATAGATTTTTGTTTCTACCTTTCCCTACCAGGAAAAGTAAGATGCAGAGCTGCTGCCCTTCCCCACAACTCACCATAAATCATCCCCTTTTTTGTGGCAGGACAGTCAGTTACAAACTTGGTTATACTGGCAAAAATGTTCATCTGTAACTGATTTCCTGGCTAATTAAACCAAGATACAACTGGGCTGTGAAGAGGCTGATGAGAACCCAAAGCCAAATCAGGGTTACCTGACTACAGCCTTTGGAAATATGACTTACCTTTTCTGCTGTGCCACACTGCAAAATTATTTCTTGAGTCAGTACTCATTTTTACTGCTTCAGCTTAGCTGAACTCCCTAAGAGAGAAACAAAAATCAAGGTTGCTCAGAGCTCAAGACTTTCCCTGAGGAGGATATCAGATAATAAAGGCATCAGCCAAAATAATCTAGGACCTTTTACAATTAAAAAAATTGTTTCACTGATCAGCATATAATAGATCACATTTTCTGACACATGTAAAATTAAATGAAAGCAAGTTATCTTTAATGTTCTCTCAACTTAAAAATAAACATTTCATGAGTGCTCTATATATATACCATATATATATTCATGGGTTTTTTCTCAGGAAGCAAGACAGTTTTAACTATTTACATGAAGGAAGGAATTTTCTTATTCATGCATGGATATCCTGGTAGGCTTTTTCCCAGAAGTTAATAATGTCAGTGTATTAGGATAGAATGGACATTCATTGATTAATAAAATCATATCTCCAGAAAATCCTCTGAGAAGTATTTTACTAAACACAGAATTCTTGAAAGGGATATAAGCCCACAAACCCACATGCCTCAGGCTTTAATGCAGTCTCTAACTACCAGAGGTTAAAGCAGATTTTGTGGGCAACCTTCTCCATAATTAAATACTGTGGGGTTTCTTGCCCTGTGTTTGTAGGTTGTATCAGCCATTGCTAGAGACAGACTTTATGAACAGATTGGGATTACATTCTGCTCTAGCAGTACTAATTTTTACAGCAGAAATTGACACCTTTCATGAAAGTAGAGATATGCTTTAATCGAGATGTCAAAATTAATTTTAATATGCTTAAAATAATCATGATGGTTTAATAACTCTCTTAATATTTTGTGCTAGGTTTGCCTGCTAAGGTGCAATACTTGAGGTAATCCAGCTGACTTCTGTAACAGGAGAGAAGGTAGACTCAGTTCTGCCTCAGTATTAGCATTCAAAATACACCAGTTCTCATATTTATCGAAATATGGACAGTGTACCATGCAGGGGTGTACATTAGGTAGGAAGTCACATGTATTTATTTTTTTTCACACTGCATTACATCCCTGGTCTGACATCCCTGGATATGCTCTCTTCCATCACCATGACATGCTATGTTAAAGTAATGCATTGTAAGTGAAGCAAGTGTTGCCATAAGGAAATCTTTCATAAAATCATGTCAATGGAAAGTAACACATTCCATTCAGACCAATCTTCCTGATGGAAAACGGTGCTTTGAATAAACAGAGATTGTCTAGCTCCATGGATAATTTATCAGTGCCACCAGCTGATCTCTAGAAAAGGCTTAAAAATAACAAAAGACAACTAATCCATTTTTTGGAAAAAAAAAAAGATTGAAGATGTTTCAAAAGCTCATTGGTGCTTCTTGCATTAAAAAGCTTACCCTGGTGCATTCCATCGATGGCTTTAGACTATTCATCATATCATTTGCATGAAGAGGCTTACAGCTCTCCCCAGACAGAGAGCGGATTACAAATGTTCCTAAGTCAATAGCCTTTGCATTTTAAAGTATTTGCTTATTAAAGGCTACTTTAAAAAGTTCAGAATCCAAACCTTGCTATTCCTGTTTGACAAGAAAGCCTTGGCAGTTCCCTAATTCTCAGTATAAAAATGATGCTTTACATTTCTTCAGCAGTTTCTCTCCCAGGAACTCCAGGTGCTTTGGATAATTAACATAACTCCAATATATATCCCTAGAAACATCCCTCTGCAGTACAGAACTCTTTACACCACATTCCCTGAAGAAGAGGTCACAAAGCTGGCATCCAAAGGCAATCAATTCAGAGCTTGGATTCCTACTCATGTGAAGGGTTTTTTGATCGGTTACTGATGGGTTTGATGGATGGTTTGGTATTGTCAGGGCTGAAGGACCTTCCATGGGCACGCTGGCTGACCTTCACAACAGTGAAGGATTGTGCCCAGTGAATCTCTAAACTCTTAATCCCATGGATATGGCCCCAAGATTCATCCTTTCTGCACTCATTTGTATGCAGATGTTGCTCTGTCTTTGCTCACATCTCAGAGGAGGAAAAGACAATGTCATCATACTGTCTATACACTCCATGGTGTGTCCTTGCAATCCACAACTCTCAATCTGTGAAGAATTCTAAGCAATTTTGACATAGCAAAAGAGACCTCCCAGATGGTCCAATGAATTTTCTGGGGGAAAAAAATTATAGGTCTCAGCACTCAATCTATTACCGTGGTAGAGCTCTAGGGATATAAGACACAAATCCACAACAGACTCTCTTCATTAGCCAGGATGCTCATGGACCAGGCTATTATACTGGGACAGATAAAGCAATTCAAATTCCAACAGAGACAGGGAGAAATATGTAGGACTAATAGTACAATAACATTGAAGTGATTGTACATTTATCTTAACTCTCACTAGAGGCTGTAGCACAAGGATTATTCTGTATTAAGAAAAATAAAAGTATTTAACAAATATAATAAAAATTCAAGGTGCAAACAGACTGTTGCAGAGTCAGAGGCAACGTTTAGTTTTATTGACTTGTAAGCTGTAGCTGTGACCAGAATTTCACCCTCTTGTCTAATGGGGACAAGACAGGCTGGTTTGGAAAACAGAAAAAAAATACTGAAAAAAACTATTGGGCCCAATACAAATAGAAAATATTAGATGAAAAGAACCAGACAACCTGGTGGAGTAGAGGAGAAGTTGCATCTGTTTTATGTGTGATGATTTTTCCTTTATTGACTCTGGCCTAATTGAAACATGCTGGTTTTGTGGGATTACTAAAATGAATGAAAAGAGAATGAGAAAACAATGACATTCTGGTAAGAAGCCTCTGTGCATGAGATTTACAGTTGTATTTGGATCATATACATGGCTTAAAAGAACATAACATTAGTTTTAACAATCCTTATTTTTTCCCAAGTGCATGCAATGGTGAGTTGATTTTTCTGCAGATTCCTTCTTAAATATTAAAATCTAGAGGAAAAAAAAGAGAAACTGCCAAATTATGCCTTTCCTGTATCTGTGGAAGACCTAAATGTAGTTTCAAGCTCTCCTACAGACCACTACCCAGAATATTTTCAGCAGTACATTGTTTCACTTGCAGGGAACATGCCTTTCTATTGCAAAAGTCAATACCATTTTATAAATTGCATCAGTGTAAAAGTTTTCAGTAGCTGGGTAGTATATTGCCCTTTCTGGACAGATATAAGATGTATTACTACAGGTACCCTAATACCGTATCATACATGATTCTACTCTTATGGTGCTGTGCCATATTTGTACTAGAATTTGAAAAGCAGCTTCATGTTTTGTGCTATAAAAAGATAATCTAATATTATTTAATAGTTGTGCTTTAGATTTTTCCCTCTTTTCTCCCACTCAGAGGGAAGAAGAGTTTAATATTCTTCCACCCACTGCATGTCTTACTTGGCTAAATATATAATTTCTTTAGGTCAGAATTTTTATTAAAGTGAGTATGTGTGTATCTACATATCCTCTGTGCTGAGCAACCTGGGCACTGTGATAACTGCTCAGGAAAAGCTGGTGAAGGGATGTACTGGCCTCCCCCCCACTGAACATCTTTAGAGCAGTTTGGAAGAAAACTCAAAAGATGCACCCTGGATGAATCATTGCTCATGGGTTCAGAGTAAAATTTACTGAGTGAAACACGAATGTCTGATAAACACCCAAAGAAACAGTAGATAACTCTAATGGAAACTAGTGTATTATTTGGGTCTAATTTAATTAGGGCTGCTTAGCAATATTATGATAATAGAAAAATTAATACCAGGAAAAACCTTAACCATAGACTGGCTGTATCTGGGCAGATACAGGTACAAAGAGATGTGGATATAGATGTAGTTTAGATGTAGCGGATGGATATAGAGATAGAATGGGGGGCACTTTTCTAAGTATTGGAAGCCCAAATGCTGGGATAAAGTTCTGAGTCTCAGAGTCTCCAGCTGTGGCACAGGGAACCATCACACTGAAGTCCAGTAGGGCAGCCTCCAGATGTCAACTGAGTCAATTCAAGCTGCTTCAAGAAATGTCAGCTAAAGCACATTGGCTGCTGTTCCACCTTAGCTTCCTAATGCTGGCATAAGTGACTTACAGCACTTGCATAGCTGAGGATATGAAAGGGGGAATGAGACTCTTGACTGGCTCAGTGACAGAGTTTGTCTGCTTTGGGGGATTGTTAATTATTATCCTCTTAACTGAGTCACCCTCATGTGGAGCTTATCAGTCCAGGTAAGTAGACAGGCTGTTGAGAGAAGCAGCTGTGTGTCTCACTTTGACCTTCATTAGGCAGTTTCTTCTTTAAAACATAGCCCTAATGTTTATGGTATTTACCCTATTCAGTAGTTGATTGCACACCATCTAATCTCTTGATGTTGGTCTAATCCATCCATGCCATGGATTTTTGTTACTGTTGCCAATATTGGACTGTCTTTATCACAGTCACTCTCACTACTTTTCTGAGAAAGCCATATCAATCAAGCAACCATTCTGATTTGCTGCATCCCAGGGTAACAAGAAATGCTTTGTTCTGACTGTATATTTTAAAGCTATTTTGAGCCCTCCCAAAAATCAAAGGCAGAGGAGCACTAACTGAGATGGTTCTCTGTGTCCTGGGGGAGCAGCATGAGCTGTTCAGAGCATTAAGATGGGCGTTCAGGGGTGACAGGCAACTTCTACCTACCCTGAACATTTCTCTCAGGGCTTTTCTCAGCCACCCAGGCTCTGCTCCCCACAGGGGTGGAGAGGAGGTTGGCCAGACACACACTGTGCAGGATTCACCCTAATGCCCCAATAGGCCTGAAGAAACCACCTTCCCAAAGGCAACAGCACACAGGGACTGTCCACCCGAGAGAGCAGCTGTGTTGTCCTCGGTCATTCTCAGCCAGTTCCCAGCTGGTCCTCAGTTCATTTTGGTGTTTCCAAATTTGTCCTAAAATTTTCCCTGTAACTCAGAAAGGCACCAAGGAACACACTGGTGAATCACTAGAGTCCCTGTGTCGATTTACCCACCCTGGTCTTGCCATCCAAACTACGGGTCAGTGTTGATGGGCTGGGAAGGGCAGGAGGGGTGGGAGGAGGGCGGAGGAGGGGATGCTTGGGTGAGTTTTCTTATCTTGGGCAGGAATTCTTCCATCCCTGACAGGGGCATCAAGTTTGAGATTCAGGCCTGATCCAGGAACTCTTCTACAAAGTCTCTTTATGAATAAAGGAAACAAATGTGTAAACTCTACTAGAAAAATTACACTCATCAAAACATTCATAAAGCCGTGCATATTTGCTCACAAATCTAAAGACTTATAAAATTACAGCCTAAACCATTTTCCAAAGAAGTTCTCTTTAATTGGCACAAGGTGTTGAATTATGCAGAACAGATCTCAACTGAGATTTTTCTTTAATATAAAGTTAATTACTTTATCTTGGTGTGCATGAGGAAGCACAATACTTTTTGCAGTGACTCTTTGTATCAGAGACAGCTAGTATCCATGTTAGTCTGTTCATGTAATAAAAATCAAATTGCATCAATTCCTTAACAGAGCTCAGCAGAGGCTTCTCTTAATAGAATCCTTATTAGAGAATCAGATACAGCTATCTCCAAAGAAAGGATTTTTAAAAGGTACTGGGATTTCTCTGTAGTTTATTAGATAAAGCAACACTGGAATTAGCTGCTGGGAGATGTCAGGTTGGAATAAGAACTTCTGGGTGGAAGCAGAGGCAATTAGGATACCCTCTGCTGTTGACATGATTCGATGGAAATTTTTTATTTTATCAGCCAAGCTGGAGAGGTGAGAGGGGCAGAAGTGCTGCCAGTTGACATTTTGACTCTTCCATTTCTAACCACAGAGAGCTCCCTCCTCACACCCATTTCACTCCCAGGCAAGACCAGGATTGCAAACCAAAACCCATTCAACTCTGCAACCACCTCTGAAGCCCCAGCACAGGAAACACAGGGAAACTGGGAACTCTGGGGGTTCTGCTGTGATGAGATTTGGCTTAACCTCCTTCCCATGCCCCAAAACCGCAAATAATTTAACAGGCCAAATCTCGCCTTGAGAATTTGTAAGCAAGCAAGTGAATTTTGCACGCCTTTGTTTTTGTAGAAAACTGTCCTCACAGGCTCATCCCCAGCCTGAAAGTGTGTTCAGTTTGAGCCCTGGAGCATGAGGACTGATAGCCCTTGTTGTTTGCTCCCAGCCAGTGTAAGTGCCTTATCTTAGCAGAGCACACCCCATTGCCAGTCGAGCTCCTCTGGAGAACAATTAGCAGCAGCAATAATGACAGCAGGGTGCTGGCAGAGGGGCCACACTCAGGCTGTGGAGGAATGGACCTCGTGTACATCTCAGAGCTGCTCTCCACGGCTCCCCAAGCCACGGCTGGGGACACTGCTGGCAGGAGGTTGGCAGGGCATTTAGAGGCAGCTGTCAGGGCTGCCCAGCCAACAGCCACTGTAAACCCTTCCTGGCAACTCCAGTACTTCAGGGATTAAGGTTTTGAAAATTCCAATTTGTGACATTTTAGATTACTGGTGCCAGACCCCTCAGTCACCGCTGCTTATGGTATTCTTAGCCACTGCCTTTAATTTGTTGGTCCATAATGGCCATGCAGAGTTCAGTGTACACTCCAAGCTTGTGTTCAGCCTGATGCTGATAGTAAAATGCCAGGCAGCACCATGGCACCCAGGCTTATCCTCCTTCCTTCAGCATCCTCTTGCTCCAGCACTCCAGAGCTCCTGAAGTGGGGAAAGCTAAATTGCTTCTAAAACACATCCTGCCTCTTCAGAGTTATATTTTCTCTCCAGGTATGCTGCGACATAAAAGGTTTTACAGACCAGGATTTCAAAATGAAACTGGTTTTCCCCTTTCCTCTCTTCCTGTGGTGCTTTAGAAGTACATGGACAACACCTGCAATACAGAGGAGGTTAAAGATTCAGCAAGAAAACTCTGTGAGGGTTCCAGGATTTGGAGAGGGAGGAGACAGCCAAAGGAAAGCAGTAGGAGCAAAGGCACTGCTTGCAAAAGCTGAGGGTGTTTAGAAACTGCTGTGGAGCTGGATCAGAGGGAGAAATGACAGAAAGTTACACATCCCATCTCCCTCTTCTCTTTGTCTTCATTCTCCAGATAGACAAAAAGACTGTTTCTCTGCTTGAGGATGTACCAAAACCGAGGCAGGAGCAGCTACTGGTACCTGACTGTCACAGTGTCAGAGACGTGCTGAGGTTGATGCTGTACCCACATCAACTGCCAGACTCCAAAAAAAGCAGGAAAGATGCAGTTCAGCAGCACTTTCTGTATTTATTCCCTCTGACATGAGCTGTCTAACTGAGCTGTCACCCTCATGCCCTGCTATGATCAGCAGCACAGATGGGACCTTCCACAGAGCTGTGGTGTCTTGGATGGGCTGAGTCACACTCCAAAGGATCCCAATTTCTGAGGCTGTTCTGGATGCAACTGTCTGGGAGTGCAGCAGAAACCTTCAGTGACTCTGTCCCTATCTCAAACTTTGAACAAAAAAATCTGTAGCAGTGGGTGCAAAGATACAGGTTTAACCACCTACCTTAACCATAAATCATCTGCTTAAATATGTGCCCTGACGCAGCACATGCTGCTTTTTAAGTAAAAATCTACCTGTAATAATTTTAACAAGCACTAGCTGTTAAATATGAGCATTATTAAGCACGCTTTAAAATGCCCAGAAGACAGCAGCAACATGACTTTTGGACAGTTCCAGCTTCAACCCTTTCTCAGTTTGCACTGCTGGGACAAGGGTATCTGGTCCTGCCCTCTGAATTTTTGTTTCCTGCCTACCTCAGGCAAGTGCCAGGAAAAAGTGTAAATGCTTGTCTCCAGCTTGCAGTGGCATTTGAAGACAAGAGACAAGTTTAAGTGGAGTTTGGCATCCCGTGGGGTGAACTTTTCCTGGCAGCCAAAGCAACGATATTGAGCACTATCATTCTCTGCTGTACACATCTTTGCCCGACCTTATCCTGGATGCATCCCCTTTGACTTACTTCTTTAAAGAGCCTAATAGATTTTCTTTAGCTTGAGGCAGAGCAAACCTCTGCTGGATTGAAATAATGTAGAAGTATTAGAAAAGATTGGTGCTGGGAATTTTTTTCCCCTCTTCCCCTTGCTGCACGATAGGAAGAAAATATGTGACCTAAATCTGCCAAGCACCTTCAAAGGGGAAGGATGAAACACATGTGGAAAAGCATTAGAAGGCCACCCAGCTCCCTTTAATTATAATGAGAATGCCACCATTGCTAAATGAATAGAAAATAAACGGAATAAGTATTAAATGATTACGGTTTCCCTCACATATTTCTTTTCATCTATTCAGCAGCAGATAGTTTTACAACATAAATAAATCTTTTCAGACGTAAACAAGTCTGCAGCACACAGCGCTGGGGCTGGCGATGGGTGTGCGGCAAGCCGCGATCTCCAGCACCCCCTGCAGCCCCCGGGCCAAAGGACGGGCTGGAGCCGGCATCCCGGCAAGGGACTCGCGTCCAGCTCGGGGCTGGAATCGTTCCGAGATATAAAACGCTAGAATGCACGTACATGCAGGGTTTCTCACTGTGTCTTGGTCTCAGCCCTGCACAGAAGGAAAGCTTGTTTAGAAATCGCGAAGATTTGTGGAGCGGGGGATGCGCTCTCTGTGGGAGCCCATGTTCCCGGCGGGGCCGTTCTGCTCCCGGCGCGAGTGCCCTGGGGAAGGGGCCAAAACTCTGCGGGGACAGGCAAGGCTTGCAAATCCCGAATATTTGGGAAGGAAGAAAACATCTAGATTTTTTGAGAAACCTGAAGCTCTTCCCGAGGCTGGATGCAGACTGACACATTGCTTTCCATTGGTCTGCCCTCTACCTGAACTGGAGACACATTCCGGCCCCCAGCCCTGACTGGCTCTATAGGGTGGCCCAAAAAATATAGTTACACTCTTAAGTTCTTGCATTTTCCAATTTTCCTTGATATGTTGACCAAGTGTCTTTCCATTTCATCTCCAGAGATCCAGCACCCACCTGCTTACCTACTGAAATGCGGTAAGAACATAAGACAGGGATCATATCCCTTTAAATTCACTAAAATGGGCTAGAAGCCGAGTTCCCACTGTCAGCCACACAGCACCAGGTACCCTGCTCAGGGAAACATCAGTGCAGGGACTGTCCCAGCTGCGAAATCTATAACCCAGTAAGAGCACAGAGCTGCACTGCTTCGTACCACCAGGGCTCTGTCTCACCCTGTTGCCCATCAGAGATACTCCCCAGCTTGGTTTGTCCCCCTCTAGGAGAAGGACCACCTGACTGCAGAGCTGCCAGTGAGCCCCTCTATTTTGCCGAAGTGCAAACATGAACTTTGACATATTTTCCTCAGAATCAGGATGGTCTGAGCTTGTTTTTCACAATTCACAAATTGTTCTTTTCTTTGCCAGACTGCTTCCCAGGAAGATTTTGTGCAGAGCTAATTTGATGCATCCCCACAGGCCTCCCGGGTGACAATTATGCAACAGACCCCTCTCATGTGGGGCATTTCACACCACTCAAACATGCATATGGGAAGAGATCTGTTTATATTGTATTTATATCCTCTTTGCATCCTTGTGCTGCTGAGTGCTGAATGCCCCTCTCCAGCTGCCCACAGTCTCCACCCCTTCCCTCCTGCCCCTTCTGTTGAGCACCTAGCATGACTTTTCTCCTCTGCCCTGTCCTCTTGTCAAGTCACCCTCCTGCAGAGCAGCTGCTGTTAGAGCAGATGTAAAATGGCTCAGTAACACTCACTAATATTAGCACTGACACCAGCACAGAGAGGAAATAAATTCTTTTCTGGGGGAGAATCACAAATTACTTAATGCAGCAGATCAGAGCAGCGTCTGTAACAATGCTGGAAGAGAGCTGATTTAATATCTCCTTGAATATAACACACAAAAGAAGCAGAGTCACCTGCCCACCAGCAGCTCCCGTACAGCCTGTCCCAGCACACCATGTACAACCTGTGGTGATTCTTCCCCAGCCTTGCAGGACTCTGGTCATTAATCTAGAATCTGTTTGTCAGTCCACAAAAAGCTGCTTCCCAGTGCCTTTTCCATGACAATTACAGCTGGTACTAGCAGCACTGGAGAGGTGGCTGAGGCATGTTGAGATGGAGGGCCTGCTTGCGGGTGTTTAATCAGGAACAGCTCACAGGTTATGAAGTGGGGTGACAAGCAGCACCCAAGCATCATCAATCCCCTCCATTTATACTTTGGCACAAGCCATTCAAGAGTTTGGCTGGTCAGTCGGGGGAGCAGAGGGGGTTAAAGTGGATAGGGAAGCTGGAGGGAGTACTGGGAGTAACTTTGAAAGGTTTCAGCTTTCTCCTCAGTCAGGGAAGAGGAGCATCGCATGGCTATGTGTCTTGCTCAGCAGCCAAATCCCACCTGTGCTCTGCACAACAAGGCGTTCAGCTTCAAAACCTGCTTTGCCAACAGTTCTGGCTCCAGCCCAGGCAAAAATGGAGATGCAGGGATGGAGCTGTAGCACAGAGTTCAAGGAGTCTGAAACACTTCTGCCTGCAGGAGTGTCCCGTCCTCTGCCGCTCCAGCACAACTCCTACCCAGAGAAATGGATTTACTCTGCCCTGAGTGACTTCTCCAAAGCAGGAGTTTGGCCAATGATTTATGGTGGCCTTGTGCTGGAGAGGAATCACATCTCATTCCCATGTCATGTGCCAGGTTTTCTGTGTGTACCAGCCCTAGTAAGAGATTTTCACCTGCATTTGAAATCTCAGATACCAGAGGGATTTGACAGGGATGGGATGACCTAGTATGCAAATGATTATGTTCCTGACCTGGAAACTCCTCTTGTTTCTCCTTTGTTCTGCATTTGGGATGAAATCAATGAAAGCATTTCAGCAAAGTCAGTACCAGCTGCCCTGGTGGGAAATACCTTCAAAGGGTCCCTTTTGCTGGTGCTGCAAGGCTGAACACAGCTCAGAAAATAAGGCAACTTGGCCGAATTTGGGAACTGCATCCACTGACACCACCAGTAATAGGCCCATTGTCCCTTTGAGGAGATCTAATGGAAATCTTGGCAGGTGATGGGAGTGTTGATGTGTTAATCACCAGAGCACACACCCGCCTCTATTGTTGGCCGGCTCTGTGGACGATTTCTGCGCGGGTTATAGATCGGTGTATCATGTGCAATGTAAAGTAGTATATCCAGGCAGAAAGAAAATAATGAATTCAACACAAAGGAGCAACAAACTAAACTGTTTAGATAACCTTAGGCTTTTTCTGCTAAGAAAATCAATATGGTTAGAAGCTGGGAAACTACCCACATTGCCAGCAGAGTGAGGCTGCAGAGCCACAGAGAAACCAATATGAATGGCCAAAACAGTTTCGTTTCCTTTTTTCTGCTTATGTTACCTTTTTTTAACAATTCTAAGTGTTTCACCCTAGTTTGCATCTATTTCTGAAGGTACCTTTGCCTGGAAATTTTAACATTATTTGTATCCAAAATGTTGGTTCACAGTCTCCTGTATCTGAAATGCTACAGCCCTATGAGTTCCCTAATCTTTTGATGATATCTGTTATTAGAGCACAAAAAATCTGGCATAGAAAAGACTGTGTCAGCATGCAGTTTCCCAGCGTGGGTAGTTTATTCTCTGTATTCCATTCACACATTTCATGTCCTCACCCCGACAGCCAACATGGGTGCTAATTAGCAGCTACACTCCTCCTGGCAGGTTGTGTGGGCACCCTTCAAGTAGCACTTGACATGAATTTAATTCGCATCACGGATTAACTGCTTTGTTATTTGCATTGCAAAAACACCATCAGGTCCCAGGTAGGGCTGGGACCCTAGAAGAGGGAGAAGGACTCCCAGCAGTGTAGAAAATGTAATTAGGTGTGAGGGCATTAATAGGCCTCAAATGACCCTAACCAGCCTCAGCTGGGATCCACACCCACCTCCTTCCCCTGGGTCTGAGGATTCCATTTAAGCAAACGCCAGGGGGTTGAACCCTTCCCCAAACTATGCTGTGGATGTATCTCTTTGCCCTGACACAGAAGCTCTTTTCAGACTTGGCCCAGGGCTGTAAACAGCTGGTTTCCAGCCCTGTCTCATGGATGGTGCCTGGGCCAAGGCTGTAGCCTTGTCTCTGGCTTCTTTTGCTCCTGTGTACATTCCTTGCATGGACTCTGGATTTGATGTGCTGCCTTTCTTTGTCTGGGACTGTTGATAGACCCTGTTACCTCCACTGCTGTGGTCTTCCTCAGCTCCCAGCTTGCCTTCTGTTCTCACTGCTCCCTGATAACAAGAGAGAGAGAAGTGGGGAGGAAGGAGTGACTACAGCAGCACAGGGAACACTAGAGGAGCTGCCACTAAAGAGTGAGGGGGCAAGGAAGAAAGCCTATCCTTGTGTGCCTGCAGTGAGGAAGAGATCTGTTTCGTGGTCTTCGTCCCACAGGATGGACAGAAGGAAATTGTGGGACTACTTGTGTCTTCCTTATCCCTCAGGTAAGCATTCAAGGAGGAGAAAGGGTGTCCACACCAGCTCTTGCTCCAGAAGTGAGTGGAGGCAGTCAGGGCAGATAGCCAAGGACAGTAGTGGCTTGTGCTTGCTGTGGATCAATCTTCCATTCTTGTCTAAAGCTGCAGGGGAATCCCAGGCAGGAGTTCTGAAACACCTGGCCAGGGGGGCCATTTCTGGGTGCACCCAGAGCCACCTCTCCAGTGGGAGTGCTAACAGTGGTGGTTTAGCTGATTTCATCTCTCCCTCTGCCCAGCCTGAGAGACTAAGTACATGCTCCTGGTTTCCGTAGTCATTCCTATTGGATGCAATACTGCACCGTGTTCTCTTAGCACAATGGGTACGCCCTTAAGTTTGTGACGACATACAGAAAGAATTCTGATTAATGGAGAAGGAAAAACACTGGTGCGAATAACTTTTTAAGCAAATAATGAAATACTCTAGTCTTTGGAAGACGTTTGTTCCCTGTGTGTTTTAAAGCTTATGCTGCAGAGAGGAGATTCCACTTGCTGCAAACTTTATGTTTGGTTTTGTTTTTTTTTTTTTTTTTTTATCTTGGGAAGGGACTAAAGACAGAAGTACAGTAAAATAAGTATCTAGACACTGAAGAGTCAGGAAACAGTGAGATCTCCTCCCTTACTGTACTTTGTATGCCAAATGGCTACCAGTGCTTGTCAGCCTTGCAGAGTATCAGGGAGTGTAGCAGACTGTGTGTTCCAGACATAAGGAGAGCCAGCTGGGCTGCCCCATAAGGCAGTGCCTCTCTTCAGTGCTGCTGAGCCATCTCCATCCCCAGCATGAATAGCAGATTGGTGAAAGCCAAGCTGGAGCCCCCCAACAAAGCTCAGAGAAGGGAGTTCAAATCCCTTGTGGGGGTTTCTTAAGCTCATCTTGCTGTGCTGCCAGCCCGGAGCCTGCATGGAGCTGCGTCAGCCCAGGTGGAATACTGTGTGAAACAGCTCTTCATGCTGTGGGGAGGAAGACTTTAGGTGATTCTGACTGAGTGAGAAACCTTAGATTTCCCCATAGGGACCAGAGATGTGCATACTGAGGTGTTGGATGATGATATAATCTATAAAACTCTCATGCAAAGAGGTGTTTCTCTGTAAAGAATGAAGTGATGCTAAACAGTGGGAGATTAATCACTCCTCCTCCCCTTTCCTCCCACTTACCTCGTGGATCATTAGGTCTCAGGAAGGTTTTAATTCCGCGTGTACATGGAAAAATTGACAAGACTTTCACCTGACTGGTGACCAGGTCACGTTAAGATCTGTATCACAATCAACACTCATAAGTCCAAAACAGCAAAGAAACAAGGCATCCTTCTGGGAGAGGAGGATATTTATCAAGTTAGGAGGATTTTATGGGGGATTATCTTGACAACTGTACATACACTTCTTCCTTGCTTCCACAAGAGCTTCCACCTGTATAAGCAGAAGTCAGGGAAAACTGGTGTCCCTTGGCATCCCTGTCACTTAAGTGATCACAGCTTTACATCCCAGACTGCTTCCTCTAAGGAGCCTTCCCATCACAGGAGCTTTGGGGTGAGAATTTCAAAATGAGGTAATCAAAACTCATCTGTTTAGTGCCGAAATAATGTCTTACTCAAATATAAAGCCCCGGAGACTGGCCTGGGTTGGATTTACTCTGATCTGAACCCATGTTGTGCCTGGAGTTATTTACTGTGAAACTGTTGGGAACTGGACTTTCCCATGCACAACAACAGCTATGATTCACCCTGTCATGTATTGATCTGTATTGCCATGTATTTTGATCCTTTTTCATAGAAAATGCTCCTGAGAATTTATTTCTGTCCAGAAGAGATTGGGTTGTGTCTGCTCTTTATGGGTTAACAGTTGAATTCTTGTATTCATTTGCTGGTGCTTCAAGTGATGCTAATCTGTGCAGAGAACAGGAACTATAATATGGGATTTAAGGGATCAAATCAACTGAAGTAAAAATCAAGATTGTGGAGGAAACAGATTTGACTTAAAAGTTTGAACTAAGATAAAACTCAAAGGCTGAAAACTTGCAAGTAGATAAGAAGTGAAAATATTCAAGTACAATCTTTATTTCTTACCCAGTGTGTTTTAAAAGTATAAATAGATTTTTTTTTCTAATTTTGAAGCTTCTAGTTTTTATAGCGTTGATAACTAAAGTTAGAACTAGCTTAGAACTTAAAAAATCTTTAAAAGTAGCTCATAATGACTGTGCTAGTCTTTTACAAAGAAACAAAAAATCTTCTGCTTTCCTTCCAGTTTACCAAAATAGGCATCAAAACTCAGCCTTTCCCTCTGTAGATTAAACTAGAAGTGATATTTTACTCTGCCTATTCCAGAGGTGATTCTACTGGTAAATGCTTCCATGGAGGGTGCAGTGAATTTTAAACACTCCATCCTCTTTCTGTGAAAGATGCTATTGGAGTGTAGCTGTTATCAAGTTTACAAAAGAGATTCACTCTGGAGTTACGGTATTTTATGCCAACTTTCAGCTTAAACTAAACTTTTATAGCCAGGATATAAACTCCTGAATATGGGGTCTTTGTAATAGAAAACTCACCTGACTAGAGGGTCAGGAGGAGCAATGGTGTAATGCAGTTTATAGCCTGATCAGCTTGGATTTACACTTCATCACAGTACAATATCAGGAGCAGATGTTACAATGACAGTTCTTCTTCTGCTGTGTAAAAACAACGCAAATTAGTCCTAAAACAGAGATGCTCTTTCCTTAATGGGAGAGCAGGGTTGCTCACGTTTCCCAGAAGTGTTTTTACAAGCATAGCCTTTGCAACAGCAACACCTCAGATACCCCCAAGCCCCTTCAAATACAGGGGCATTGGCAATAAAACCAGGTTTTGACCTGTGAAATTAGAGACTAGAAGCACAGGAAAATCAAGGGTTTTCTTGAGAAAAAGATCAAGCTATAGAAGGTTTTGGGGAAGGGAAGCCGATTTTAAAGATGAGAGACAGGGTGTTTGCCATGGGTGGAGTCATTAAGGTTGGAAAGGGAGTACTCTGGCCAACACCTGCTCAAAGCAGGGCCAGCAGAAGGAATAAAGTCACTTTTTATTACTGGTCCATGCAAATAAGTTTTACCTCTGTTGAACTCAAGAATATTTCAGTGCTTGCTCAGTGCCCAAATCAACCAGTTCAATGCCAGATATGTCACCCTAACGCTACCTGAATAGAAAGTTTCTCTCTGGATCACAGTGCAATGTGCATGTGACAGATAAACCAGAAATATTTAAGCTTTCTCTTGTCCCCTTGCCACCCACTTTCTTTTTACTTTGCTAATAGAACAGAAATGAACAGCTGCTTTAAGGTGTTTAACAATTATAAAAACACTTTATTTTGAACCCTGGGTGTTGTTCTTTGGGGAAAACTAGTAAACATTACAGTTTTGATCCAGTCTCGCAGAGCTTGTCCTGTGAAAGATCACTGGGACCAGATGGTTTTTTGTTCTGTGCTTGCACAGATTCTGCTCTGGGAAGCGAGAGTTCAAATACAGAGCTCCCAGGCATTACTGGAAATCAAATAATGATATCAGGGATGTCTCCTAGTAATTTTCAAAAAACTGATTATGTGAGATTACTGACTACAGAAAATCACGTGTGCAGTTATTTCTGTCTTTAATTTTTTGTTGCTGTCTTAAAGTCTGCAAAGTTGAGGGAAGACCAGTCTCCTTGCACCATCTCTTTGTTTCTGTCTGGATCCTTTCGAGGCTACAGGACTACATCTCTTGCCATCTACCATCTTATAACTCTGAGGAGAGGGCAATGTTGGTAGCATTAGCAAGGAAGTTCTTGGGTGAGACTGAAGCTTTCTCACGATTCAGCTGGTGCCCATGGTGGAGGTATCATTGCCTACACAGTTGCTGGTGCTCTGTGCCACCAGCAAGGTTAGCAGGGAAACAATGAGATTTAAAATGGATCGAATACACAGTTCAGTTAGCTCCTGGCTCCAAGAAATGCTGTGAACTACCAGTGAACCCTGGCTGAGAGTTAGTGCCTGTCATTTCATGCTTTTGGGCAGGTTCCCTGGTGTTTTCTAATGGTGCTCCTGGCACTTGAAGGTGCTGGATAATCCATGCACTGAAAAGGGCAGTGATGGTGTCTGTTTGAGGTCAGACAGTGGAAGCACTGAAGGGAGACGTTCAGACTGTTGCAATGGAAGGAGACTGAAAATAGATCATTGTTTAATATTCTGTTATGTGCCAGTGTGTACCAGAAAGCACGTCCTGGCCATGACATTCAGAGCCAAGTTCAATTTGCCACGTCTTGGCTATATTGTCAGTGAGATTTGACTGTGAAGCTTACAGGCTCTCTGTACAACTAAACTTCCAAAACATTCAGTCTTCTGTTTTGCAAATGGATGCCCGGACTGGTCTTTTACTAATTGATAAGTCCATGCATTATATCTTTTTGCCCTTGTTAAGTATTTCACAGGAGCAAACTTTCTGATGCCGTTTTGGTTTGCCTGAATTACACATGCATACGCATGATTTTCAAGGTATTTCTTAGAATTTTCTATGTTTTCTGAGTATTAACCACAGGGGAAGCAGTGACCATATGTGGTTATAATAAGAGTTTCTCCTGACTCTATGTAATTGATTGTTGGTTGTAAACCAAAGCACCAGAATGGATCTTTATGACATCTGTGATGCTGTCTAGTGAGCTGGCTGTTAAAGGACAGACTGGAAGCTCTGGTTTTCCTTGTCAGTTCCCCTCACTTGGCTGCTTTGCTTCTCCACAACTACTCTGCTTCCAACCTGACCTCCTACCAAGTTCTCTATGTATGTATGCACAGTTTGTCACTCCATGATAATCTTGATGGAGGCATCAAGGAGAAATCAGCATGAAAAAAAAGAGGTAGGATGAGTGATTAGAAAATTTCTAGAGGATGGGATGACAGGGTGAATCTCATAGGCAGGAATTTTTCTCCCCTCCCATAATTCTGGGGAACCCAGGACTTTCAATTAGGGCAGATGTGTTCTGTGTTTTCACACATCAATCTTTCATTGGCCTTGCATCAATCATTCACTGCTTTGTGCAAATAACTTCTCCCAAACAATATTTTCCTGTCAGAAACAGGCACTGTCATCTGAAAACCTGTTTGAATATTTCATTGGTACCAGATGATGCTTTTTGTTGAGGTTTTTTGTGTATTTTCTGTATGATCTAGCAATATAATCCCTGTGCTCCTTGCCCTAATGAAGCTGGCAGGCCAAGGTAAAGCCAGACAGTGACTGGAGCTGTGTCCTGGAAACCTTTTCTTTGTAGTGTACGAAGGGAGGAGCAAAGGTAGCTGCAAACAGGGAGCCCTTGCTCACCGCTTGTTTGATTCCAGTCCGGCCAGGCTCACTTACCTGATATCAGGAGTGACTAATTGGTTTTATAAATCCAATTTATATGCCTACAAAGCTTACTTTGGATACCTATTCCTTCAGGCAAATATTAATCCATAGGTTACAGTTCCAGCAGCTGTCAGACTCCTTGTTTTCTGAAGGTGCTACTGAAAGCCCCTTGTGCATGGTCTCTGAGAGACCACACTGGCCTGAGTCTAGGTCAGCACAGATGAAAAGGGCTTATGTGGGGAGAAGCAAAGCAGAGGACTGAGAGGAGTTCTGGTGAAAACCAGCTCACACGACAAGTTCTGAAAAGGAGGTCTGGCCAGCCGTGGGAAACTGCAGTAAGTTGGCTGATCTGAGGACTGAAAACTAGGCCTACCCAGAAAGTATATCACTGATGCAATAAACAGTAAATGCCTGTGACCTGGGTTAACCCATGACTGGCTAGGACTGTAAAGTGTTTACTCAGTGAAGAGAACATGATACTTACAATGGAAGTGAGTTTTTATTCCTGATGACACAAAGATGATCATTGCTTTCTGTGATGGTAAACAGGTTCTGCAGGAGCAGTGCTTAACTCCATACAGGTCTTTTCAAAAGTGCATCAACAGATTAAAACTACAAATTAACACCATGTTGCTGTGTTCCTGTGGTCTCAGAGTGTATATCGGACCTTTTGTCTTTGTGCTCTCTCACCAGGCTTCTTGGTGCTATGCTTTTGCAGTAGAAAAGGCTTTGATATCAACTGCTGAAATGTAGTTCAGTTTATGGTTCATAAATGGCTTTGAGAAACCATTTTGTATAGAAAGAGTAACATAAATAGAGGCAGCATATTCATTTCCTTTTCTTAGTTTTGAAATTCTCCTATTAAGCTGGCAAACCTGTCAAATATGTAACTTAACTTAATGAAGACCTACCTACCAAGAGGCACTTAAGCGGATGCTTAAAATTAAGCATGTGATTTAATCCTGCCTTATACAGTTCTTAACACAGGCATAAGTCTCACTGGAGCCAAGGCAAGCACATTAAAGCTAAGTGTGTTCTAAGCACTCAGTTAAATCAAGGCCTAACTCTGGTTATTTTCATATTCCTTTCCAATTCTGAAAAACAACAAGTATGCTACAAGAGGCAGTGACATCTCAACTTCTGCCCCCATTAAATAAGTTAAAAAATCATGAATCCTAAAGCAATTGCATTGCCATCATACTACTTTTCTTTTATGATTAATCCAGAGTTTGATATGTCTTTCTATAGGATGAATATCTTAACAGCAAGGTAATAGGTAGTGTGACATTTAATCTTTTTGATTAAATTCCATACTAAAAATGTCCCATAAATAAAAGAAACAATTGAGGCAATCATAAATTACCTTCATTGTTGCAAAGTGATGGATTTAGTGGTTACAGAGGGTAAAATCTCATGAGCTCATTAAAAGCTATAAGGGTTTTTTCCTTCCACAGCCCTAAAAGATGTTGTTGCCTACGGCAGGTTTTCTCACACTGCTTTCATTTAATCAGTTGAAACCTTAAGAAGAAGTAGGAGATGCTTTATATATGTGTCCATTTCATTTTCTAGTAGAGATCACCAGATCCAAATAGGGTTTTCTATCTTAGGTGCCTGCTGTGGCCTCAGTGCTGTGTGCCTAATGAGAGAGGGTGTATTTTTGAGTTAATAGCCAGAATCGAATTGTTTCAAAATCTGAGCCTGCTTTTCAACTCTGGCACTGACCTCCACTGTGACCTTGGACAAGTCACAGAAGACCAAGTATTCAAGAGCTCAGTATCGACCACCAGAGACAGCCCAAAATGTATCAACCACAGCCATACTGCCAAATTAACATGGTTTGGATGCAGCCCAGCCAAACTGTGCTCTTTTGAGCATTTACCTAAAAGCATCACAAGGGAGATGCTTATCTGAGTCTCTCTGAAAATCTGCATTTGGGACCTGCAGGTGAAGGTCCCAAATCTTTCAAGGCTCCACTGTACTACTTAAATGCACCTGAAGGATTAATTTCTCCCTTTCCAAAATTCACAGAAGATCATACTCAACCAGAAGGGCTTCACTTAGCTTGATAAGGCATCATTTTCCTATTCAATTAGAAACATTTTTTACTACTAAGACAGCTTTTACCTTTCTGTTTGACTAGAACAGGTGAAAAAGTCAAGTGGCAAGGGCAATAAAGTGAACAAGAGTTTCATCCAAGTTGCTGGGGGTTTTGAGGGCTCTCACAAGAACATTGCTATCTCCTGAAATCTGAGCTGTCCCTTTGATTCCTCACAATGAACTGTCATGACATGAAGCCCATCCTCCAACAAGAACCACACAGATGCACAGGCTGCTCTGTGCCTCTGTTGAGCTGCAAGGTTAAGTATGGACAAGAGGCTTCTATACTGCCTCACAGTGCTGCTAAAGAAAAAAAAATTAAAATGGGATTAAGGATTCAAATGAAAGGCTTTCTGCAAAGATGCATTTTTAATATAAAAGGCTGACAGCAGAGAAGCCCCCCATGGTGCAGTTTGTAGGATCTTGTAAGAGTTTAGCAAGATTAAGTTAATGTAAATTACTTGAGGAGTATCTGCACAACCCACAATGAGGTTGGTTATGATGCACATTTCACCAGATGAAATGCTGCAATTCAGTGTTAAACCTCATTCAAGTAGCCATGAAAACAGGAACAGCTGGGAGCATCAGGTTTCCTGCTGGGGAACTGCTGTGGAAGCCTTAGTGCCCATGGCATGGGTATTCTGCAAGGGTGGGCCATAAGCGGTTTTGCTCTGGGTCTTTGCCATTAGCAGAGAGCAGGAAACTCTTAATTCAGCCTCAAAAAAACCTCAAAAACAACAACAAAACAAACCCACAAAACAAACGAGCAAAAAACTCCCTGACACTACTGACCAAGAAATTTCTCATTACTAGCTCAAGAGCTGCCTACAGCCCATGTCCCTTAAATTGTGGGAGGCCTGTTTCAGCAGAGATTCATGGAAGGCAGAAGCTTGCTGACAGGCCCTGATAAATCAATCACATCTTGGATTGCTTTTTAAAAACTTCAGCCTATTTTTCTGCAATCTGCTATTAAGCATGCCCTGTTCTGACCAGTTCCTTTCACAATGACCTCCAACATTGTTTTGTTGGAGACACTATAAAAGGAGAATGGGCTTAGGGCCAGGGACCCTTAAAAAAATGCCTTTCTATAGAGGATGGCAGGGCCTTCAGACAGTGCAAGAGTGGCCCAAGACTGCATCACAAATTCCTGTTAGTGGAGATCTAATGATGCTTTGGGTGGATTAGCAGGGCGTGCAGCCCAGAGGGTCCAAAAAGGGAGGAAAACCATGACTTAGTGTCCCTGTGCTTTGGGGTTTTTGTCTTTTCTTTGTGTACCACCATATTGTAATTTGTTTATCACAGACTGGGCCGGTGCAATCCTGGATTACTGTAAAAATCTCACAGCAAGCTTCCAGACATATGGATTGTCCATAAGCCTTGCCAAACACTCCTCTTCCATCACCCATGCTGATCTGGGAGTCACAGGCTGTAGATGGGGATGGAGATGTTTTGTATTCCCTATAGGAATTTTTTTTAGATTTTCACACAGAAAAGAAACACTTTTCACTATGATTGAATTTGATTCAAAACTCAGTTGTCTGTAGGGACATTTCATAGGGGAAATTCAGAATTTCGCACCTTCTTTGTCATTAGCCTGGTTGTGCTCCAGGCAAGAACTAATAGGATTTAGAGGGAACTGGTAGCTACCAGGGCAGTTTCAGAAGTTTGTGACATGACCTGAAGAACTGATTGATTTGCACTACCCCTTGACAAGGAAGATATGTCATGTACAAGGAAAGAAGCAGCCAGGCATCTGAGGTCAACTGACCAGCGATCCCACAGTGCAGAAATGGGGTGCAGAGCAAATGAAGCAGTTTCTTTAATAACAAGAAATCATCCCTGTTTTCTTTGAAGCCAAGGGAATTGTTTTCAATGTGTTCTGATTTATATCATAAATAAAGTACCCCTCTCAGGTAGCTGAGTGCAGTTGCTCAATTCAAACCAAAGTAAAACATCTCTGACTGCTTTAATATTTGTTTGGAAGATAATAGTTTAGAATGGAGTGAGTTGAAACAGGCAAAGTTTTGATACAACTAAGCCTTGATGATTGTTGTTGTTTTCAATTTGCATTTGTTCTAGTTCCCTTTTTGCAAATAGACCACTTCACCCTTTGCTGGGAATCACAAATTAGCTATAAATGCAGTCCTTGCAGCAAACACAGTATTCCTTTTCCACTACTCACTTTCACTCTCCCCATGTACCTTTGATATCCTCATGCCATATGTGTCCAGTTCTATGCCCACATGCATTTCAACAAGTGAATTTCCACAGTTTGTGTGGATGAGTGTTTACAGGAGCTTCCTTATTTGCCCTCACTCTTTGTACATCTATTGAGCCTGGTGCCCAGACAAACATCACTAGCAAAAAAAAAATGCTCAGCATCACCTTTTTTTCCCCAAGTTTTTTTCCTCTAACATATTTCATTCAAGAAAACTGGCATAGTTATAAGGACTATCACCAGGGTCACCCTAAAGCAGAGGGTTAGTACTTTATCAGGTAGACTCTGAATTTGTATTCATATTATTCATATTTAGGATTGATTTAGAGGTTATTCTCTGTAGGGTTTTAGGCCTTTTTTTTTTCCTTCCCTTAAGTACTGCAATATGTATCTCAGGTTGCCTTGAAGAGCTGTTCAATGGATTGCCCTGTATATTTATTTAATTTTTCCTCTAGAAGCCCATAATTTAGTTGTAGCTGATTTAGAAAATGAGCTGTAAACCAGAAATCAGAACAGGGAGTTCTGGCATTGCTGGCAGTGTCCTGCTTGAGCTGGAGGCTTGAAGAATGGTGAAAGCTGCAGATATGCTGCCACGTGCATCGGACAACAACCAAGCAGAACGAGAATTCAAAAGAGGGATTGAGCTAGGGAGAAAAGGGATTTACTGGATGTATTTCAGTGGACCAGGATATAGGATTTGATGGCATCCTAGGACTGACCCCAACACTGTAGACAGCCTTGAAGACAAACACAGGATTTCTGTCATGTATTTGCAAATACCCTGGAGCAGTAGGCTCTGGTCGCAGCCAGAGGGTTTTTTTAGGGTTGACAATACATACTGATAATACTTGGCATTTACCTGCCAAGTTGAGAATTACTGGCACTGGAATCTTTGTTTAGTTACGGAGAGAACAGAAATAACACAGTCTGATTTCCCCAGCCATTCACACCTTCACAATGAAGCCTGAGCTTCTAATGCTCCTGGTCCCATTGCTGTGTAGGCTTTCTTTAAACTATCAAGTTCATATGATAAATAGGTTTGAGGAAATCTCTTCATTTCAGTGGATCCCGTGAGCAAAACAAGTAGGGCTGTATATATGAAATAAAGTATTAATTCTGAATTATTTACTCAGCTCCACTTACTTGTTCTCATTTCCTTCTTTTTGCTTAAACTAGATCATTCATCTTCCCTTCCTTCCTTAAAGATATTTCAAAGGTTTTTTAAACACTGCACATAACAAATGCTGTTAGATACCACCATCATAGTTTTTTTGGGGAGCCCTACAAATAATATTATATGCACTGAAGTAAATAAACCTCATTAGCTTTATTAACTCCATTAATCACAGTTAATAATGTTAATGAAGCCTATTTTAGCATCACTGTAAGAGATTTAGGACTAACTGATCTCATTATTAACTTTTGTGGAATTACAATCCTCTTCAAATTTATCCCTCAGTACTGTCAAATTTTATTTGAGGTCAACATTTTCCTATTGGATTTTGAAACATAAATTCAATGAAAAACATTGATTTTGGAAGCATTTTAAAAGGTTTAGAGTTTGACAGCAAAAGGGCCCAAGAATTAGAAAGTGAGGGGGACTGGAAATTGAAAGGGAAACTACACAGAATCAAACTTCACTTGCTACACTCCACCCTCCATGTGACAGAGGTGTCACCTGAGCAGCAGTGACCCAAACCCCAAAGAGGACTCAGTCACCCAGGAGCCAAGTCTGACACACAGATATTGCCTTGGAGGCATAAAGGCCACTCCAAGGGTCTCCAGTGCACACAGACTTCACCTCACTATTCCCTCACAGCTCATCTTGAATACATTTATGTGCTCGGATCTCCACATCTGGGGGGTTGTAGGAGGGTGTTAGCAGATTAATGTATTAGTCTATTTATAGGCTGCACTAAAGCAGTTTTATTTAGCAGATTGTACAGGCCTGACATGATACAGTTAATTCTATATAGACAGCCACAGAAAAGATGATTTAATTTTCATTAAAATGTTGTTCCTTTTTTTGGTGAAATGTTGACAAAACCAATATGTTACATTTCTTGAGCATTTTAAAATTTAAAGCAACACCTCTAATGTTACACTAATACTATTTTCTACTTTTGATGCTATTTTTAAATTTTATATATATCTCCCATTCTGTTTTCTGGCATGGATTAAAATTGGCAGTATCTAAAATACCTTGAAAAATATGTCTTCCAATAAATCTTTGCAGTTGAAAGTAGGAATAACCAGTGATATAAAAGAGCCAGTTTTGCAGTTAGACTTGATAAGTATCTATTCACATTAATACATACCAGCCTTCTCTATGAGGTACCCAAATCTTTCTCAAGCACAACAGCCTTTCCTTAAGAGTCTTTCCCACTCCCACAGCATGAAAACAGATCAGCTGCTCATTTCAAAAGTGCTAATCCTAAATAAACATAGTTTCTGTATTTCAGTCTCCAGTTATAAAATGTTAAATGTCTATGTGGGGCTTGAGGTCAATCAGTTTGAATTTTTTAAGAACCAAAGCCTGAAGCATCTCCAGCGTGGCATTCCCGCAGCCAGGCAGCCTTAAATCCCTCCCCCACTCCTCATGCTTTGCAAAATAAGACATTTTTATTCCTACATAATTACAAGGCAGAAAGATTCAAGAAAAAAAAAGGGGGGAGGGGGGGAAGACACTGTAGAGCTCTAACTAGTGAATTGTCTGAGCCTTTCCATCAGTTCCCTTTAACTGCTCTGTGGATAACTTCCCAAGTTTCTTTCAGTGACTGATGCTGGGTTATTATTTTAATGGGTCATAGTTACTGATTGGATCATAAATACAGAAATCCCACCATTGAAGCTTTAAAAAAACCCCTCAGAGCTATTCAAGAGGAAAGTAAAACTCAGCACAGCAGCACAATATAGTATGCAACTGTTGACTTTCCCTTATCAAGAGAGCCTTTCCTGACCTTGCTGCACTTCCCCTATATGAAAAGGGTGGTTATTTCCTCAAGAAATCCAGATGTTATAATATCTTAAGCCAAAATCTATTTCCCTTTTTTTTGGAAGGAAGGAGGGGCAAGGCTGAGGCTATGAGTGCAGGTCACTGGAATGACCTAGAATTGGTTTAGAATTATGAAGATCATCAGTTTTGCCAGGTGTCAGTGGCATTTCTGTTCTAGGGCAGTCTGGTACAACTTCATTATTGCAGTGCTTTATTGAAGTCTTTGAGGGGTAACTAAGGAGCTATTTACATTGACCTTTACAACACTGGCCTGAGGCTCAGAACAACATGGCAATATTCATTGCCAGTACAGCCCTGCAGAGATATTTCACACGGTAGGAGGTGGGAAGGAGGCAGACTGTTACAGCAGTGGCCTGAAAGTTTCCAGGTACAACAACTCAGAGATTCAATGTGCACCAGTGTCTGGGGGCTCTTTTCAGCCCTACTTGTACACCTTGCTCCTGCTCTGCATGGGTGCTGGACTGCCACGTGCTGCAATGGAGACACCTGCTCATTCAAACTTGTAAGACTGACACTGCAGACCTTTGCCACATCTCACAGTCTCCAGGACTGCATTTTACTTTGATTTGTAACTTTTAGGTTGAATTTGATCTCATTCATAGCAGCTTCTCTTTAGAGATGTAAAAATGAACTTTAAAAACAGGTGAATACTGAAGCTCACTGGGCTCAAGAATGGGGTCTTTAAAATAAAAGTATTTCAAGACTCAAAATCCAGAATGTGAGTAGTACCAGCTGAGCTGGATCTCTAATGCCCTTTTTCTCTCGCTATGGATTTCCTCAGGAACATTCATTGTATCAGCTACTTGCATTTCAGTTCCACCTTCACAGAAATATGAATCTCTTAATGAAATATAACTTCCAGGGACAGGTCCCAGTCTGGCATGTGTCAGGAAGGACAAACCAGAATGTGCACATTTACTCTTCTTGGGACTTTCTGGGAAGGAAAAAATCCTTGCCTTTCCTACCAGAATCCTTGCCTTTCAGTCTATGTATGACCCACATTAGAGGGATGCAGTGTAAAAGAAGCATGTTATCCATTTCTTGTAACTTTATTTAAAGATTTCTTATCAACACAAAGTTTTAGGATGTTTTCCCATTTCAGAATCTGAGCCAGCCATGTATGCTTTCAGACAGGTTCAGATGAGCTTTCATCCTGTTTAATAGAATGAAAACCTGACTATGATGTGAGGGGCTCAAGAACCCAAAATTAGTTCATCATACTTCGGATGAAGCAAATTTCAGATTCAAGATGAAGGCACAAGTCCAATACAGCTTGACAAAGATTTATCATGTTAACAGAAATGTAAGAGTAAAAGAACTTCCTGGATGACAAAGTTTAGTCCCCTGCTAATACCTGCATTATATAATCCCTTAAAAAATAAAAAAGGATTTCCTTTAAACGGACTTTCATTTAAAAAAATAGATTGGTATTCAGTAAAAAGGAAAAGACTGAAAGTTTTTCAGTCCTGGCACAAATAGGTAGACAAGCTTTAAAACAGAAAACAACAGCCTTAGTGATTTTCTATGTGAAATCAAGGTCACTGAGGAATTTAAGGAGTGCAAGGTGAGCAGATCAGTCGCATGCCCAGCAGAAGCAGGCAGGAGCTTCTGCTCTCTTTTATTCTAACTGGAGAGGAATACAGGCAGTGGCACAGGAAAAAACTGTCTGCAGTGATAAAGCATCCTGTAAACCTTGTAATTCTGTGCCTCCTGTGAAGTATGCCAGAACTGCAGCAGAAGCAGCACAATCCAGAACTGACTGACACTTTGCCAAGGTAAGGCACAAGCGCAGCAATGAAAGGGTTGCCATCCTCTCCTCACAGCCCAAATGTCACACAGAGATAAAGGTTACCATGAGTAACAAGTCTCATTTCCCAGGGAGAGAGCATGCAGCACCACGGCTCCTCACATATGGAAAGTGGTAGTGGAGCAGTGAGCTGGGTACACACACAGGCTTCGAGATTAGCAGCAACAACAGAGCTGACTTCCCTGCTGTCACAGTGCCAGCTGCAGAAGTTTCATGCTGTTCCCAACTGATCGCTCAGTAAATCTTCAGGAACATGGAAGGAAAACTACACTCTGAAAAATTATGCAGCCTACAACCAGGAGCCCTTGCTGTGTCACTTCAGAGTGCTTTGAAAATGCAAAAATAGTAGGCTATAGGATCTAAAACAGCACTGGCTTTGCCTGGGGGCTAGGAGAGCCTGTGAAGTCATAAGGTCATCAGAGCTCCTGTTTCCTTCAGAATTTGCCTCAACCCCTTGTACTTACTTAATTAGATTGAAATTATCAAGAAACCGTTGATTCCAAATTCCAGTTTAACTTCCTGATGGAAGTTGAGTCCTTCACAAAAATTAAAGCATGAAGAAGAAGACGCACTTCATTAAATGTTTAGAAGTTTCAGGAATGGATTGTTACACTAGGCAGGATAAACAATCCTGCATTTTACTTAGTATTAAATATTTCACCTTGAGCATCTTACAATAATTGATAACTTACTAACAACTAGCCAGCAGGGCCATCTCCAGTGTGCAGATCTTGTCTCTAAGAAGTCAGGAACGCTGAAGGTGATTTGATCATTTTAGGATTAGTGGAGAGGTAGGTGAAATTGCTCTTCTTGTGTTGTTGCCTGATGCCCAGATATAAATCTAGTTCATGACAGATGCCCTCTTCCCTTGCTCTCCGCAAGTTAAAAAAAAAATCCATGAGTAAAAGCAAGAGCATTTCAAGACTTCCTGTTGAATATTCTACATCTTTTTCTAGTTATTTTGCAATCATTAACTTGTAGAGCCACTGGCTTTTAGCTTTCCCTAAAAATGTGTAGGATTTGGTGGGGATAGAGTTAATTTTTGTCATAGTAAATACTATGGCCCGTTTTGATCTGTGCTGGTAACAGTGTTGATAACACAGAGATGTTTTTGTTCTTGCTGAGCAGCACTTGCACAGAGTCAAGGCCTTTTCTGCTGCACATTCCACCAGTGAGGAGGCTGGGGGTGCACAAGGAGCTGGGAGGGAACATGGCTGGGACAGCTGACCCCAGCTGACCACAGGGATATCCCATCCCACTGGCACCATGCTCAGCACACAGAGCTGGGGGAAGAAGCACAGAGAGATGTTCAGAGTGATGGAGTTTGTATTCCCCAGTCATCATTACTGGTGATGGAGCCCGGTTGTCCTGGGGATGGCTGAACACCTCCCTGCCCATGGGAAGTGGTGTATGAAGTCCTTGGTTTGGTGTCCTTGTGCGCATGGCGTTTGTTTTACCTATTAAGCTCTCTTTACTTCGACCCTGGAGTTTTCTCACTTTTATTCTTCCAATTCTGTCCCCACCCCACTGTGGTGCTTAATTGCTGACAGGGGTTAAACCATGATGAATACCTGCACTTTGCTCCCTTCTTCTTCCTCTCTTTTTGCCTGTCTACCTATTAATAGACTGACAGGATTAATGTAATGCTTGATTGACTGCTTGTTGTCAATCAAGCCTCTCTGCCTTAACAACCAACCAGTCATTTCAGTAGCAAATTCTCTCATAAATAGCAGGTGTAATGGAGGGAGGGTTCAATGTGCCCTGCCAAGATTTGCCCTTATAAAACAGGGGACAAAATTGCTGCTTCTGATTTCACCTTTTATTTTTTTTCAAATCTGGAATATCCCTGTTGGCCACTTGTGATGTGCAGCCGATGCTTCCCACCTCTCCAACAGGCTTAGTGGTATTCTTCCTTTCCCACTTAGGGAGATGAAATTTCTTTCTGGTTTTCGCTAGTCTTATCCCCTCAGCAGCCTAACAAACTGTGCAGCTGCAGCAGGGGAGGGGAGCAGGCGGGTTTCCTTCCCTGCCTTTGCTGCTCTGCGGGAGGCTGCGGTCGCATTCGTGTGTGCGTTGTGCCATCGCGCGGTGCTGCTGCTGCACTGCCTTCAGCATCCCTGGGACCTGCCCTGAGCCCAGCCCGGCTGCACGGATAATCCCCATCGGTGCTGCCTCCGAGCCTGCCTTCATCCCTGCGAATGGCTGCTGCTCCAAGGCTTCCCACAGACCAGTGCATTAAAAGCTCCTACAGAGAAATTAGTACGTGGCCAAGGAAGGAGCTGATGGGATCTGCTTAAAGGAGGACTAGTGCCAGTCCAGAGGAAGCAAAATGGGGATTCATTTTTGTTCTACAAAGCTGTCTTCACCTGGATTTGGGAAAGATACAAGGAAACTGTATTGGTTTTTAAGCATTCTTTACCACTGTCAAGTGATCAGCCCTTGTCAGGTGCACTGACAACATGAGGGATGTAGGACACACAGTTGTCTCCTGCACTCTGTCTTTGCTCGCTTGTGCTTAATTCTGAAAAACTTTTTCTAGTGCTTCTTGCTCTGTAAGCAATGGCAACATTGGTGAGGTTAGAGACTGTAGAAAATATGTGTCTAACGGCATTCTAGTATATTTTCTGAATTGCATTATGTTTTCCAGTGGGTTCTGACAGGGAATAATCTGTCTCATTATCCTGATTTTCTGTAGAAGAAAAGTTTGCAGGACTTCAAGTATCTCTACCATTCTTTCCTTCAGTTTGAATTTGTTTGACACAGTGGAAGTTTCAAAGACCTGAAATTCCCATACATTTTGCAAAAATAAAAAAAAGATCAGAGAGACTCTAGTAAAGCTTTTACCCAGAATAAAGAGTGCAGCATAAACTGACCATTGATTAGACATGAAAGTATGCACTTGGGAGAGTAGCTGGAAGACGTAAGTCCACAGAATCACCATCTCCTTTTGATGTGCTACTTGCAAAATGACATGTTATTATCCCCTATGCATGCAGAGACAAAGCAACATAAAGTGAACATCACAAGTGGTTCTCACACTGCTGCAATTTCCTAACGAGTCATTTTATAAGGTCATGGCAATACTCTGAAATTGTTAAAATGGCATCTGGGCTGCCTTTTGATCTAGAGGATTCCATTATCATTCCTTTTTTACATTTTATTGTAGCAAGAAAGCACAGACACTGAAAATCTATAATCCAATATTTGTTTCTCAGGAATATTTATATTCTTATAAATATACAAAGAAAGAACTCTTCCAGATAATTTGTACTATAAAATTATTTCATGTAAGGCCAAATATAGATATTCATGTTCCTAATGAAGTACAGTCTTCTGAATGAGTTGTCACAGTCAAGCCAGGAAAAGCAATTTTAGCATAAAAATTCCTGTTACCTACAGGTAGTAGGGAAATCCTTGAATCAATTCAGAAGAAAGTGTTCAAAAAAGGCATGGACAAAACCACACAGCAAAAAGAGGTGACATATTACCAGAAGGTGGAAAAGGAGCCAACTATAACAAATCATTCTGCATTGCTTTGATTACTCTTTTTTTTATATTCAGCTCTTTTGAATCATAGGTTTGAGACCCATGGTATAACAGCAAGAACGTGCCCACACTACATGCAAGCCAAACTAAGTTACACCTATGCAGCTACACCTGTTCCCCTTGGCTCCTTTCAACTCTTTCTTCCTGCACTAATTGTCTTCATGAAGTTTTTCTTAGAGTCTCTGTTCTCTTTTTCTTTTTTCCAGGTGATGAGGGGCTAAGGAGTCCATGACAAAATAGCAATTCAGTCAAATCTATCTTGACTACTTTTCACTTTTGGCTTTATTTCATCTTCTCAATTTCATCTGCCTTTGACTCCCTGAAAAAATTCAGTTTAGCTTGAAGATTTTTTCTTATTATTAATACAATGGCTCGTTAAATTAATCTCTTCTTAAAATTCATGTCCTTCTCTCTCACCTCTGAGAGACAGCCACTGAAAAGCAGCCTCTTCTGATGTGTATTTACTGGCTGTTGAAGGTCACTTTCTGCAAAACCCATTTCCTTCCCCAAAAGTCCAAAGATTCAGGATGGATAGATCATAATCCATATCCTGTCCTCTTCCTTTATAGCTTGTTGTTTTAGATTTGAGGGTTTGGGGGTTTTTTTTCAATTGAAGGAGATTTAGAAATGCTTGCAGGAATTCAGTGTTTGTTATTCATATTGTCTGTGCCACTGTCTTGACAAAGCAGCTGCACTCTGAAAATGATGACATTTCTACCCCCTTGGGCTAGAAAAGGAAACTTCTGTCCAGGCTACAAAGATCTCTAGTGACATTAAAAGAGATTTTCACGAAGTGAAAGGCAAACACCATTAAAAGCTGTAATTTTTGCTCTTAAGAAATTATGCATATTTAACCAGATGTCTTTGAACTCATGCCACCTACGTAAAAAACAAACAGCTTTTTTGAGAATTTGAGGATTATTTTACATGAGAATTTAATTTGTTTAAAAGGAAATGAATATGGATGAGGATATTTGAATAGGTTCAGTGTGTTTGTCAGTCACAATTGCCAAGCCGGGACTAATCTTGGTGATTAGTAAGGGTAGTGATAAAAAATATGCTTGTACCCAATGTGCCTCCTGATTGGCAGTTTATTGCTCTTAGAGGACCAGATGTCAAAAGCCATATGCTAATACTCAGCACAGAACAATCCTCTGGTTTACGCTTTGAAATGCACCATCATCATATGTCAATATTCAGCACAGAACAATCCTCTGGTTTATGCTGTAAAATGCACGTGGTTGTCACTGCTGAGCAGTGAGCGAGCAGCAGCCCTGAAAGACAAGAGCCCTTTCAGGCAAAAGGAGCATTTGCTGCAGCAGTTGGCAGAGGGGAAGCGGGGGCTGCTGGGGCTGCTCCAGGCTCTGCTGCCGACTCCTGGCATCTTATGACGACCATCAGGGAAGGGGACATGAAATATTTTACCTAAACTGCACTTCACACTTATTTAAACTAGGAATTATTTTCTCTTTACACAGCATCTGGCATAGTGTGGTTCTGCCTCATTACTGAAGGTGCAGCAATGGAGTTACTAAATCAGAATTTAAAAGTGTGTTATGTGAGAAGTGCATTAAAAAGAAAAAAAACCTTCTGATATCAATGCCTTAAAAT
The DNA here is from genome assembly GCA_013400235.1 of Oriolus oriolus. Classification (NCBI taxonomy): domain Eukaryota; kingdom Metazoa; phylum Chordata; class Aves; order Passeriformes; family Corvidae; genus Oriolus; species Oriolus oriolus. The sequence continues at coordinate 120,081 of VXBT01009887.1, read as the reverse complement.
GTTTTGTGTTTATATAGGATTTGGGTTCATGATCTTCCTGAGCAGGGGAAGTTTACGTTTTACTGGAATTATGAGTTTTGAATACAGAATTAACAATGAAATAAAACCTCTATTAACGGGTTTCTTTAAAGAGAGCAGTGCAAGCAAAAGAAAAAAAAAGCATGGAGGGAAAAATACACCCTTGAACCATTTCACTTACATTTAAACAAAGCCAGCTTCTGCCTGCAGTTAAACCTTCCAGCCCCAAAAATCAAAGTGATACAAGGTTTGACTGAAGGCAGTACTAGCATAGGTTTATTCTGGTACCATTTTCCATATGCCAAATACATGAACCATAATAGTTACAGGTGATGTTAGCCATAATGCCAAGGAAATAATTGCCAGAGCCCTCAGCATTTGCTTTCCACCTGATCAGACCAAAGGGGCAGAAATGGGCAGGTCTCTCTCGGGACAAACCAGGCTGTAGAAATGCAGAGAACTAACGAGATTTCCAGCCATTGCCAGAAATAAGCAAACCCACCAAGCTGTTGTTAAAGGCAATGGTGTTCTGCAACACACTGCTGAAATTTCCTTAGTATTGTTCTGAAGTTTCAATTCCTTCTGATTTGATAGTTGCTGCAGAAAAAAACCTTGTTTCAAAGATCAGTTGAGTTGAACAGCATTCACAGTAGCTGGTCTTACAGGTTGTTAACCTCATTTTACATCCCATTCCCTTGTACAGGGACTGAAATGAGCACAGTTTTGTACCTGCATAATTCCATCTCCAAATGTGTTTACAGCCATAGCCTAAATGGAAAGTATCGCTTTGAAACATCTCAATTCCCGGCTGTATTTTGATGCAAGATGAGAATTACAAAAGCCTGACAAAAAAAGATCACATGAGTTTTTTCTTTAAGGAGAATACTTGTGTTTCAGTGTGTTGGAGCCAGAATTTCAAACTTTTGGAAAGTTGGTCTGGAATACATTTAAATTGGAGGAGAAGACACTCAGCGATAGTCTTGTTCCTGTACAGCTGTATTACATCTGGCATGAGCTTCCCCTTCACTCTGGGCTTTGGAGAGCTCTGTCTCATTCTAAAGGAGAACTGACAAAATGCTCTGGGTGAAGGGTATATTAATCCAGTTCTTACGCTATTCCACTTTTTTTTTTTCTCAAAGCAGCAATATAGTGAGGTCATATGCTTCTGCATAATGGTCCTCTCATTTGCACCATTTAATGGAATTCTTTTCACGAGTTGTGTAATCCCACACTAATTAAAGAGGGCTTAATAGACCATTACGTCTCCATGAACATCACCTTGTGTTCCTCTTGGAAGGTGTCATACACAGGGAGGACTGAACAGGAAGGAGCTCGATGGGGGCAAACAAGCTTCTGGAGGCAAATGGTCCTCTGTATCTGTAGGAGACTGTTTGAGGACAAAGGTGTGTTACATGCTCCCTAGTATGCAGATTATGCTTATCTCACTGTTATTCTCTCTTTGTTTTTAGCTTTGCTGGGAGAAGATGCTGGCAGAATGTGCTGGAAGGTCCTGGGCTGCAGAGGATGCTGCTGAAGCAAGAGGTATTGATCACCGTGACAGTGCTGTTGGGATTGTGATGGCAGAGGTAAAATGAAAGAGACTTATAATGGCATCTGCAGGGAGTGCACATACTCCTGCACAAGGATCGGTGCCCCTTTTTATAGTAAGTTTAAAAAAAGTTGTAGACTGTGCGACCAGGGAATGATGCACAGATGGAGGTATTTTAGAGGACTTTGAACCAGAGCTTGCCAGCTGGGAAATGCGGGCAGAGTTGGTATGCAAACCCTGAGCCCCAAATTATTGATGTGCCCTGTAACATCTTAGTTTTAATGTACTTCCTGAGAGCTGGTTTAATATTTCACTAAAGGCTTTGACAAGGTGAAGCTTCAGTAAATTTCAGAAAAACTCATCTGCTGTCTTAGTCTGGTGAGCAGAATGTGCTCTGTAATGCTCCGGTGATTTGTAAAAACTGGTCTTGGGCTCCCTGAATTTTCCCAGTGTTTTTCAGTCTGATAGTTTTATTAACTGCTTTTCTAGTACTGTATTATAAATCCATTAATTTATCTGGTTCTGGCTGTAATACTGACTTGGTGAGTGGTGTTCTACAGTCCTGGCTTTTAAGAACAGTAGTTTAAGAGTTGAAAAGACTAACAAAATTACAGTGGTTTGTTTATGGGCAACCGAACTTTTGTAAAGGATGTAAGCTAAAAAAGGGTTTTTTTCAATAAGTAGAATCACTTGTAGTTTGTTTTTTGTTTTACAAAAGGGGAGCAAAATCAGCCAGGATGAAACTTCATTATGCTTTCTCTGTCACATAAACAAGAAATGCTGAAGCCTTCTCCTATATATTACTAGTCCCTTAACAAAATTATTTATGTTTAGTATGAGCTGTACATAGACACAGATATTTTTCTCATGTACTTTGGTAAGGTGATCAAAATCAATGACTTAAAATGTCCAGAGCATTGCATCTCAGGAGACCCCTGCCCCTAAAAGTGGTTTACAAAGTCACTTACAATCTTGCTGTGAATCATAATTGATTGGCTGCTTTAAACACCAAAATATTTATAAGAACCTCACTGAAAATCATGAGCTGTCAAGATCTAAAGGGCTGAGGGACTTCTGAATTGTCTACTGTTAGACTGGATCAAACTTTTTTAAGGGGTAGGAATACAGGGAACCATAATTGCACACAGATAATTATCTCTAGGGATGTTAATTAATTTCTGCCTGCTGAAAATCACTTGACTTTGGACTTAATAAAGATGAAACTTCCCTTTCATTTGTTACAACACCATATATTCTGCAGTGTTAGCACTAATATAATAGACATTTTATTTTTTCAGCATATATTCTAGGAGGTCATCTAAATTTAAAGCTTCTGATTACTCCAAACTTAATGATTCTGGGGAGAAAAATCTCTCAAGTTTGAGTCACTGGGTCTTACCAAGTAATGCAGACGCTACAAGTCACAGTCTTGCAAGCCCTTAATTTACCATTCTTTTGAAGCACACTTTTTATGTCTGAGTCACCTTGCTAGCAAGTTCACTTGGTGGAGGGAGGATGGTGCTCTCAGGGGAGTTATTCAGGCTCTGTTTGTTAAGCTGACTTAGAATGACCCTGGTATGGCTGAGACTTTCAATATTTATTTGAAACCCCATTCTTTATCCTGGCTCAACACCCACAAAACCCAGAGCCTACTTCTTAGCAGTTCATAGCAAGGCTGATGTGTCACTACAGGGAGCCCAAAGGAGATCACTTTTTCAGTGGGGCTGGGAAATCCCTCTTTCTGAAAGAGGCTCTGGGTAGGGCACCATCTCCAGGTGCTCCAGATACGCCCTTGGCTGTGTGGAACCCAGGCAGTGGGTGTGCCCAGGCTCCTGTGTGAAACACAGGCAGTGAGTAAAGACAAGTGACTCTGGGCAGGGAGGATGCTCAGGTTTGTGTGCTTTCATAATGTGGTTTTTGCTACTGAAAACAGCATTCTGATGTCCTGAGTGATGCCTAAGCAGGGCAACACTGAGAGTGTGCCTGGATGTCACTAGACTTGCCTTCTGAATGGGTTGCTCTGAAAAATCAACGCCGGCTGGACAGGATGTGTTCTCACCATTTTCCTGACACCCTGGCGGGTTTTAACCTGAAGGACTTATTTCCTGATCTTGACGTCATTCCTTGTGTGGTCTTTTGAAAAGCAGCTGTCATCCTGGCCTATTTTGTGTCCTCCCTCAGTCGCAGGGGAGAAGCAGGTGGAAGCTTTGGGCTTCTCTTTTTAGATGAAGATTTTATAGTATGTTAAGAACATAATGGCTTCTGTAGCTGAGAGTGGCTCCTAGCCAGGACAGAGGACAAAACATTTGTTTGTGCCATATGTGGCCCAACTGCTAAGCTTTAAGGAATGTCCAACAGCTCAAAGTATGAGTATATGAAGAGCTTGTCTGTGCTGTGTAGGACAGGTGTGATGAGACGTTCCAGCTGCAGGTAGGTGCTGTGTGTAAGAGGAGGTGGCTGCCATGGGTGGCTCTTCAGTGCTTACTTCTCCCCAGGTACTCCACTGGGACCCTTGGCAAACCTGCACTTCAACCCCTCTCTTCTTCTGTTTATTTAGATCCAAATGTGTCAGAAACCCAACTCCTTTCTTTTATCTTGCTTTGCTGACTTTATCATTTAGTGCCATAGTCTGTGTATCCTAATTGTAACCGCAATTTTTTAAAATTGGAGGAAGGAGGACACAGTTTATCAGCTCTTTCATTCTAATTTTGCCAGAGTATTACTGTAGACAATGTTCTCCCAATCACAGCTCTTCGGAGGCTAAAGAAGTTAGACACATAAAAATATCACTAGAGCTCAACTGAATTGTGCTAAAATAGCCCCGTGCTCCTGCAGGGCATCGTGAATCATTACACTTGCAGCTTTAATTTATAAGTGTAAGTGCTTTTTTCATCTCTCAAGCTCTGTTTCTAAGGCAATTCCTGCAAGTTTTGTACAGTCCAAATTGACCCCAGACCCAGAACAGTCCTGAAATCCTTTACAGGTCCTCTTGACATCTGCTGTTCCCAAAATGGCTGGGGTGGCCATCTGTCAATTTTAAGCCTACAAATGTCAAGTAGCCAGGATGAAAACAACCAGGAGAAGGCTGCTAACTCTTCCCAGCTGTATTTGTCATCTGAGTGAAAAATGGCCTTTCCCTGTTTATCTCATCTGTGGGCTGTCACCATTGGTGTCCTTGGTCTCCCTGTTCTCCTGGCTCTTCTGCCTCTCCACTGTCCCGGGTGTGCTCACAGCAGAGCTGCCTGCTCCTTGATTCTTCTCCCCTAGTAAGGGAACAACAAGGAACCGAGTACACAAGGGAATAAATGTTAATGCTTTCTGATGCCAGAGGCTTTCTCTGGCTCCACTTAGGCTGCTGCATCCCGGCTGTGCTGGGAAGTGCTTGAACGTGAAGCACTCACACATTAGGTGGTGCTAAACTCTAATAAATGCGGGCAAACTGATTTCGGGAGCTGTTCCCCATCTCACTTGCTGCCACTCTGCACTCATCCTCGTGCTCTGAATGCTGCCCTGCACAGAACCAATTGCCAGTTCAGAAGCTTGCCAGTTTGCTGCTGAACTTGCCATCAAATAATTCAAGATTAAAAGTTTCCTGAGTACTTTTTTTTTCTCCCTCAAAAATTACACCAAATATTACCAAGCTTAGGAACCTGAATTTAATGTTTTGGGACTTTTCTGCTCCAAGCTATATCTCTGTTGCATTTGTGGGGCAACATAACAGTGAATCTGCAGTTGGGTATCTGGTAGAGCTTGAGACATTCTGCAGAGTATGAGGAGAGAAGCATGTCTGTGGTCTTCCCTGTTCATTGCTGAGCACAATTTTTTCATGCTCTGCACACACCTCCAGGCTGCATGAAATGTCATGGGATGCAGCGAGAGTTGGCATGGAGTACATGGAACTTGCAGACTCCTATCAGAGTTTGCTTAGAAAACGTTTAAGACACACAGAAAGGTTCCTTTGAATTCTGTTGCATGGGGGAAGCTTTGAATTAGGAGATCAGGACCTTACAGGATCATCATGGACAATATTAGAAATGAAGGCATGTAAAATAGCTGAAGAGGTGCTTTGAAACAAGCTGCCGAGTAATGAATAATCACAGGAAAATCAACTGAGACTCACAGTACAGCCTTTTGTTTCTTAAGGCAAGCTACCTCTCTTGGACTTCTTTGCCTCTCTGAGAACAAAAGGCAGAATCAATACGCCAGTCACAGAGACTACTGGAAATTACTTTGAAGTTTGCGATGAAAGAGAATTTTCCTTCCTGTTTGAATTGCAGATTCCTTAACACAAAATATGGCTGGATCACTTCCACCTCAACAAAACCAGCTGAGGAGTCTAAGCTCTCATTCCACCCTAGCACCCAGCCCTCCTGAGCACCACGCCACCAAATGAGTTCAACCAGCTGTAGTCTCTGCTGCAGACATTGCTTTTCAAAGTAGGAGCTGAATATTCTGTTTCACCATTACAGCTCTCAGGAAGTTTTCCTGTGGCTGTTTAAAAGATGTTATATATTATTGGGCAGGGCAGGGGGAGGATGTTTCTCCAGCAGTCCTAAGCTCTTCAGCCTTTTGGTTTTTGACTTTAGTTTGTGTCCACGGGTCGAGAGAGCTGCAAAAGTACTGTAGTCATTAAGAGTAAATTAAGTGTTAAGTTATCTTAACATGTAAATTACACTTGAAAGTTCCAGACAGCTCATGAGCTGTTGGTTGGAAACTGGTTGGACAAAAAACCCACATAATTCCTAAAGATGAACAAGTCTGCGTGCTACAAATCATATCAGTCTTACTTTCACCTTTTAAACGTATTACACAGTGAGGTTGGATCTCTTGACTTTCTAGCTCATACCTGAAGGACAATGCCACTTTGTCCTGGCTGATTCTGGCAGCCAGGGGATGTTTGCTCACTACTTGGCTCCTACTTCACAGACACTCAGTTTTTCTTCTGCAGTTTCAGAACTGCTCGATGGCAGGGCACCAATGGAAGTAACTGGTTATGGTTATCCAGGGACTATTACATTTTAATCTTACGATGCTTCTCATTCTTTGCTGCCATTATAAATCAGTAACTGTGACAGAGACATGGGTGGTCTTTATTAGCATGCAGTCATGCAATACAAGATTGTCCTTGACCAGGGCAGTTCTATTTCAAAAGTATCCCTGGCAGGGATGGCTTCTATGCTCTGCATGTTTGCAGCACCTGGTAATTTCCTTTCCATTGAGGCTCAGTAATTAGTATTTTACTCCATTCAAAGATGAGACCTAAAACATTAGGATAGCAACTTCCAGACAGATGAGTAATTGGCAAAGCAGAATTTATGTAAGCTTTCTTAACCATAAAAATTACCTTGCTAACACTGGACGGTCTATAAACACCTCTTGCATCTTACTGCACAATCACTCAGCCTTCAGTTCGTCAGCTACAGCTTTTCAAACTAGCAGGGCCTGCTTTCTATCTGTAAAGGTTTGTGCTGCTCACCTCGTGGGTCCCGGGAGACCCGTCCACATCCCACCTGGCAGCTCCCTGTAGGTCCTGTTGGGTTCTCCAGTTAATCTCCCTTTAAGAGGGGAAATGCAGAATGACAAAACTTGGTGCCTCATCTTACTGATGGCAAGATGGACCCAAGATGAACAGCATTTCAGAGGCCCAAGAGAAGACATCTCCACCTTCCCTCAGATTCTCCCAAACACATTTCAAAAGACCAGGTATGCCACAGGCTTTAGTTGAAGACTTTAATGTCCCTGCCACTGCTTCAGTGCTCACAGAAATCCCTGCTATCCCAGTCATTTCTGAAGGAAGTTCACCCAACAGAGGTGCTTTCACACTGCAAGAGGCCTTTAAGACTTGGGTTCCTTCTGAGCTAAGGTGAAGTTGCAGGGACACAGCTCCAAGTGAAGGGCGGGGAAGAAAAGGTTAACCAGCTGACTGCAAAACCATTCTCTTTAACTGAATGGAGGGAGGCATGCTGCATTTTTTATAGCTTGGGACAGAAAAGTGCATGGTACGGCACAGATGCAAAATAAATGTTTCATGAGTCTCCTAAGAGACTCCTCCCTGAGAGAAAGGAGCTGGCATGCTGGTGGCAGCCTCAGGGCCTGCAGGAGCAAGCCATGAAGTCTGTGGTAGCTGAGGCAGCCTTCTTAGAGGATCTTCCCCCTTGGACTTCCACAGCTTTTTGTTAAATAAAACTTGGGCCCTCTCTTAGCAGAAGGGTGCCATGCGTCCAGCACACACTGCCCTGGCCATCAGAGCCAGGCAGCACTGGAGATGTGTTTGATGCAGCTCTGAAGGCTGTGAGCCTGCCTGCCCTGCACTTGTGAGCACATGAATAATTGAATGATCTGTCAGACCATGCTCTTATTTTTAGTAGCATTGTTGCAAATGCCCTATGTGCTACAGAGATCTCTTTTTGCAAAAAGAATGTCATTTGCAATCTAATTTCAACATGGTTAGCAGAGTTTGCAAACATGATAATAGCCTTGGGAAAATTGTTTCTGTGAGAGAAGAACCTTTGGTTTAGTCTGAGACTGTTATTATTCCATCTCTTATGCTATCTCTGTTCTATGGCAGAAAGATTGCAGGGAATTTGTTACAGCTTGCAGTGAAAACAGATGGTGCAACAAAGGAGTCAAAAAACAGGGATAAGAAAATAGATTGTTATTAGATTAGATTATGTATATATTATCATCTAAGATACTTTGGCCAGTTCTTTCAAAAATGTCAGGCATCAGCTTTCTGGTATCAAATATGGATGTCAGGTGGGTTTTTTCAGAGTAACTAAGTAAATTACTCCACATTCTTCTACAAAATCCCTTTGCTCCAGTTACCAGGGACCAATCTTTTCCCTCAACTCTTGCAAGTCCCAAGGTGTTTTCATAGTCCCACCACAAGATGTCAAAAAAAAAAAAAATTTCCCCTGACAACAGCATAATGATCCTCATCACTCATAAATGATGACACTCCGCAAGCGAAGCAAACCAATAAATTCATTTGCCACTTCCTATGGTCAAGTAAGGTGTTCAGCCATGCCCAGTGTAACAGCAGCTGAAGAAAACAAACACCATCACGCCCTTTCCATCTCCCCCCAGCTTTATGCTGAGCATGTCACCATACAGGAGATGCCTGTGGCCAGCTGGTGTCCTCTGTCACAGCAGTGTCCCTTTCCAACTTTCTGTACCACCCCCCCAGCCTCCTCACTGGTGGGTGGGGAGCAGAAAAGGCCTTAACTCTGTGTAAGCACTGCTCAGTAGTAACGAAAGAGGTGTAGAAAGGTGTTTAAGAGGCATCTGGATCTGGAGCTGGGAGATGAGGTTTAGTGGTGCAAGGTTACAGTGATAGGGCTGGCTTGATGGTTGGACTTGATGATCTAAAGGTCTCTTCCAACCTTAATGATTCTATGATTCTAGGAAAACATCCCTAAATTATCAACACTACTTGCAGCACAAATCAAAACCATAGCCCCATACCAGCTACTACAAAAAAAACTATCTCGTCCATAACCACCAGAGTCTTACAATGCCACACTGAATAAACTAAAATATTAAACTGGCCAGAGCACCAATTTGGCATGAAGAAACAAGTCTGGGAGCATGGAAGAACAAGGGCTGTGATACTCGCACTGCCCGGCACAGGGACCAGGCTCTGTCATTTACTCTGTACAGCACTTGAGCGGTGTCTTAGCATGCACGTCTGGAGGTCAGTGGTGCTGCTGCGTGTGCGAACATTTTGCTATTTGGTCTGGCCCCAGACAGCTCCAGTGACCACTAAAACCTCGGGCTTGCCCTGGCCCCCAGGCACGGGAGCTGCCCTGTGCCGGGAGCCGGCCGCAAGCTGCCGCAGGCAGTAGCTGCTGTTACAGGACTCTCCACTTCGTGTCCTCGCTCGCCTGCTTTTGGATCCGCTAGGAAAAGGCAGGGCTCTCGTTTCAGGAAGGACAGAGGCTAAAAAGGAAGAAGACCTGAGTTATCCGCATTTTTAATGACAATAATTAATCTGAAAAACTCAGTCCTCTCCAGGCTCTGACCAAGCACCTTGAGGTTGCAGCACCTCTCCTGCTGCCTCTTGGGTTTGAATGGCTTCAGGATGGGACCCACATGGTGTAGACATCGTAATCCACATTTAGGGGCTTGTCTTAGCTCCTCGAAGCCTGTGGAGTATGGCAGACTGGCCTGTAGGGTCTGACACAGAGCTGAAAATCCTCGGGAATCCCTTCTGATCCAGAGAGCATGTCTGTCTCATCATGGATAAGCAAGTGTGAACGCTTTCACACCACGTCTGCCAATGAGTTACTGGACAGACTGCACTGGTCTCATTTTGAGTCCTGATTCTGTAAAACATCAGTGTGTGCTTCATGCTGAAGGTAATTCTTCCTCTGCATGTTCACTGATAACTAAACAATCCAACTGGGAAACCTCCCATAGACCTCTGTGTGTGTTTCAGACTGGAGGAAAAACCTGGGTGAGTTTTCACAACTGTCCCTGTTAAGCTCATATTACTACCTTTAAAGTTCAGCTAGCTTGTTGATAAATTCTCATTCCCTGGATGTCTCAAGCTGGGGACAATAAGGTCTGTGCAGACCAGCTCATGTACTGCAATCACCTGCACCTCACAGGACATATGGAATCGCAGGGGAATCTCTTCACACTTCCTCTTTGCCCAGTTCCTCAAACCTGAAATGGATTTCTTCATAATGGAAATTATTTTAGTAAATGTAATGAAAGAATTTATAACTAATTTGATAACCTCAGTATGATAACTATTGCTCAGCTTAAAGAAATGTTTTTGCAGATTTTATATTAGGACACAGAACAACAAACCTGCTCCAAAAGTTTTCATCAGCTTGGACAGAGGAGGATTGAACCATGTTGCTGAGCAGCCCTGGGCTTTGCCATAATAATTGCTTCAGGAATCTTTCTCAACTTGGGAGTCTGGAGCCCCAAAAGCTTTAATTCTGTAGCTGGTAGAACACAAAAACCTATTTCAAAACTATGTCTTTCATGAAGGAACAACATTGTATTTCAAACTATCCTCCTTTTACCAAGTTCTCCTATTTTAAGGTCAAAACCTGTGGATTTTCTTCAGATCTTTTCTCCATACAAAAGCACAAATGTGAGAAAATCCAGCCCTTCCACCAGGGATTTGTTCCAATGATAAAAACTATCTTGCCCTATTTCTTTTGTGAAATATTTCTAGCTTAAGTTTGCAGCAGGTTGTTCAAGTACTGCCAATCGCTGCTGCGGTAAACTTCAGAGAGATAAAAATTCCTGTTAATGGTAAATATTCATGGCATGAGTCGGACTTCCACCTGGTAATTCCACCAACAATTCAGTAACATAATAAGAGGATTATCTCCTTCAGTTCCCATTCTCGTTCCCCAAACTCAATGCTCATCAGCCCAAAGTCTTTTAATTATTTTCTAGGGCTTCTGACTTTTGTCCAACTGAGCATTAACTTGACCAATTGTATCCGGCAGTGTTTTATGTCTATTTAAATCCAGCATCATTCAATCTTTCTCCTTTGCCATATAATTCTTGATTCCTTTTCTTTGTCCTGACAAATATCAGGACACAGGCCTCTAACCCGATCCTCTTTTTTGTGAATTGTTAGGATCCACCTTGAGGCTATTGGGAGGTGGATGGCAGAGCTGGTTTTGTTTGCAAGATCAAGAACAGAGCTGAAAAAACAGAAGCATTTCTTTCTCCAGGGTGTAGATCTAGAGCAACTGGAAGGTTTGGGCTGTCACTGATGTATTAGGTGTGAAATACCCGCTATCTTTAACAAGGTGAATCTCTGACAGCAAAGCCTGTTATTCATGGCACCAGAGAGAACTGCATCCATGGGCCAATTTTCTGTTCAGCTGAAAACCACACTGTATTTCTTTGCAAAAATGCACTTTCTTTGCAGAGAACTGATTCTATTTGGGTGAGTTGTACTGAAGGAATACTGCTATTTTAAAAATAACTGTTATTGGTCTTTGTTTGATGTGGAATACAATAAAAACTAGGCCGAATTATGCAGGGTTACTATAATTATTTTGAAAGCTCAGCATGGAAAAATTTGTAACAGCTCATGTACTCACATCAGGGATCGTTTCAATTTTACCCTCATGAACAGTTGTTCATTCATTGCTGATTGCAACAATCTTTTAATCAAGAAAGCAGTGTGGATATTTTACTCCAGCTGGTAACAGGGATTGGGGGAAATGGTGAGATTAATTTTACAAGCTGAATTTGAGAACCAAATTCTTCAAAGTAGTAATACTTGCTAAATAGAAAGAAGTAGCTTTAAAGCTTCTTTAAAAAGAAAGACAGTGTCAAATTCAGCCTTTAATCAGTGTGCTGCAAACGTTCTTGGGCCCAAGAAGCAGCAGTGGGAAGGTCTACAGAGGGAGTTCTTCCCCATTGCTCTTCATGTAGCAGCAATGGGCAGCAGCTCTGGTTTGCTTTACCAGGAACAAATTATAAATCACTAAATGAATGAGCCAACACTCAACAAAACAGCTGGAAGCAAGGATCTTCCATTCTCCTTGACACTCCAATTAGCTCATGCAGCGCTTATTTACTCTTCAGTGTCCAATCCCAGCATCTTACTGTCTACCTTAGAGCTGGTGTTATCTGACAGCAGAAAGGTGGACAGACACTGCAGCTGGCTTCCCAGAGAGGCAGGTGTAGGGAGGGGATAAGAAAACAAGTCTTTTCTCTGTTCAAGTCCCATATTCCTTGCATGTTACTCACCACCACAGCTGTCTGGACAGCACCTTTCAATATTTTCCCATTCTTAATGTGAAAGAAGGGAGTTAGACATCCAGGGGGATCTCTGTAGATGTTGTTGTTGTCAACTTCTGTGGGTTTTTACCCCTGGAAAATGTTGCAGTTAAAAGTGCTAGAGGCATCTAGTGGAAGCAGGAGAATTCTTGATGAAACCTGGTTTGAGGGCTCCCACCCAAACAAACACACACAGAGACACTTTTTCAACAGAAAATGGTACTTCTGGAGGAAAGAACCCAAACTTTTCTGACCACTGTTTGATCACCTCCAGGATGATGACAAATCCTTCAGGTTCTGCTTATAGTCTGATGGAGTCTCACATCATCATTTTTAAGTAGGGTTCATCCAGGCATTGCACAAGCAACAGCTCTTGCATTGCAGAGTTGCCTTGAAGAAGGACGCATTTGGGCACCACTTGTGCCAAAACTGTTCCACTTCAGGTTGTTGCAGTGCTCAGTTTCCTCCTCTTACTGTGCCATTTGGATCCATGCTTCCCAATGGGACACTGCTCTGAGAGCGGGATGCTAATTAGACTTCTCAGATGGCCCATCTGAGGAGACAAGAGCAAAGGAGAGTTTAGCCCACAGACCTCCCAACTGTTTTCAATGACCAGGTTTGGAAACGTGTGAAGGAGATACCCAAGATAGGAGAATTTAGTCTCAATTCAGACTTGAGGCAGATACGGAGCCAGACCACAGCCCTGCCACAAATACCTGTTTTGCACTGAGGAGATGTGACTAAGTAGTCCATGGGACACACTGCTTTTTTAAGTGGTCTTGTGTTCTAGGAAGCAGAGGAAAAACCACATCAATGATGTATTTTTTAACAGTAAAGTGGCACTGCAAGGTTATGTACAATTTAGGAGATTTTCTGTCAGTATAAAAGGATATGGCCCAGACTCTTCTGTCTTCCCCAGCACAGGTGGAGTGACTCCAGATATCAAAGGTGCAACTCAGAGGCTTCACTCCCCTGCCCTGGTGAACTCTTGGTGACTCCACTGGGGATCTTGCATACTTGCAGAATTCAGGTTGGGGCCATTTATCATTAATACAATAAAAAGCAAATGAGAAATCCCTGGTTAGGTAAGTTATTAGTATCAGATTGCTCTCCAGACTGATTGGGTTTAGGGGGTTGTTTTTTCCCACCGGCTCTTCTGGACTGCTAATAGGGACTAGGAAACTTGAACCTATTCAAATCTCTTGATATTTCTCATTCATTTATGTCTTGAGATTATTCCATAATGAGAAAATGTTTGGATTTTTCATACAGAATCAAGCAGCTTTGACATGCCATACTTTACCCCAGTCAGTATCTTCTACATAGAGGGAGCATAGATTGACCTCTGTCATGGTGATATTTTCCTTATCTTTTTAGCAGCATGAAAACTGGCAAGTAAATATTCTGTAGAAGCTTTCAGCGCAAAACTGAAAGTGAAATATTTAATCTCCATGGAAACAGCTTATCATGGAGGGAGGATTTCCCCCGAAATCAGATTGTGAGCTTCCAAGAACACATCCTGAAAATGGTGATTTCACATCAAAGCTGAAAAGGCAAGTGGGAGGAGAGAGATTTGGAGGAGGAGGGGGGACCTGACTGCTGGTGTTCACCAGGCCTGTGCAGTTTCACCCCCCAAGATCTAACTCCTTTGGATTTAGTGTACATGTGAGCACTTCCTTAGATTTTAAGCATTACGGGAGAAGAGTCATTGTGAAAGTAAAGAGGATAGTCTTTCTTCCTTTCAAATCTAAATCCCTTGTTAGCTTAATTTCTTAAGAGGGGAGTGCAATCAGATGGTTTTTTTCCCTCAGTGCAATTGAGAGTCAGGCTTCTTTTCTGTCTTTACTCCCAAAGAAAGGCAAAAGTTACAAAGGAATGCTTACTTTTATTTGTAGCTTTTTTCTGAACAGTGAACTGCATGTGGTATGTCAGCCCCTTAAATTCCTTTATTCTGTCTTTGAGTCTGCACTCTTCCAAGTATTTTATTTTCAGTCTGTGGTGTCGCTTCCCACTTTCCTCAGAGGTTCTCCCTTTAACTGCAGCATTTTAAAACTCAGTACCCACATACCATCACACAACCACATCATCTTCTCTTAAGTTTTAGATTTTCTACTCTACTTCTCGGCAATGATCAATGCACTTGGTTGCTCATGCCATCTACCAGCAGTGGAAGAAAGAAAAATCTCTCATGAATGGCCCAGACCACTTTCCACAATCCATGGTTGAACTAGGTCCTCCTGCCCCTGTGGCCTGGAATTTATTTTCTTCCTGCAAGTCACTGAATTGTCCTCATACACTTTTATGGTAATTCCTTAAGTGTCTCAAGCCATGGCACTGGGACTCCTCTTCTCTGTGGCTTCTCTGCTTGAGAAATAGTGCTCAGGTACTCAAGTTATTTAACTGTTCATGGTCTTTGCACAGCTGAGGGAAAACGGATGGTTCCCAGATAGTAGCCCACTTCTGAACATTTATTCCTAATCTTGCTGATTTGGAGCTTGGCTGAGGTCTGAGTAAAATCTGACATTAGTTGACAGCTGGTTTTGAAATGAACTGGCAGTTTCTGTTTTCTAAAGGTACATGGTTGATATGTAATACTGGAAATTTTGGTGACACGTTCTTAGCAGAGAAGAAGCCAAGGATGGAATTAGCATGCAATCTGAATTACTGCAGCGTGATGAAGCATCTCTTCAGATCAAATTAACCTCTTCTCAGTGCAAACAACCCCCATGTATTCAAACTGTTTGGATTATTCCTTTGGAACCTGGACTGTTGCAGAATTCAAAAGATTATGTCCTTGGATGAAGACCTGTGCAAGCAAAAGCATCCATTATCCAAAAGGACTTTGGAGCGGCAATATACTGAGGGTGAGGTGGAACCTCAACACTGAAAGCAGCTTTGCACGTGTCCATCCAACTCTATTCCAGCAGAGGCTCTTAGAGCATTAGAGGCCTTCATCAGGAGACTTCCACTGAAAGCCTGAGATCTGCTTTGCTTCTTGCAGAGATAGCTATGGAAATGTCTGGCCTTCCATAAACACCACCCAGTCCCAATGAGTGAGGGAGTGGCTGGGGGGGTGAAGGGCTTAGTCCTTCCTCACTCAGGCAACATATCATTAATTTCCTTCTGAAAAGAAATAGTTTGCTTTTATTAAAACTTGGCAGCAAGCAGAAGTCTGAAGAGTAGCACAATCCCAGCAGCATCCCCATAAGGTCTCCATGTGGGGCATGGATGCTGGGCAAGCAGTGACTCTTCAGGCTGAAATCATTATTCTGCCTTTGAAGCTGTTCCAAACTCAAGTCCCCTTCAGGAAGCACTGAAAGAGAGCAAACTTGTACCAACCATGATGGCAATTTTAGTGACTTTCCATTTCAGGACAGTCCTTTTTTGAGTAAGGAGTTTCAGTTTGTTTGTGACCTGATTTAATGCCTGCCACATTCACTGAGCTGCAAGGTTGTCTCCTCAAATTTGCTTTGCTTGAAGGTTTTCCATCAACTACTTGTAAAACAGTGGGGCAAAGAGCCTGTTTTCCCATTTCCCAGTGAGACTTGATTTACTGATGTTTGTAAAGCACATGGTAGTTTCTGCTTGGGGATTTCAAAGATCTGCATTTGTGCCTAGTCTAACTACCCTGACTTCAGCAAAGCTATGAACCAGATGAATATCTCCATCTTGTGCCTAGTAACTCCTAACTAATCTTATTAAATCCTTTCCAGACCCAGATCAATATCTGAAATGCACTCTGTCCTGTAATTAATCTGATGAGCCATGCTAGCCTTGTTTACAAGTCTCTTCAAATTTTTCTTTAGAGATTTTTATTTTAAAATTAAACTGGCTTAGCAGAAGCAAGGTCATGATCTCTGTTTCTCAGTAGCTTTTTCATGTCCTTATTAAATCTCCTGTACTGAGTGCATTCAGCAATTCAATGATTCTGCCTGGTGAACAGAGTTGCACACCAGGTTATTAGAGACCCTGCACGGGAGCACGTTTGGCAGTTTGATGGCTCATGTGTGAAAGGAATCAGTCAGACCAACCTGATAGATTTGTGGATTTGTTCCTTGGACACATAAATGTGTGTGATGAAGTGTGTGGAACTACAGGAGTTAGAGCAGTGTCAGCACTCCTGGCTCCTACCTCATGCAGCCGTGTGTCCTCACCAATGCTCAGTCTGCTCCAGCTCTTGAGGACAGGGTCCACCTCTTGGCAAGGATGGTTTCCTGACACCTGGCTCTTTCAGAGTGAAGGGCTATTCAACAATTAGTGATGAACCACTAATTAGTGATCAGTGCTACTAATTGATTGGGGCATGAAACCACCCACCTTTAGCTTCATTGCCCTCCAGAAAAGTGGGCTTGTGATCCTAGTTCATTAATATTATGGATGACAGCAAGACTTAGAAGTAAGCTGTAGGAACAGAAGGAATGAGCTGAGTAAGATCATGACCCAGTTCTGTTGCCACTGGCCAACAGTCACACAGCTCACGCACGTGAGAGTGCAGGAGTCAGCAGTGAACACACTACAGCTGTGTGCAGGCTGAAAACCACAGCTGGCTGGTCTAGTGCTGGCAGCAGCTTCCAGTCTGAGCAGGAGGTTGGACTGCAGACCTCCACAAGTCCCTCCCAGCAAGCCTTTCCAGGAGTCTGTGACCCTGCATAAGAGTCTTATGCTGCTGCACGACACACAAATGTTCACACTCTAGTGAGGAAGAAAGGGGTCTAAGGATGGGGAGAAGCTATTGGATACACACACAGGGAATCATTAGAGAGCTGAGAACAATATTATGGTGTCGGTTTCTTTTTCTTCATCAGTCTTTAGTATTCTTCTTTGGACGGGACTCAGCTAATTGAAGACATCAAGCTGAAGAGGCTTATGGCAACAGGGGCAACAAGCAGTGCAAGGCTGAGACAAAACACTGGGATACTGGGTGGAGAGCAAAGCCACACATATTACCTAGCCCCTAGAGCTTTCTACGGAAGTCTGGAGTTTTTCCCATTTAAAGAGTGGAAATCACAAAGATTTTTGGCCTCAGATTTAAGGTTTCTTCACGAGACACAAAGGATATTGCACAGCTCAAAACACAGTATGTGAAATCACTGAGAAAGTGTCAGCTTGGACATTGCTGTTGCCCCTAAAGGTGCTCAAAGGTCCTGTGAGGAGGCCCACGCCAACCCTTTTTATTATTTAAGCTCATGTCATCATGGAATTGTTTAGGTTGAAAAAGAGCTTTAAGGTCATTGAGTCAGACCATTAACCCAGCACTGCCAAGGCCACCACTAAACCGTGCCCCCACGTGCCACATTCACACATCTGTTAAACACCTCCAGGGATGGTGACTCAACCACTTCCTTGGGCAGCCGGTTCCAATGCTTAACAATCCTTCCAGTGAAGAAATTTTTCTCAATATCCAATCTAAACTCTCCCTGCTGCAATTTGAGGCCATTTCCTCTGTCCTGCCACTTGTTACCTGGGAGGGGTGAGGAGAGAAATGGCCCTTTTTGTCCCCTCTGTAAAGACTTAAGGCACTTATCAACGCTTCAGCTAATGATTCAAGTTTGGCACAGGGCTAGACCGCTCTTGTGCCCAGTTCTTGTATCTTGTAGCTGATACATATGCTGGTTTGGATTCATAGCCCATTTAAGAACATCTTCCTTATCTCTGAAGGAATTTGCATGCCTCACTGTTCCCCTTGTATAATGAGGAAAGCCTGACCCTCCAGCTTGAGAAAATCACCCCACAGCTTGTGAAAATTACCCCACTTTTGCATCAAAATTTTTTGCCTGGGTCTAGTGACCCCGCCCTGACCGGGAGAGATAACCTGACCAGCCAGAACAGTGCTGGGCTGACAGGAAACTGGAGAGCTCGGTTCTGCAAAGAGCTGCTCGGCTGGGCTGCTGCTGCGTGGGATGTGAGGATAAGAAACCCTTCCGGGATGAGATCTGGGACAGCTCGGCCCTGTGTGTGGGCTTCACTACCAGGGTCACACAAGACCCCTGCTCCTGCAAGTAAATTTTAGAAGAGTGCTCAGCATAGTTTGAATATCCCAGCGTGGGGTGGGGATAAGGGAGCAGTTCGGGGGCTCCTCCTCTCACCCTTCATCCTCATGGGAATTAAACATGAGAGCTAAGTGCTCGCTTTTCTGAAGCTATTATTGGCAACCAATGCAAAATGTCCCTTTTCATGACAAGCAAATGACCTGCTAAGTACAAGCTATAAAAATTCAGGTCGTGTTTTCTGTTTCATTAATATGCTGCCTGACAAAGCCTTTGCCTGCTGGGGCTCTCTGCTGGGGAATGGGAGTTAGAAAACCCTTAAGGATTTCTCACTGTCGTTATGAGATAGAAAGGCAAACAGGCTTCTGAAGGAAAGACGGCTCCCAAAAGACAGGCTTTGTGTCCTGATCTCATGAACAACCGCAGGAGGAGACAAGTAATGCCATTTACACACACGGTCCCAGCAGTGTGGGGTTCGAATGCTTTTATGTTTCACTAATAGCTGGGCCTGACTGTCCCAGAAGTCAATAAGAAGGTTCTTTTGATTGCAACAGGCAGTGGACCAAAAATGCTATTTAGACACAGAAACGTTTGTTAAGTTTGCAAGGAGGGGGAGAAGAACAATATTAATCAGAAAGAGAGAGAAATGTTTTTCTACAAAAATCATAGCAGTATTTACATTGGAAAAGATCTCTAAGATCCTCAAGTCCAACCATTAACCCAGCACTGCCAAGGCCACCACTAAACCATGTTCCTAAGTGCCACATCTACACATCTTTTAAACACCTCCAGGGGTGGTGATTCAACCACTTCATGGGCAGCCTGTTCCAAGGCCTGACCACCCAAACAGTGAATAATTTTTTTCTAACAAACATCCAATCTTAACCTTCCCTGGTTTAACTTGAGGGCATTTTCTCTTGCCCTGTCCCTGGCTGCCTGGGAAAAGATTCTGACCCTCACCTGGCTACAACCTCCTTTCAGGGAGTGATAGAGAGAAATAAGGTTCCCTCAAGCTTCCTTTTCTCCAGGCGAAACACCCCCAGCTCTCTCAGATGTTTTTCATAGGACTTGTGCTCCAGACCCTTCACCAGCTTCCACAGCTACTGTAGTCTTTGGGCCAGTAGCATCATGAATTTTGCTGGAGATGGTTGTTCTTTTCACATAAAACTGTCATTCAGAAATCAGAGAACTGTCTCCCTGCAGAAGACATCCAAGGTGGATTCAGAGGGTGCATCACTTCTAGCTGGAACTACAGGGATTTCCCATAAAGGACATAGTAAGGCTGGACCTTCATTTGCATGCTTGGCTCAAGCTGGATTAATCTAAAGCTGGGTTCTGGATCTAAAACCTTTTCCCCACATAGGGAGTTTGGGCTTGAAGGAATTTGAAAAGCATTAGGTTTTGCTCTTGGCAATATTGAGTAGGATGTGTCCTGCCTTCCTGACTGTGTTCTCTAGGCTTGCAGGGGGGTAACTGGTGTGCTGTCCTGCCTAGGGCTGAGGTTTGGCTTTCCACCTCCAGGTCAGTTCCCATCCTCTCACCTGTCCTGCTTCCTCAACTACAAGCTGATAAAGTGAGTTTCAAATGGTGAGCGTGGAGGCTGAGATGTAGCAGGGAGATCCAAAATGCAACCTGAGTGCCATTCAGAGGGTTATAAACATATCACTTATAAATAAAAATCACTGCCATTCAGAGGGCTATAAATATTTCCTTGAGCCACCAGGCATTTCCAGGTTTGGCATCCAGGTGTCCTGATGAATTACTTCTTGCCAAATGTAGGTTTTAGGGACCTGGCTGCTTTGTGCCCTTTGTGTTGTTCACTACCATGTATCTTGTTCTCTGCAGTGCTCTTGCCCAGAATGCCGATGTTTTGGAGCAGCACTCTCAGCCTCATTCCAGGGATATTCAGCCTGCAATGAATGCATTGATTCATAGCTTATTTTCAAAGCCAGAAGGAATTGCTATGCTGATCTGCTCTGACCTCGAGCATTCAGTGGGCACAGGAGTATTTATAGCTCTGTTTATAGCATTCTGCTCTGTATACAAGCGAACAGGGACAAGTAAAGAGCAGGTTCCCTGTCCCAGGGTAGGTTTGACAGCCACTACAAGCTCAACTGCTTTATTAAGGTATTGCCCTCAGTAACTGGCAGGGCAGATTAGCCCTGCCAGTTCCAGAGCACGTGGGCAGAGAGTCACCCACACATAGCACTTGTGCATGCAGTCATGGTCTGTCTGCAGCACCAGCAGAAATAAGCTCCAGGTGCAAGGACAGAGATCAGGGAAATCCTGGGCCTGTGTTTCTTAGTCCCCATGCTAAGCCTGTCTTGTGTCTTCTCCTGGAGGATCATCTGTCTTATGTCCCAACCATATGGAAGCAGCCCCAAAGATGCATAAGATCACTGGATAAGATGATTGAAATGAGCTTAGGAATAATAAATAAGTTGTAGGGAGGTTCTAGAGAACAGCAGGACAGAGCCACCACCAACTGCAGCTGCTACAGCTCTCCCAGTATAGTATTTCTCAAGGTGTGTTCCCTGCTTTGTATTTGGAGTCACAGGCTAAGCCACAGCATGTTCCAGAGCACCGTGCTGCTGCATTTTGATGTGGTGATGAACTGACCTGCCCCAAGCTCAAGCAGTCCCAGAAGATAAACTCGCTTCTGTGTGTGGAACTGAGACCATTAAAATGGAAACAATGCTAAAAGTTACCTCACTTTCCACTTGCCATGTCCTGTCTTTATGCCTTGCAGCACACAGCCAGTCTACAGGCCATTTGTCTTTCCCCTGCACTTATCTCTATTGCCTGAGCTCCTGGTGTGTGGTGAACATCCAGCCAGAAACCCGAGCAATAACCAAATATATTCGTTAGACAGATTAGCTGGTTTTTCTTCCTGTTCAAGGTCAGTTTTCTGCAGGTTAATGCCCTGGAACTGCCAGTGCAACGTAAGACACCCTTGTCGTTTTTTTTCCAGTAAAATGGAATTTACTACATTCCTTAGAATATTCTTTTCATAGCTAAATTTTGCTAGAGTTCTGATTGACATGTGTCCTGTCAAATTCCCCTGAGAGCCTGCCTTTTTCACCACACTATATTTGTGAGTGAACACATAATTGACTAACATTGTACATCCCTCAGATGAAATCCCTAAGAGGAAAAGTAATTGCTTTTTTACATGCACAAATGGTAAAATCAGCTGGAGCTAGTGCTCTGATAGTTAAGAGAAGCAGCTATTAATATTTCTGCATGGAAGCAGCACAGCCACCAAGGCCCTTGCAACTGTGAGTCTCACAGTCTTGCTCTTGGGCAAAGTATATGCAGTCATCCCTAATCTGTTCCATCTCTCCCCAAGCAGCTCACCCAGCAGCGTGAACAAATTGCCTGGAAATGTCGTCATCAGGCTTCATCTGGCACTATCTCCCCTTCTGTCTGGGTCATTGATTTCCTCATCTCCTCTGCCTTGAAACTCACATCATACATTAATTTGTGGCTCTCCAGTACTGAAGCAGCTGCACTGTGCCTTCGCTGCTCAACACCAGCAGCTTTCAGCCTCTGAAGCGTCCTTCACTGCTGCTCACACGAAGATCTCCTGAATGTGTCTCAAGTGGCCTCCCTGCCTGCCACATAGCAACATGTGCTCTGCCAGCTTTTGTTTCATCACAGGAGAGCTTAGAGCTCTTCTGCTTTCGGAAATTGGGTAAGATTCAGTCTCCTTCCTACAATGACTCAGTGTGCTGGAGAAATTACTCCTGCCCTGTATGAGCAGCTACTGTGGATCTCTCAGAGCTGTGCCAGTCTCTGCTAGCCACCAGCTGCCCTCTGGAGAGCAGAGCAAAGACCTGGGGCTGCTCCACGCTCTGGTCTTATGATTGCTAAATATAGTCCATTGATAAATAACACAAATGCATGAAGGGCATGAGAATCAACAGTTGTTGCAGTGGCTAATGCAGCCTTTTCCTCTGTTCTTTCGCCCATGTCACTGAGGCCTTTCAACACCACCCTTTGCTTTTTGAGTAGGAATTGTATCTTTGCACAGCTATTTCCAAGGATCTAATCTGGCCAGCAGAAACTTAATCTTCCTTGTGTTTTATTAGGAGTAATAAAAGTCCCACCTTTCCTCAACACTTGTAAACTAACTGAGTGCATCTGACATGGAAATAAGTGCAAGATGATGAGACCTCTAATGTGAAGCCCTTACTCTTAAATTAATGGTGATCTTAATGGGAATAATTCCATTCAAAGGAAGTGTCAGATAAAATGAGTCTATTTCCTTAGGGAAGCATGTTCTTTTATAAAGCTCTGCCAATCCTTGCCTTTTTAGAAACCAAATTAGCAGTCTCTTTGTTTCACAGCCAAATTCCTCATCCTAGGCCTGGAATATGTCTGGAAAAATATTTCTAGAGAATCCCCTGTTATAAATAACCTGGAGGAGAGAAGTATTCTTTGTATCCTTCCTAGAACAAAGAGCAGTAGACTGCAAAAGGGCACAGAGAAAGGCTTGATCTCTTGTACTAGAGAAAAAAAATCTTGATCTTGAGGCTGATGTTTGCAGCATGTGCTCGGGATGAGTCACATGAAAGGCAAATTGAGATAAGAGCAAAGACTCCTGAAAGAAAACGACTGATTTTAATCTCTGTATCCCGGCTTACACGGTCTTTGCTGTAGAAATAAAAGATCTGCACTTCCCGTAATGTCTCCTTAAAAGGTGCAGCAGCACCAGTTCCCCTGAGCTTCCTACCTGTGCCCTCACTGTATGTTCCCTAAGCCTCTCAGGAGGTTTTTTCTCCATGACCCGTTTATAGAGGGTGCTCACGGTCAGCCCGTCCCAGCCCTCCTGCAGCTGTCACAGCCACACTGTGTCCCCTCTCCAGCCACGCTGGCTCTGAGGCAGTCACATGTGAACTTCTATCACGTTTATGTAGTTGCATGGGAATATCACTAGATGTCCTCTACTGCTAAGTAGCTTCACCATGGTCTGTGCCAAGCACCAGAGAAATTAGGTGAAATCTATCTCAGCTGTTTAAGCTATGTTATAGCTTCATTGTCCCTAGCCCATAGAAGCACAGCAATATTGCTCATCCATGGCCCAAAGGAGTGATCTGCTATCTCTGACCAACTGGACTTACAGTGGCAGCAAAGCTACTGCACTGGTTTCATGCAGATTTGGAGTCAACTGGCAGTGTAGGAAAACCTCAACTTTTTAATTTGCAGCTCATTTGAGACTGAGCCATCAGACAGGGTTCAGGCTGTGGTCTCCTTGTGCTTTTCTCCAAATTCAACACGAAGGGTCAAGCCCTCAGGGCTCTGCTCTAGCAAGGTCTGATCTGGTGCAGGATGGTGCATTTATCTCTGCAGGGTGCAGGCAGGTACATCTCCCTGCTCCAGTACAACTTGCCTGTTCTCCAGAGAGTGATGTCAGGAGCACCTTGGGTTAGTTCTTGGGAGGGCCATTGCATCCCCTCAAACCCCATCTCCATTCTCTGACTTCCCTGAAGTGACCTCTCATCCCTGGCTATGTGGCACCTGCAGGAACATCTACTGACAAAAATCTCACCCATTGCACTGTTCCTGCAGGGAAAACATTTCTCTTTTTTGTGCAAACAGTCCCTGCCTTGCTGTGGTGCTGTGCAAACCCTTGTGTTTGCAACCTCCTGCTGCAGAGCTTGGGCAAGGGAAGTGTCCCAGCAGCCCAAACGGCAGCTGCCAACAAAACAAGCCAAGAGGCTCATGCTGCACTAACCCATTCAGCTTTTACATGGGATGATAAACAGCCACATTCATCTAGACCTAATAGGGAAATATCATGCTACATATATAATGCATCCTCTGATTTAGTGAGAGCTTACCTGAAGTATAATCTGACTTGAGGAGTTCAGAGGCTGTACAGTCACTTTAATCTATTCACTGAAGCTGAAACAGACTGGAAATGTCGTGTGCTTAAATCTGTATGGGGGAAATGTTGGCTGAAATTTTAAAGCAGTCTTTTCTTTTAGCTTTGTATTTCATTCCAGGGTTTGAGGTGTCACCCATCCTGCACTCACATCCCCCAGGGAGGGCTGGTAAAGGGGAAGCTCTTCATGCCACTGCCTGTGCTGTCAAACTGAACGTGATGTTTTGTTTGAGGGCTCCTTGGGGTGACTCAGCAGGATACAAAAATGCACTTAAATAGGAGTTGTATTGTATAACCGCTCAACCACAGCAGCAATTCCCCTTTAGCAATGTTGTTAACTAATATGCACTACAAGAAATTTAATGCTGCTCCAGATACTGGATGGAATTCAAAGAGGACTTTTGGGCTTTCCTCTGTCCATAATTTCAGTATTTCTTATGGGTTGGAAGGCTACTGAAAACTGGGCAATAGCCCCGATACCTGATGTACAAGAGCCAGGCCACAGGCTTTTCCTCTCAAATGTTACTGAGTTTGGTATGAAATGCATCACAGATTTTCAGGTTTAGGTGTCTGAATGTTTGGCTTAGTTGGCAAAATGCAGCTACCTCCACAGAAGCAGGAATATGCAGCTCTGAAGGGTGATTTGTTTAAGATGCCCAAATACAAAGCGGGGTGCTCAGATTTAAAGATCTAAACCTGAAATCTTTGGCCTACCTGTCCCAGGACTGCTGTGTCCCCTGCATTAGTGGTAATATTTCCACACCGCTGAGGGTGTATAAATGACCTCCTGTGTGCAGCTTTGCCAATTCTGCCCTCGCTGGAGGCAAGATGTGCTGATAGCAAAAACCTGATTCCTCGTAGCCAGTCACCTCCATCACTGCACTGCAGTCTGCCCTGGGAATATGAGGAGACTGTTTTAGAAGGAAAATTTGTAACCAGCAGAGAAGCTGAGTTTCACTCCGAATTCAGGTGCGAACATGTGACTCCTGTTGACAAATGCATGTCTTACAAACCCAGCTGTTGATTCATGTGAACAAAACACATCTGTCCTGCGGTTTGGTTGGGAAAGCCTGTAGGGATCCTCCTGGTTTGCTCCCTCTCGCCTCCTCCATGCTGCTGGACCGATGCAGATTTTGAGGCAGATACTCATGTATCTTGTTTGTAAAATGGCAGCATGCTTCTCGCTGCCTCTTACACATGTGGAAAAGACAGCACAGAGGCTGTCTTGTTCTGTGCATGCTGCAGCGCTGTGCCAGACTCCTTGGGTAGATCTTTCTGGGGACTACTGGAGTGTATGTAATGCTGATTCGGCACAGGAGGGGAGCTGGGACCTCTCACTTGGGTTTGAGAACCATTTCGAGCTCCTGTACCTCTGCTTTGCACACCACCAGGGAGGTAAGCCCTGACACAGCAAGGTAAATCAGCAGGTGCCTAAATGTAGCCCCCCGTAAGATGCTCTGGGCACTAGGCACGTCCCTGAGCACCCTGCAGGGTTGTGCCCAAGGTGCTCCTGTGGTAGGACACATCCTTCCTGCCATGGATTATTCTCACACAGCCATTGCCAGCATCCTCTGTGAGGGCAGCATGTGTCAGTAAGTGCGTGCGGGGGCAGAGCTTTTGCTGGTGTCAGATGCAAGGTGTAACGTGGCAAAGGAGCCCGCGGGTGACATGGGAAGCGCTGCTTTGGTTCTGTCTCCCATTGCCAGCCAAGGGCACAAATGAGAGGTAAGAAAAGTAACCACTACCCATGTGTTCCCCGAGTGCTATATAGGATGAGCTCCGGTGTATTAAGCATGAATTCTGTTATTGGGACAAAAGTCGATGAGGCTTCCTTGTATTGAGTATGAATATATATATATTCATATATATATATACATGGGAGAGGGGGAGAAGGGGGGTCGTGTGTGCATAGTAGCTGGTTCTCAAAGGCTCGGTGCGTGCCGTGTTCATGTGGCCTGAACGGCGCTTGTACCAGTCCGTGCCCTCCAGCTGCTGCCCCGTCCATCACACAGAACCGGCTGTTTACTCTCCTCCTCATCCTCATTTGCTGGCGGCTGCACAAACCCCGCGGCCCGGAGGGTCGGTCCGCTCCCCTTCAGCCCCAGCCCCGTGGGGCCCGGGGTGCCGGGCGAGGAGAGCCGGCCCGACCGCCGGCCCGAGCGGTTTAAGGTGCCGCCGCCGCC
>VXBT01009887.1:0-93303 GCA_013400235.1 Oriolus oriolus | reverse complement strand
TCTCCACGCGTGACAAGCCCGCGGGAGGGGCGGGACCGCCGTGACACCCGGCGGTAACCGCGGCGGGGCTTCCCCGTCTGCTTCTTTCCTCTTCCCACAGCGATTCCTGCTGAAATGCGGCGCCCCACGCTGGCATGAGCCCCCCCGGCGGGAGCAGCGCGCCCCGGGCACCGCCGCTTTCCCTGGCCGCAGCTCGGTGTCGGGAAGAAAGGGCTGTCGGCG
Source organism: Oriolus oriolus (assembly GCA_013400235.1). Taxonomy (NCBI): domain Eukaryota; kingdom Metazoa; phylum Chordata; class Aves; order Passeriformes; family Corvidae; genus Oriolus; species Oriolus oriolus. The sequence goes on along the minus strand of VXBT01009887.1, from coordinate 93,081 downwards.
ACTGTCGCCGCGGAGCCGCCGCTCGCAGCGGTGCCGGACGCCGGGCGCGGGACGGACGGTACGGGGGCTGCGCGTGGCGGGTGGGCTGCGGGGCTCTCGGGGTCCCCGCACCGCCGAGCGCCGGGAAAGGGGAATGTATGGCGCAATGGTCGAACGCCGTGCGGTCCGTGTCTTCTCCTGGTTATGCGCTGAGGGGAGGGGTCGCTCTGAGTTACGCGGTGTAATGGAAGGTCTTTGTAAGTTGAGGGCTTGTTGGATTTTGCTTGTGTCAGGGGTTACCCCCCTCCGCCACAGATTCAGAGCCACAGTAATATTTTACTTTCCTGCCCCGGGTGTGTTCTGATGTGATCTGGGTATGGCGAGGTTTCTTATCTTGCATTAAAATTGCTCTTGGATCACTGAGTACTTTGTGCAAGCTTCCATAACTTTCAGAAGGATAGAGGTGCTATCTTCATTTACGAAGAAACAAGGAGAGGAGGAGGTACATGTTTGGGGTTTTTTTCCTAGTTTTACTTTACTTTTACTTTGCTTTTTTCCTCTCTGCTTCAAGAAAACAAACTGAACCACAGATAGGACAAGGATTTTTCAGATCTTGTGATTGGGATTTCTGGGGATTAGAAAGAAAACTTCTAGGTTTTTTATTTGTTTAAATCAATGACTCAAGAGCCCTAGAAACAGCTTATAAAGCCCTGCTTCTTAGACAGAGAAACTAAGATAAAGCCACGCTGGCTGCAAGCTGAGGAGTAAGTTAAGTGTGAGACCTCGGGTGGATCAATCTCGAGCATCCTGCACTCCTGCTCCCGTGACCCTCCCTGTCGAGCTGATCAGGTCCTGCAACAAACTGGAACTTCACACCGGCAAGCTGGACTGGAGACAGGGCTGTTCTTAGAAGAACAAAGCGTGCAGGGGAGTCTTGACCCCGGTGTGAGGCTTTTTTCCCAGCCCAGGGAACTGCAGCCCTTCAGCACTGTCAGCTGGCACTGTTCTCCAGTAATGTCATGGAAATACGAAAATCTAAGACACCAACTCCTCAGGCAGCCTAAATCATCTAAGTCTGGATTTTGTTGGCAGGCTTAAAGGGATGCTATTGACTGGAAGTGTTTATATATATCTTACTTGGAAACTGTTGTTCATACAAGAGTTGATATTAAGAAAAGTGAATCAACTTTATAGTCATAGTAGCTATAGATGTGCTTTCTGAATTTTCACTCTGAAATTATCTGGTTAGCTCAGGCTCTTTCTGCACAAGAGAGATGCATTTCAAAGGCCTAAAACTCATTTTTCTTTATGAAAGGTACTTGTCTCTTGTTCTGAATCTGTAAAAACAGATTTGCAAAAACAGGGTCTATTAATTTAAGAAAGGCTAGGAGAAAGATAAGAAAAAGAACAAGAGGTGTGGCAAAGAAATTATGAAGTAATAGCTTTAAAGAAAAACACCTCTCTGTAGTAGAGCTTTGGTCTGCCTAAGAGAGGTAGGATTTCTTTCTAGATACTTGAGTCTGAAAATACGAAGCTGATAGCATCTCCTTAAAAATAATAGTGTATATAGAAAATAGGTATTAATAGCTTCATATTATAGCTTTGCATCATTTTTTTTGTCTTTCTTTGATTTTTCTCCTCTATTCCAGGAGATATCCAGTATGATAGAGTGTATAGCCCAGATTGCAGAGGGCCAAACACCCCACTAGCATCACTCCTGAACTAGAGAAGCGTCACTAGGGTCAGTGCTGGCCCAGCATCTCTTTTCATAAATTATGTGAGAGGCAGAATTTATTGAAGTTTTTGATGGGTGTTTTCACAAGCTCAAATTTTTTGCAGAGGAACTAAGAATTGCAGAAACTAAACTTGCCTTCTTCATGGGGGGAGTTTTTGGTGTGTGTCGCATTGGATGTTTTTTTCTTAAACTGGGACTGAGGCTAACACTAGGAAGGAATAACATTGTATCAGAAGGTTGTTAGAGAGGACTTTCTTCCTTCTCCCCACACATTTTTTTGGCACTGGTGGAGACATGGTGCTTGGGGACTGGAAGGAAGAGGATGAGTGCTGTACATGAGCTGGTGTTGTCATTGGCAAAAGCAATGTAAGGCAGGTGCATATAGGAAAAATGGATGTGATGATTCATTATTGGTGACATTGCGCTGTGGTTTCTTAGGGCTCTTCTTTAACTGCAGTGTCCTGTACCCAAGACCTCCATGGCCCATTAGCTGCACCATGTGCTCCTAGTGGTGTTTCAGGGCTGACAACATTGAGGCAGAAACTCTACTCCCTTCTCTTAATTCTGGAGGGCTCCTTGAGGAAGCTTCATTCATTTCTGCCCTTTCATTTTTATCTTCCTTCCTTGGGTATGAAGTATTTTTTGTGGTTGGGTTCAAGCCAAGAACCTCTACCCACAGCTGCCAAGCCTGGCATCCCTACTGACCTGCTGGCTCCAGGTGAGTCAGTTCACGAGGATGAATCAGTGTGCCCTGTAAAAGTTTCAGGCTCCAGACTTCAGCATGACCACTCTTAATAATTTGGTTTTGCCTGGTTTTTTTGTTTGTCACTGCTTCAGCCATGCTGTCACTTCTGGTGGCTCCTCGCTTCAGACTTGCTCAGCTTTTGAGCCGTGCAGGGCCTCTAGTGCGGAGCAGTGCCCCGACACTTTGTGGAGCTGCTTTTGCCTCAGCATTGTAACTTCTCCATTACTGCTCATCCCTTTACCTTTCTTACCTGCACAGGTGGAGTTAGGAGGGATTGTGCCTCAGCATGGGAATGTGCAGCTCTCAATGCAGGGAGTACTTCAGTCTCTGGAGGTGGAGAATATTAACATGAATCCACAGGAACGAAGACAGGAGTGTTTTTGCATGGCGGTGGTGTTTGCATAAGCTTTTACTGTCATAAATAAGTAGATCAGGGTTCAGGGGTCAGATTTGATACAAAAATAAGGAATTAGTTTTCAGGTTTCCAAGGCAGGGCTGAGGAAGAGAAGTGGTGTTAAAACATATGGAAATGTGCCTTGAAAGTGACCTTTCAAAGATAGATGACATCATTTTTGTTGTATGAAGCACCCAAGTTTAATGAAGTATAAAGCAGAAGGAGTTGGGAGGATTTGGTCCAAGTGAAAACAGAATGAGCGTGGGACTGGCAGATGGGAGGAACATTAGCCCACTCCTTGCTTCTTTCTCCTGTTGTTGCTTACAGGGGTGCTTGAGAGAAGATACTTACTGGGGAGGGAAGAATAACCTTCCTGTTCTACTTGAATGTCACTGGCTGTATTTTTCTCCACGGGGAAACAAAGTTTCAGCGCTCCACTGGGTCACATCCTGAGTGTTTGTATCCAAAGTAAATCTTTGTAGATGGAGAGGCAACTCCATCTACTTCAATAACATCTGCAATAAGCCACGACTGGCTCTTGCTGAACAGAGAGGAGAAATGAACAGCTGTAACTTCAGATGCTGAATTTTTTGGCATACTCATTTTTTTGAGATTTATGACTCCTTTATTCTCTGTTTGAGAATGCAGTGGAGCAATTGCTGATGTGTGCACGTGTATGTGTGAGAAAATGTCAGCGGAGGAGTAACATGTATGGAAATCTTGCACAGAGAGAGAACAGGCAGCCAGTTTGCCATTTGGTAATGAAATAATTGTATAAAAATACGTCTCCTGAAATGATGATTGAGGGAAGGGCTGGGGACAGGGTTGGGGGAGGTTAACAATATTTTTAAGTAGTTTGCTCTACCTGTAGTATTTATGGTACTCATTACTGACTCTCCTGCAATTTTGCTGCTTCCGACACTGCTTTTTCAGTGAGTGGTGCTTAGTGTTGCCCAGGCAGACGGGTTTCATCTGAGAGACCAGCCCAGTTGCTGGAGCTAGGCGAAGGGATGGGAAACATGCCCACAAGTACTTTCTCTGTCACAGACTGGCCAAAGGTGGGTAGACTGAGGTCAGCAACTCTTGTAGGTACCAATGAATCTGCTTCTCACTGAGTCCACTTTTCTTCTTTCTAAAGTGGGGTAGTAGAAGTTACTTCTTTGTGGGATGTGTTGGGACCATAAATATGGCTGAGATACTTCAGAAGGCATCTAAGTATCTGAGACACTCTTGAATGGGATTCCCCATCCTGCTGCTTCTCTTCTGGCCAGAACTGACCAGCAGAAATGCTCAGTACAACTTATTTATTAATTTTTGGCTAAATTTTGTTTGACTCAGAATTCGTTTGACATTGATAGGCTCAAGATTAAAATCTTTACTTTCTTGTACTTTCATCTTCTACTATAGAGCAGCTTAAAAAGTTCCAGGCACTCCTTCACCTTCTCCCAAATAACATGATGCCTGCCTTGCCTTCTCTTTGAGAAGGTCTGCTTCTGGAAAGAATGTTGTCCAAATAGATAACTTTATGCAGGGTGGTAAAAAATGGTTTGTTCCGTCTTCATCCCAGCTGTTGACTGCATCTGCCTAGTTCTTGGTCTAGAGATGAATGTCACTGAGGACTTCCTGGGGACTATTTTGCATCTGAATGGTGACTTGCAATGTTTCAGGTAATGGGCCAGACCACTGGTTTATGTGGTGACTGGTGCTGGTCCACTGAAGTCCAAACAGCTGTTCTAAGTTTCCATCATCTCCAGTGAAAACAAGTACAACTGCATCAGTCTGCAGCCAGTTTACAGTAAACCTACTCCCTGGGCTGTGGCTTAACCTCCTTAAGTGTCCCCTGTGGTCAGATCTGCTACTCTTGTGTGTGAAAATAAGTCTTGGTGTGCCTTCTGTTTTACTGGAGTGTAAATAAACCAAGAAGGTCTTTCACGTTCAGGCTCTCTCATCAGCATATATTAGTAACGCTTATCAGCTTCTGACTGCAACTTTGATGGCATACTCTGAAAGGGTAACATATTCAAAACTACCTGTGTGACTTTGGGAATTAGATTCCTCAGAGTCTTAGTCATTATTTTAAACAGGAATAAGCTTTTTAAGCGACACATACTCCTGGAAGTTTTAAGCAAAGGCTTCTGTTTATCTTGTTGTTAAATGCCAGTTTCTAGGATGAGAGTGGCAGCTCTGCCACTCCACTCTTTTCAGATATTAAATGAGAATGTTGGAGAAACAATTAGAAAAATACTGTCATAAGTAAATTCTCATGGGTCATCTTACTAGAGAGGTCCAAGAGGTAAAAATGTACCTTTCAGTCACCTGACAGCAGGATGGATATGAGCATGCATTTTCAGCTATGTCTTTAGGACAGCTGAAAGGATGACTGATGTCTCAGCTGTTGTTGTAGACAGAGCAAAGCATATATTTCTCCAGACAGGATTTGGTGCACTGAATTCAAACAGCTTGTGACTGGAACAGTTCAAGTCACTGGGGCAAACATGGTTATCAGAAGAAACAGATAAACTAAGAAAACAGTCTTGCATACTCTAATGTTTGTGTAGGTAAGATTTTAATTTGCTATCAGTCCTAGGGTTCTTTTTGAGCAGTGATGGATTAGTCTTGATATTTGTGCAATTTTGAAAGCATTCCTGTGACACTTGTAATGCAAAATCTATTTATTTTGCAGCATACCTGTGAGATAGGGACCTGCTATTTATCTCACTTGTACAGTTAGGGAACTGAAGTATTCAGTAAAGCTAAACGCAGCACGGAGGATTGATCACACGAGAAAGTCTGCAGCAGGACAGACAGGAGGGTGCTGAAACTGGGTCTCAATTCCCATGAAAATCAACAAGTTCTGGTCAGTGCTTTTCCCATCTGGTTCTTCCTCAGTGCTTCTGAAGCAGCTTGTGGCATTTGCTTGGCTAGACAATGTGAGTTTGGCTTTTCTAAGGAAGAAAGCTCAAGCCTGGTGATGGAGGGAGGGGGGTGATGTATGTCTGGGGGAAAATGAAGAATGGGGAGCATCCCCAAGCTAGAGATGCCTCCACCACCACTTCTTCAGTGAGTGGCTTGCCCAAGGCTGGCACAGGCTGCTTCTCAGCTACTGAAACTGTTCTTCTGGGCAAATTCCTGCTCTTGCTGTACCCAGAGCCAGCTCTGCTCTTCATAATAAAGTTGATATGAGTGGCTGGGTTGATGATGGAGCTTTCTGTCCAGCTCCACATCTGCTGCCACAGTGCTGTGTCCCTGTGCTGCCTGGGTTCCCTGATGGATCAGAGCCTGCACTACTCCATCTCAGCCTTGTGAGGGTCACCAGTGTTTTGGCTTTGGAGGAAGCTGTCCAAAGCTGACAGGAGGAATTTTTTGTTATGGTTGCACGATGAACAGTAACAATGTGAGTTTTATTGCTCAGAATGTATCCACGTTTATAGGATGCTATATTTAAAAAGGAGAAAAAATGAGTCATGGGGAGCTATGCTAATGCTAAGTCTTTATGTCTACCTCTTGTGAGGCTGAAGGCAGCAGGAGTTGAGCACCATTCCTGTGAAGTGTCTAGAGGATCTACAGATCAAACTAAAGCCTGCTGAAGTCAGCTGTAAGCCATGCTGTGCCTCGGGGCGCATGTCATGTACTGTGTGTGGGTTACAGTGAAATATTCCTCTTGGGAAACCCAGGAGCACTCAGTGCTGCCGACTTCCCTGGGCTTGGGCAGGAGCTTGACTTGCTCCCAGCGGTTATTGCTCTGCCACGGGAAAGTCACTCCTGGGTCGCTGCCAGGGCAGGGATGCTGCTGTGCCTCCCAGGCCGTGCCTGCAGCACCATAGGAATGGGTACCTGCACCCTGAGTGGGAGCAGGCAGAGCCTGGCATGTCTCGGCTTCTCCTGCTCCTCCGCAGGCGCTGCGGTCCCAAGCAGATGTAATGTCGGGGTCTGATGTGGTACAAGCTGCTGGATCTTTCCTTTCAGAGCTGCACAGGGACACAGGGGTGCCAGGGTTTGGATACTTTCACTTACAGCACGTCTTGACACTAATTCAGTTGGCTTCCACTTAATTATGAAGTGCAAATGTTGGAGTTTGTTTTATTTAGGAGTCCTTTAATGAAATTGCGATCTAATTGAGAGTGCCAGTGAATTCAGCTTTCCAAGTGTGTGCTTGCCAACATGCCTCAGTTCTTGTCACAGCTCTAGGAAGGACTGGGATCAGGATTTCACTGCTGGGTGAGCCAACAGTGGAGTATGGAGATGGACTCTGTGAACAAACCCTGACAGCGCCATGTGTCTGAAAAATGCAAATTCGGCAACAGCAAGAGGCTCCGCAGTTCCTCTGTTTTATCTACTTATTGAAAGGAGCAGTTTTTGAAGTGAGCAGAAAATAATAATTAAAGTGAAATCTTCAGCTTTATTGGACTTTTTAATTTTGTTTTCTTGTGATTTGTTTTGGGGTTTTTTTATAAGAATTGGTCATATCACTATGAAAATGAATGTGTTTAAGCTTCCTTTGATAGTTTTGAGTGGCACACTGTTGCAGCCTGTTCTGTTTTCCAGTGCAAGGCTGCTCTGGTTTATGGAAACAAATACTTGCTCATCTCGCAAATATAAGAGGAGTTGAAAAGCTTTTGAATAGGAATCTTCTCTTTGCATTGCTGGAAGCACTAAGCCTCATGGTGAGTCTGATGGGCAATAGCTGGAACAAAGACCCACCCAACCCAGATTAAAAGGATGTTAATGGACATCAGTGTAGTGGGAATCACATCCACTTTTATCTTGAACTGGCCTTCCCACTTAAAGAACTACTAAAACACCCACTGTAGCATGTCTTCAGGTACCTGGTGACTCCACAAAAGCGTTTAAAGGATTTTTTCTGTAAATCTGTGATCCTGTGATACAAGCTCTTTACCAGTTGGTTGTTGAAACACAGACTCTGAAGGGGTGCGAAAGTACAAAAGTAACAGGATGCAGATGGAATTTAATCTCTTGGACACATCCAGACGCTGTTATCGGGTCTGTCATCTGTACTTAGCATACCCAGCTCTTGAGTGGTCTGCAGAGACAGCTGGCAGTTCAGTAGAGATTGTGATCTTCAGAAAATATGTAGCCGATGTCTTGTGTAATACTTGCTATGGGAGTACTGGTGTCACCAGCCTAAGTGCACCACTTGTTGGGTGGGGAACATCTATCTATAAAGCAGCACTCTTTGAAAGAGATTATTCAGTACCAAGCACTCAATCCCAGAAAGAATCATGAAGGGCATTCACAGAGCTTGTGCTGTGGGGTGATGAAATGGGAGGGGAGAGATCCCTGAAGGAATCCCTCTGGCTCAGTAGTGCTTGTTGCTGAGCTGTAGTTGCACACTGAGGCTGGTTTGGTGGCTGCCAGTGTTTTGTGGGGACAAGAATCCCTAACTAACCTTGGAACAGGAGGAGACATGCCCCAGTGCTCTGGAAAAACCCTCAGCTGTTGTGAATTGTTTTTGTGCAACAGTGCAAGGTCAAACACTGCCAGTGTAGCTCTCAGAATAGAGCATGATCTCGCTGGTGAGGTACCTGCCTGCATCTGACACAGCTGCCCTTGCAGAACAAGGCAGATATCGACTGAGCCCACTCTGTGCACTTCCCTGCCACCTGCAGAGACCTTGGTGGTAGCTGGGGAAGGATCGTAGCTCGGAATTAGAAAGTCCGAAGGTTGTGATGAGCTGTAGCGATGAGGTGGACTTGAATGAGTACTTGCAGCACTTCCCTAAGAAAATATTCTGTAGCTCAAAGGCAGAGTGCTTTGAGAGAGACTTCTGTTTCCTCCACATGCTGAGGATGCTTTCAGATCTAATCTGCAAACAGGGAATATGCCAGGCATGAGGAACTTTGCAGACCATTTGCTTTTCTTGAGGTTTGTGCAGGTCCAAAGAGATACTGAATGATCTGTTAAGATGCTCTGCTGGGCACTGCTTCCTCTGTGCATCCTGCAGAATAGCTCCGTGAAGCACAAAGATGCTGACAAGCTGCTGCATCACCCTGGTCCTGTGAGCAGCAAGGGTTTTGTTACATGAGATTTACTTGTGGGGTATTAAATCTGTCTTCAAAAGTTTGGCTTGGACCGAACGCCTGTGGAGCATGAAAAGGCTTTCATGTTAATCAGCAAAGTTAGCTAAGAGAATATATAATTCCTTATTCTTTTTTGCAATGTAGCAAGCCTGTTTAATTAGGCAACTGGGATTTGAATTATTAAATAACAGAACAGTTTCAATCTACTTTTCTGTTGGTAAGGATCTCCAGCAACCCCGTTTTTATTCCATGGATTTTAAAATTATGAGTTCCAGAAACTCTTTGAACCTCAGGGGGATGACTTACTGGATCCAGGAGGACAGAGAAATAGGACTCTTATTTTAAGGTCTCCTGAGCACAGCAAGTTACTCTCTGTTGTTTACATACCAGCCTCACAAGAATATGGAAATAAATGCTAGGCTGTCGAAGCAAAGCAGAAAAATTGTGTTTTCGGGCATATCCTGTGTCGAAGCATCTGTTTGGTTTTATGCAGCATAAGAATAAATCCTTCTGCTGCACAAAACACTGGGAGCAGTTCTCTGGTTTGGGGTAAAAGAGAATAGAGTGAAGTAAGAGTAGCTGCAGTTCACGTGGGCTTGGGAAGCCTCATGAAGGGGGACTGGCATAGCTGGGAGGTAGGCAGGGACAAAGAGGAGTTGTCTCAGCCAGAGCAGTGAAGAACTGCTGAACTTGGGCAGTGGTTGGAGGTCTGCCACCTTCAAGGCAGTGACAAAAGGGCTGAGGAAATGCCTGCTAGTGTCCATGGTTGGGGCAGACGTGCCAGCAGCCCTGGGCAGGGTGACCTCGTGGGCAGCAGGAGGTGAGGGACTTGCTGACAAAGCCACTTGGACCCAAAAAACTCCTCAAATATCTCCCAACCTCAGGAGCACTCTGGCTCTCCAAGCCTTCCTGACCCCAGGCTAATGTATTCTGGCTCCTGTTTGGGACTGGTGCACTTCAAAAGCCTTGTTGAGTGGAGGGGTGGGTGGACACCGTGGGTGGAACTGGTGACCCAAAATACCATTTCCCCTTCCTAAGGCTGGGCGTATACCAAACTTGTGTCTCTGTGTGGTAAAAGAATATGAACCAAAAGTGCTGAGAGATGCAGTGGTTAAATTGAAACATGCTGTGGCAGGGTGGAAGTAATCTTGTCCCTTACCAGGCCTTAATGCTTTGGGGCTCTATTTATTTTATTTTTTTTCAAGTGGCTGTCATCCATGCTGTTTCTATCTGTGCTTTTGATAGAGATACTTTTATATGCAGAGATGTGTCAAGATGCCATCAGGTTAAATCATACCATGTTGTATTATAACTCACTAGGTCAATATAAAAAAAACAGTATCTACAGTTGTGTTTTATTTAAATTTTTGTCTGAAGTGTCACTGAAGGTGCTGAAGCATAAGAGAATAACTCCATCTAAGGGTCTATGTCCCTTGCAGAGAATCCTGCAGTACAAAGAACGATCAAATCCAAATTTTTTGCTGTTTCTGTGAGTCTGGTATGTAAAATATGATGCAAATGAGAGATTTACCTGAATTGCCAAGACTAAGGCTAATCCGTAATCTCTTTGTTTGGTGTTTAAAAATAATGGCACTGTACAGGCATAGAAATGGCATGTGAAATCTACCCTAAGGCTAGAGCGACATAATGCTGCATCCCACTGTTTTAGGAAAGGGACCTTGGTGTCTTGACTTGGTTACAGCTTTGCAGCAGGGTAGCTGTACTTCAGAGCTGTGTGGTGGATGGAAGGTAAAAATGGGTCTTATGGCAGAACCTAAACATTTCTTTGGAACTTCTCAGCCAAGGTGTGTAGGAGATTGAAACTCAGAAGAACCTGAGCAAGGAGACATGTTCCAACAGGAGGAGAGCAGAGTAATTGAACCAAAGTGATGATCTGGAAGAGCTAATCAAGGACCAGGGATTCATCTTTGAAGGTAGCTCTTGATTTACCTCAATAGTCTAGACTCAGAAACTGTGTCCAGTTACTTTGCTTTATTTGGTTCATGCATGGTCTCACCTGTGAAGTGACCCTTCCTGCTGCTCAGGTGAAGCACAAGTGCTGTACCCTTGCAGGAGCTCTGTAGCACTGCAGGTACACCTGCAGTGCACAGTGGCACTGTAGTACCACTCACAGTGAAGGAAAGGCGAGTGTGGTCCAGCCCCAGAAAATGACGAGCAGTGTGGTGATACCAGTGTTTAACTGATGCTTTATCCTCGTGTCCCATTAAAGGCCCTTACCTGCCTCTTTGCCAAGACTCAGTGGAGTGTTCACTGTCTGTATTGCTCTGTAGCCCAGCACAGTCCCTCTGGGACAGCATCCTCTCAGGGAATCTGACTGTGCAATTTCTGCAAATCTGTCAGTGTCAGCCTGATGATAAGACAGAAGGAGGCATCACGTTGGATGTGGGGCGCTGGGAGGCTGAGTACCTTGAAAGCTGACTTCTGAAATGGGTATAACCAGGTGTGGTGTGTTTCTCCCACGTGAAAACAGTTTACAGGGCAAAAGCAGATGTTATTGTTTAGGGCGTGTGAAAGATGCTTTGTGGCAGTAGCGGGTGTGCCTCTCTCTTTTCCTTTAACTGGCAAGAGAATCTGCTGTTGCTTTTTTATTTTCTTTTTCTTGTTTTTTTCTTTTTCTCCACCACATGATAATTGAGTTTTGAGGGGGTTTATCTTTCCCTGAAGTTGTAGGTGAATTTCTGATGTGATTGCACAGTGTAGTGGTGGTTGGAGCCCTGCTGTTGCCTCGTTCATCGGAGCTGCTTCACGAGAGTGCAAAACACTTTTGAGGTATGATTTCCCATAGCATGCTAATCCAGTCAAGTGCTGTAGATTCGCTTGCTGGCACTGTTTAAATCCATAATGCAGCACCACCTGCCAAACCACGGGGCATAATGGAAGTGTTAATGAATGTACATATATACCCTCCCACGCGGCTGCAAGTGGAATGATTTAGGAGTCAAGGCAGAGAATTTAGGCTGAGTGTAGAAGGAACCAGACTTAGGGTATCCTGATGCAGATCTCTGCTGAAACTGAGGGGTGAGGGGTGGCCACAGGGGTCTAAAGTTGGGTCAGCTGACTTACAGGGTGCTTTCAAAGATGTGTTGATTTTCAGCTGCTGCTCTGTGGATTCATCCACTCATGACACCTGAAACATAACTTGGGCATTTGACAACAAAGTGCAGGTACTGAGCAGCACCAGCTGGGGCCCTGGTACCTCTCTTCTGAGGAGGTATTCTCATGGGATGCCTCTCTCCAGTGCTGGCGGGGTGAAGACATTTGATAGGAGAGTGGACTTGAGTCATGCAAGGGTAAACTCTGTTCCTCAGGGGTGGTTTGGCCAGTTGCCCGCTGGTTTGAGTGTCAGGGTGTGTGTTTGCCACCAGGATGGCTTGTCCAGTCTGGCACAGAGCGGAAGGAGAATAGCAGGGAAAGAGCTGACAGCCAAGGGATTTGCCAAAGAGCAGGGCTAGGAAGAGGCAGCAGGGCTGGCTTGGCACATGGCTGGGATGCTGGCAGTGTACGTGCACCCTGTCCTCAGGCAGGTTCACTGGAATGCTGTGGCTTTGCAAAACCCTGCATCACCATGTGTGAGGCAGAGGAGGGGGCTGTGCATCCACCCCTCATCCCACTCCTCATCCCTGTACCCAGCCCCAAGTTCTGCCCACCCTCCTCTTTGAGACAAGCAGTTGGATTTGCCAAGTATGGAGTCACCTCCCCAGCATGCTGTACGTAAATAAGAGGCTTATGCTCTTGGCAGACACTGTAACGAGCCTGGAAAAAATTACTGTTACGGGTCCAGGCCCAGTGATGAGATCTTGGAGTCTTCCAAGTGACAGAGTAATGACATGGACCTGGGAAATGCCTGGAATAGCCTTCCACACAGTTCTGGGATTCAGCGTCATTAAATTCTAAGTAAAATAGGCCAAGTGCCTATTTGGGTAAATTTGGGAGATAGCTGCTCCTTCATCTTCTGAAGTCCATGCTGGTGAAGCTCTACTAAAGCTGTGGCATTACAGCCCAGCGTACTCTGTTCCTCTGCACCTGTGAGTGAGTGTTAGATGTGTTGTGGGGAACCAGGAGGACTGTCCTTGATCCAAGACCCTGGGAAAATTTACAGAGAGCCCTACAAGCCTGCCCTGTGCCTTGGGGTGTAGAAGTATTGCAGAAACATCAGTGCTGCCCCATAGCTCGCAGATAACGTCAGGGAACGCTGTGATGCAGGGTCAACAGGCAATGTGTCTGTTTTTCCATAGGATATGTACAACAATAGTCTTTTTGCCTAGGAAGGACATAGACATGAGTCTTTGCCTAGGAAGGACATAGTCATGAGTCAAGTTTTGGAAAAGATTTGTAGGTAGAGGACAGATTTTGGAAATAGCCTGGAGATCCCCACTCTCCTCACCTTCCTTCATCTGTCCCTTGGACTTAATAGGATTCACCCATCCCCTAGTGGAAATGCTATTACCAGGGAAATTCACAGCCTTCAGCTCTTTGCAGCTGTCTAAGAGATGCGAAGTGTGTTTGCCAGGAGGGAAGGGAGTCTTTAAAAAGCCATTTACGTCCTGAAAGACATCCGGTAGCAACACTGGAGATGTAAAAAGCATTAAATACCAAATTGAGCCTGACTGGAAGACAAACTTGGAGCCAAATGCATTGACTGATTTGCAGGAGGGTGACTGGAATGAGATGGCCCTGTACCCTTTCTATCCATTAATCATCTCCCAAGCATCCCTAGGTGCCATGAAGTCTGCGCCTTGGCTCAGCCATGCATGGACAGCATGGTGTCCATAAGGCTGCAGGGCAGTGAGAGGTCAAGGAGCTGGGCAGAGTGGTACAGTGCACCCCTTGTTTTGGCAGGGGCTTTGGGACTGATGTGGGAAAGGCAGGGTGGAGCTGTGAGGAGGTCCATGATGGGCAGTCCTTGGTGCTGCTTAGGATCCCCTCACAGCTCCATGCTGCAGCACAGGAATTCGTTGCCTGGACCACTTCCACCTGCCCAAGGCGATGCTGGTTGAGGCCAGGAGCGCTGTGCCATGCACATCTGGCTGGATCGCCAGCATCAGGGCTGCATGCAGGCAGCAGAACATCTGGGCTGCAAAGAGGGCATTGCTGAAGCACTGGGTTGTTGCTTCAGAAACCTCACAGAGCAGGATTAAGAGCAGCAAAACCACCCAGGGCAGTGAATTTGGGGTCTTTTTTATTGGCGTGTCAGCAGGCTGGGATGTGTAGGAGGGAAGCTGCCCATTTCCAGGGATTGTGCAAGCAGGAAGGGCAGCTATTGGAATTCGAAGCTGCTTCCTCCACTGTAAATTTGTTCTTGCTGTGTTATCTCTAGCTGGGCAGGGCAGGGGAACATCTCGGCTATCTGCTTTTTTGCTAGAGTATGTTTAGGTCAGCTTCATTGGCTCCATGATAACATAGGAGAGGCATTCCTGGCCTCACTAGCAAAGAATTTGCAAGAGTAATACAGGAATCTGTCATCCCCTGATGTCTCCTGAGAGCTTTGGAAATAAATGAGTAAGGAAAGGGATGGTAGATTTAAACACACAAGAAGTAATGGAAGTAAGAGTAGCTGAGCCAGGCCCCAGTTACTGAGTAGGATGCTCTCATTTCATACCTTGGCAAAAGGCTTGGATCAGCCTCCATCCAATGGACACCCCTAAACTGGCAACCATACAGTTTTATTTGAGGTCTTAGGAGATACAGGAACAGATCTTGTGTGGCTGCTTTCTTATCACAGAACTGGATTCTTCTCCAGAACTGGTAGTGGCAGAGCTGTAGCTACAAACGACCCAAATCTGACTGAAGTGTTGTTTTTAATAATAATAATGAAAAAAAAAAAAAAATCTGGCGTCTGCACCTGACTGTTGGCTTGTCAGAGTGACAGAACTCCTCTTACGTATTTTGAAAAGGGCACTACGTCACCAAGGGAGACAGGCTGAAGATTAATGGAGTTGTGGTGGGAGGTGGAGGAGGAGTTGGGAGAGGGAAGCAGAGTTGGTTTTGGATGACATTTGTCATTATGATTGACTCACGCTGTGCTGCACTTACATATGGATTGGGACACCAACAAGCACATGCTTCCCAGTAAAAACAAGTGAGTCCCTGAACCCAGCCTGGCCACGGGAAAGCTGCTGCTCAGTTCTACAGCAAGGGCTCCTCCTGACATCACTTAGGGATTCGCAGAGGGGGAGGGTGGGGGGGGCTGCCTACTACCTAAGCCATTTCCAGTGACGTGGCTTTTTATTATTATTATTTGTTCAGGCTATAATTCCATGTTTCCTGAAATAACTACCAAGTATTCATCAGGCAGCTACTGCCTTTAGCTGCCTTTTGTGTGAATCTCAAGTGCTTCATTACTCCCCCGGTGCGTTTTCCTTCTCTTACAGTAAATCTGAGCAGCATCTGTGTAGTGGGGGAGGTGATGCAATTTTGGGTTGAAAGGGAGAAAAGGTCTGGCTGGCACAGGAAGCCAGTGAGGAGTTCAGGGAACACAGCACTCTGGGTACAGCATCTTTTTGCACAGGAGGAGAATTGATGAGGCCACGTCCAGGACCCACAGTTATATCTCCCCACATTCAAAGCCCAGCCACTTGCAGCTCTTTATTGCTTGGTAGAGGATTTTATTTTTAAACCACAGTTGATTTAAGACTTTCTCTTTTTTTCTCCCTTGTAGTAGCAATCTGATAGTGCTTTGATCACTGCTCCAAAAGGAAATGCCTGTAATTTCCTGTGCAGGTCTTACCAGGTGCTGGGCTCCATCAGATCTGGAAGCTGATGGGAGTTGAGAGCACCTGTTAGAATCTGCCTTCTTAGAAAACCTCAGAGAGTTGAAATTTCACTTGGGTTTTGAAAAATGTAATGCCAGAACTACAAAGGGCATCAGACTGTGGCTTCCCACATGACACATCTGTTCCATGCTGACTTCCTACTGAAGACTGGAACATGGTCCAGGTTTTGTTCGGTTTCTCCTTTTTTGAGGCATTGACTGGGAAGGAAATCTGACAGACTGGGGAAAACTTGGCTAAGAGTTAATCATCTTTATTTAATAATAATTGGCAGTGGTTTTTCATACACCAAAGAGTCCTTTGGCTCTTGAAGGCTTGGGACATGGTCATGCCTACTTGAGGGAGAAACTCCTGATCAGCATGACTCAAGGGAAGCAGCAGCCTCCTAAAAGGGCATGTCCTGTCTTTCAAGGATTCTCAGTAGTTCCCAGCCCAAGGGATTGCCTACAACACATCGGGCTGAACTATTTTGGTACCTGGCTAGCGTCTCTGGGTGTGTCGTGGTGGTTGTGTTGCTGCAGCCAGCAGTCTGCAAGAGGAACAGAGAGGGAAGTGTTCAGATTTTGCAGAGTTTCAGCCCTGCAGGCACTGCGTGGAGCTGCTAATGCTTACAAAGTGGCCAGGTGAAAGGGCGTAATCGAGTGAGCTGTGGGTAGAGGAAGAGTTCTTAATTGCAACCGTAGGAGTAGTTGGCAGCCTCGGTGGCTGATCGTCTTCCTCGGCCTCAGGTGAGGTTGGCGTCCTCAGGTGGGCAGAGCTCTGGCAGGCCATGGGTGAAGAGCTGTGGACCAAAACAAGCTGATGACAGGAAAATTGCTTTGGCCATGGGCTGATGGAATCATCAGCATCCATGCTTATGCATTAGTATGTGCTAAATCTCAGCCTAGCGCTGACGTGGACATAGGCTCCCTAAAGTTGTCTGCTTTGGAGAGCTGCAGTGGAGGAAGAGGGAGCTTGGTAGTTCCCACACAGACCCTGCTGTAGCTTTTTCTGGAGGTTTCATAACAGAATTAAGCAATTTGTGTTGCATGTTGCCATGGAGACTGTAAATCACTGTCATGCTGGTCTTCTCAGTCAGGGAGCCGGTGTCTTTATTTGCGCTAACCTCCCCAGCAAATCCAGGGCTTGGTTCTGAGCTTGCTGACCTTCTGTAATGGCCTTGTCCTGGCAGCTCAGCCTACAGGACAGCAGAGCTGGAACCAGGAAAAGGGGTGCCAGCACATCGAATATCAACTATCTGGGGTCCATTTTATTTTTTATTATTGTCTTATGTGGCCACGACTCTGCTCAGAAGCTAAGGTCAGACCCCCCTGTGTTCAGGGCAAGTTTTGTAATGAGGGTGGGGATTAGATACACCACCTACATTTTGTGGGCCAGTCATACAAACTAAGCTGAATTTGGTGTTTTTATGTTACTTGGCTGCTCCAAGGGGATAATAGCTCAGCCCTTCCACTCTATCTCCATGTCCAGACAGGTATATGGGGTTTCATGCAGTTTATTCTGCTTCCTAAAAAAATAATTTTTGCTGAGGAGGCTCAGCCTCAGTGACACCTTTGGATCAGTGTTTCTTTTTTCTTCCCATCCACTTACCCCAGAAGCAGCCACACTTCTGGCTGTCTCAGCATTACTGGCTTGTGCTGTCAGGCCACCAGTCTTGCCAGTGTGTGTGAAGATGGTTGTATAAAATCAGCCTCCTTCCAGTGACTAAACCAGAGCCCTGACGGCATTTGTCAGCGTAGGGTATGGATCCTTCTCTTGGCTCCTTCAAAATAAACAACTATATAAATTGTAAGATGATTATCATCAGAGCTTATTAGTGTATTACCACATGCTGCTTTGTATTCAGACAATAGATAAAAACATTTGTGCTTCACTTTTCCCAGTCAGATCTACAGCAAACACGCTTATTCTTGCTCCCATCTGAGGAGGACTGTGTCAGTACTCTTGCCAAAAACACGTGAAAATCAGCCCAAGTGTCGTGCACTTGCCTGTAGCTCTGTGCACATTTGGGAGTGTTTAGTCTTTTCCAGGAAATGATATATGTTGTTTTAAAGGTTTGAATCATGAGCTGGTTAAGTTATAATCTTGTCAAGGCATGAGTTGTCTTCTTGCTTTGGTTATCAGGGCAGGTGGAGTCGGGTAGAGGGACTGAAGTGCTTGACTTTCGGAGGGTTTTTGTTATGTCCATGCATGGCTGAAGCATGGGACCTGCCATCTCAGTAGAAAGAGGAGTGTTTCCATGAGCAGTAGGAACAATCCTGCAGAAACATCTAAACGTGCTGCCTTTTGACACTCAGTAGCAGTTTTCATCTGTTGTGCTAGCATCACCTTAAATACAGGGAGTTGGGCTCAAGAAACCAGCCTACAGTTCTTGACTTTTTTTAAAAATTTTTTTTTTCAGTTCAGTTATTGCTGTTTTCCCCAGGCTACATAACACTCAGTCTGGTGGTTCAGACACATAGCATGACCAAACTTCTGGAAACAACGGGAAGCGAATGCCTCGATTCAGCCGATAAGCATGCTGGGCAGAGACACAGTTTGTACAATGGGCTAAACATTATCCTAGTACTTTGGGGAGCATTTCATGCAAGATAAGCTTGAGGCTTCTTAGGAGCGGGTTAAAGGGCTGGTACAAAATGTCAGTGGAAATGTAATGCTTGTTGCCGAGCAGCAGCTTGTGGTTTTGTGAGGAGGTCAAAAATCGTGCACAAACGGAGTATGTTTTTCACATCCACAGACTGTCCCCCGCCATGTCAGTAACAATCAGTCTTTCATTCTGCCTGGCTGGAGCTGCTCTGCCGTGTAAAGAAGGATGGGGTGAAATCTTGGCCATGGGCAAAGCAAAAAATTGTCATTAAATGTGTTGGAAGGAGGGGCAGAGCTTTAGCCAGGGTCTGTGCCTCAAAAAGCCTGTGAGAATCATCTGACCCAAGAAGGATTATACAAAGATGAAACTTGGTCCTTCAAGCAAAAATGAGGCATTTAGTTGAAATTCTTAGGTTTTTCTGCAGCCCAGCCTGCTGTGTATTGATATGTGGTCTCATAAATATGAGAAAGTGGCTTACTCAAAAATAGGGCTAAGAAATTTTTCCTTGGGGTTGTTGTGAGGAAATGCAGTAAGATGATTTGAAACCTCAGCTGGTTTGGTCTTCTCCCCATCCAGCAGCTGTTGCTTGCAGTGGAAATTCTTGCAATTCTCAAGAATTTCCTCTAAAGGTGGTTTAGAAACAAGCAGACTTGGTCATGCTTCTTTTTGCTCTGAAAATGGTGGCTTGTCTCAACTTGGACAAGAGGCCTTTGCTGTTCTTAGACTCAGCAATCCCATCCTCTGTCTCCTCCTTATGGGCTTTTCTTCTTAAAGGTGGGATGGTATCTCCAGTGTACTGAAAGAACATGACACCCCCAAGTTTGCCAGGTCAAAAGTGCTTTTATGGTTCAATATTTTGGATTAAACTGAAGTAATGATTTTGGAGAAAGGGACTAGAGAAACCAGAAACTAACCTGGATTAGGAGATTATGTTCTTGTCTTTTGACAAGAACACAGTCAACTTCTGTGGCCCAGCTGTGGCACAGAGCTCATCAGCTTTGCTTGGTGGTTTCTGAGAATGAAAAAATTAGTTGTATTTTTAATGAAAAAGAAATCCCTAGGGTTATTGGGAAAGCCTCCAAAAGCTTGTGTGAGTTGGTGGGGATACAGGTTGGTGGGGAGCCAACAGATTATGGAGGCTCCCTCGGAGCAGTCCGGGTCCCATCTCAGTGCTGAGCCCAGCCAGCACCTGCAGCCCCAAGGGCACCAGCAAAAACAGAATGTCTGGGAGCAGGTGCCTGCAAAAAGGGTCACCACAGCTGCTGCTGCACTGAACAGTTTTTTCAAGAAAACCGATACCAAGAAAATCAACTGCCTTGTCTTGAGCCTTATCATTATGATGGATTTTTTAAAATTATTTTCTCTTTAAATGTGTGAAAAACCTCACAGAAAATGAAATGGTCATTCAGATCTGGGAGATGGCCACCTATTTCCTCTGTGATCTCAGCATCACTGCTGCTCATGGCAGGGTTGAGGGCACTTAGATGTACAGAACGGCCTGCCTGGCTTCTCCTTAAATGAGCAGTCTCTGCTGCTGAGTGTTGAAATGGGCCAGTCAGCTATGGCTGCCTTTTCTCCTTTCTCCACATACCTGTGCCATTGCCCAGTTTGAGCCAGTGAATTTGTTTCACCTTTCTTTCAAGAGGCAGCTCTGAGGTGAGGGGAGCGGTGTGACGATGCTGCCGGGAAGCTGCTCTCCCAGCTGTGTCACAGCCACAGGCACCAGCCTTCCTGCCACGGCAGGGTTGAGGGGTTTTTTTTTTAAAAAAAAAAGGCAAAACAAAAACCACCTGTTGTTCCTGGCCTGCTGCCTTCTTGTTTTTATTTCTCGAACTTGAAAGTGAGAGAGAAGAAAGCAGCTAAGTGCATTTTTGTCTGCTGGCAGAGCCAGGATTGGACCTTTAACTCCAGTTTCATCCATCACTGCCAGTTCTACCTGCAGATCTGGCCCCAGGATGTAAGACACCATTTAATGTTTGCTATACCTTGGGTTAAGCAGTGAGGAATAGCAGAACTGTGATTTATCAATGGGATTTGGTCACTGGCAACAGGAAACTGTTGGGAGCTTGACAGGTGCACTGAGCCAGGGTGATTTTTGTCACTGCCATGTGGACCCAGCCCCTGTAAGAAAGGTGTTCAATGACACAGGTGTTGCATGTGCATTTGGGGGCAGTTAGCAATCCTTGTAGACAAGTCAGGAGTAAACAAGGCACAGTGGTGCAGTTGTCTGCACTTCTAAGTGCTGGGTCTGAGTGGGAGTGAGGCTGTTAGGAAGGGTTGGTGCTGCTGCTCCCGTGTCCAAAAGGATTTTGGATGTCAGAGCTGCCTTCACTCTCACTTCTTAGGCAGCAGGTAAAAGCTGCCTTGTGCATATTGCCCTCTTTCCATTGCTGGTGAGTGACTGGAGATGATCTCTTTCTCCAGCAGGTTCAGCACACTGGAAGCATGGCTACAAGTGCTGTTCCCAGCGAAAACCTCCCCACATACAAGCTGGTGGTTGTTGGAGATGGTGGTGTGGGGAAGAGTGCTCTCACCATTCAGTTTTTCCAGAAGATTTTTGTGCCAGACTATGACCCAACTATTGAAGACTCCTACCTGAAGCACACAGAAATAGATGGGCAATGGGCAATTCTTGATGGTAAGCAAGCTACTCTCATTATCCCCTTTCCCTTCTAGCTGAGCCTAATTGCAAACAGACCTCAGTGTCTCCCACCTCATGCTGTGTCTCTGTGTCCCTCCTGCTCTGCTGTGGGCTGGCAGTCCATGGTCTGCAGCTGGTCTCCAGCAAAGCTTCCACTTCCAGTTGCATTGGTTCCAGTTCTGCAGAGAAATGTTTCTTGCAGGCCTGTGAAAACCTACAGATCCTCACTGACACTTGGAGTAGGCTTCTGCAGTGGGTGAATTACAGCACTGCCAGGTGGCTGTTGCTAATGATACTTCATTGTGGTTGAGCTCATCCCCTGGGAAATAACAGTGAGTGGGTAACTGAGTGAGGGTTATAGCCGAAAGAACATTTAATCAAAACTGTTGTCCACTGATGGTGAAGAATTGTTACAGCTCTTAGCTCCAGTCATTCAGGTGTGATGTCTTCACATTTAATTGCCTGTTTCATTCAAATTTGGATAGGATACCAGCTGGGAGATCTGTTGTAACCAAGAGTTTTCAGTTCTTTGAAGAAAAACTGCCTTAAAAAAAAAAAAAAAAAAGGCAACAACAATGAGACACACAAAAAAACCCAAAACAAACAAAAAAGAAAAACAAAAAAAAACCCCAACAAAACCAAAGTGACTTGATTAGCAGGTGAGGAGAAAGCCCTGTATTACCTAAAGCTGCAGCTTGTTAATTTCTGCTGTATGAAACAGACTAACCACAGCTATAAAGGGAAACGTGCTCTTAAATGTTGTAAGTTTTGTTTTGCATTATGTAATAATTAGGTAGTACATAAAAGCAAGCAAGTATTTTGTGCCTTAGTTACCCAAGTTCATGTACGTGGCCACTAACATAACTGAACTAAATTTAGCCTCGCTTGTGCTGAGTTCTACCTCCATCCTCTTGTCAGGAAGGCACTCAAGATCTTTGGTGTCTCTGCATAAGTGTCACTGGCGTGTGGGGACAGAAAGCTGGGGGATTGTCATGAGTGGTGGAATGTGGATGCTGGTGGAGTTTGCTGTGAAGGCTGTGAAGACTGGTCTGGAAACTTGAGATCTTAGTTGCACTCTAAAGGATTTATCAACACAAATTTAGCGAACACAAATGGCCACAAAGTCCTTAAAAGAACAGCTTTTATTCAGTATTAAAAACCAAAACCAGCAAACAACAGAACAAGTTAATCTTGACAATGTTCGTTCATTTGAATATGTTAATAGTTGATATGAGGGAGTATCTGTGAAATTGGTGCTGAAATGTCTCTTCTTGTCATCTGCATCAGAGATGCTCCTAATTAACCATCACATAATGTATACATGCACCCTTATTTTTAAAATGCCAGTCCTGTATAAAAGAAAAACCCAATCCTGCTGTAAATTAAATTCATTATTTTTAGTCCAGAATCCAGCCCTCTAAAATGAGCAACCTTTATCTTCAATGGTATGCCCCATGTTCTGATATAACAGTACCAGCTGCTGTACAGATTGGTGTTGGCTGAAACAGCCTGGGTTATGCAAATTATTGAAAAGTAGAAAAGGTATCTTTCACTGAATATTTGGAATTTTTGTTTAGACAAAAGAAAATAACAAAAAACCAACAACAACAACACAAAAACCAACCAAACCTGATCTGAGTGGGAGTGGTGAAAGAAATTGTTTTCCAGCAAGCAGAAGCTTAACCCTTTGTTTTAATGAAAAAGCCTTTCTTTTGCTCAGATGGAGCTTAGTGGCTGTACTTGGGCTGAACTGAATTCAGCTGTGGCCTTGAATGGCATGTTGGGAATCCCTGACTTCCAGGGTTTGTGTGCCCACAGATGCTTCACAGCCAGAGAAGTGAAACTGCAGCTGCTTCTCTTTCCTACCACTTGAGATTTTGAACAATCAGAATTTTGGAAGAAAGGCAGAATTCTTGCTTGAAAAAGGATGTGACCCTTTTCCATCTGCCCAGCAGAAACAGGGCACCAAGACTGACTAACACATGTGTTGTTTGCCTCAGCTCTCTGTCACAGGCTTTGGATCCAGGCCATTCTCAGAGGTCACCATATACTGGGACAGCTGCTCTTGTTGTGGTTACATGAATCACTGATGGTATAAAATTAGGGACAAACATGATAGGAAGGGTAAAGACCCGTTATGATAAATCCTAGACTTTCCAGTTGTTCTTTATGACCAAAGCCTTTGCAAGCTGATGTTTCATGCAGAGCTTGGTGGGAAGAAGCAGCTGCCCACCCCCAAAATAGGAACTAGTTTTGGAACATGAACAGCCAAGTGAGGATATAGTGTGAGGGGCTCTTATAAGTTTTGAAGTTTTTAGAAACTGTTATTATTTTTAAAAAGCCAAATACATAGACATCCAACAACTTTAAGAAAAGGGAAACAGCCCACCCTTTTCCAGGCTGTTGCCTGAGCAATTCTGTACAAAGCATTTCAAGCATTTTGTAACTGCACCAGCATTATGTTGTAAAAAAACCCCTTCTGCTAGCTAGCTTGCATAAAGCATTTGGCTTCCCTCCATGAAGACCTCCACCCACATTTATTCAACAGCACTAACTGGCAGCATGATGAAATGTTTGACTTGCATTTTTTTCCTTTGCTGAAATCTCTCACTGAAAGTAGACTGAAATGGAATAGGGTTTTATTTCACATTTTACATCTTGGAGCAAAACCTGCATTCAAAGTCCTCTTTTACATGTTTGTTCTTTGGCTTGGGCACATTTCTGTCTATTTTTCTCACCAAAGAGTTGCCTGTGATAGTTCTCTGCCTCCCAAAAGATTGTGGGACCTGTGTTTGTTGTGTTCAAGTCCAACAGTGCACAAAACCACTTTACTGTTGACCTTATGCCAGCTTTAGAAGACCATGGATGCAGTGTTTGGAGGACAAGTGTTGTAGAGTGGAAGACAACACTTAACCTGAATCAAAGATGCACAGGCAATTTGTGGCTAGCCCATTTTTTGGTTGCTGCCACCCTAATGAGGCTTTAGGATCAGCCTGCAATTCTCTCTGCATATGTTATCTTGGTTTATTCCATGCTGAAATCAGCAGAGTGATGTGCTTGGTGAAATGTGCTCACACGCAGGTGCTGTACAGACACATGAGGTCAGAATTAAGTGGGGGCCAGGGTTAATCTGCCCTGATTAGCTCTTGCTCCAGTTGCGTTGCTATGATTAATTTTGCACGCTCGTTTCTGTGTGCAGGCTAACTTAGCAAGTAGCAGATGATTTCTTTTGGTGTGGCTGCAAAATGCCAGTCTGGAGTTATTAATCTCGGCATAAAACCAAAAGTGGAATATTTCAATATGGCGAAAAAATTCCCAGTGGTTCGGAATTCCTTATGGCTCATACACCACACAGAGATAAAAAGGTGGCAAGCAAAGGGAGGTGAAGAGATGACCACAAGCACATGGCTTGGTCTTGTTGGGGAATTGGGCTGAACTCGTAGCTGTCAGTAGGGCTGTGCCAGTTGGTACCAGACAAACAAGGAATTGTGTTGGATGAAAGGTCTTCCTTCTCTCTTCCCTTTCCTTTCCCTGGTATGATCTTGATGAAACTCTCACAGCCTAGAAGTTGTCTCTCTGCTTCTGAGGTTCAGTTTCTCTTCTAGTTCTCTTCCCAAGACCTTCTCCCAATCCCTGGGTGCCCTTGTGCTGGGCTGGACCTGCCCAGCCTGGTGTGCACCCCTGAGCAGTCACACCGAGCTCCTTTCCTTCTCCCACACTCTCTCTGCCCTTCCCACCTGCCTGTCCCATGCATCCCTTCTTGTTGAGGGTTCTTGCTCCAAGTCACCCCTGGGCACACTGTCTGCTTTTCTTCTCGGGAAACTTGGGATCAGCTCAGCCATGAGGCCAGAGGGAGATCAAAGGTCACTTCAGACTTGCAGTCAGAAGGGTTGGTTTGTGGCTTGCTTTCTTCTCTTTTCTGTTAATTTAGACTTTCAGTAGCATCACTGAGAGCATTAAAATTCAAGTTAAATTTGTACTTTCATTCTTTTATTTGTGTGTACAGTATTTCCCTTCTCTCAATTGCTGGGATTTTGCAACCATGAAAGAGGGGGTTTTGTCTTTGGTTGTGGGGATTTTTTTCCTGCCAGGAAAATTTTGATGTTGCAACATGGAAAACACAAGGCTTTGAATACTTGCCCTTTTGTTAGAGAAAGAGCTCCTTTAAGGGCTTGCATCTTTATTCCGTTTATTGATGTGAAGCCTTTCTCCTGAAGACCTCTCTCTTCTTTTTGCTTAAAGAAAGGGCAAGAATTCAAGTGCTTGGGTTTTTCATGTTATAACATCTGTGTATTTAGCTAGGGCACAGAAGAAGGGCTCATAAAAGCCCCAGTGTCTCCCCATCATGTGTTTTTTGCTGAGGAAAGCTGTCATGCCAGGGGCAGCATGGCTGTGTCTGAGAAGGAGCAGAAGCATCAGAGTGACCAAGTGAAGCACCTGTCTTGCCTTGTGCACGGCGAGGTCACCTCATATCTCTTCAAGCTGACCTGGGGTGTGGGGGTACAGAATAGGAGCTGTGACCCCAGTACTCCGTCTGTGCAGTGCCCACATACCAATTCCTCAGCTGAAGCCAGTGGCTGATAGCAGTGCCCTCTCCCACGGTACTGCTGATGGAAGGAAGACAGAGACTGGAGGTGGCTTTCCTCAGCCTGAGGCTCGTTAGTTTGACTTGGCAATTCAAGTTAAATTTTCCCATGAGCTTAGGTACCAAGCTGCAGGGCAGTGAACCCCAAAGGCTGAAGGACAGAAAATGGGTTAACCTGCCTGTCAGTTCACCTTTATCCCCTCTAGATGCCATGGGCAGTGGAGAAACTCTGTCGAGGTGACCTCTACACCCAGCTGCCTGGCAATGTAAAGGTAAAGATGTAGGAGGAAATTTTGCCTAGATATGAAAAGAGAAGAACTCACCTGCACAACCAGATCTGAGCTCCTCGAAGGCTGGGAGTGCTGTGTTTGAACTGAATCCAGCCGAGGCTCCAGAAAAAGCAGTGCCATTGTTGATTTGGAGTTCACAGTGTGTCTCTGCCCTTGGTTTAGATTCACGTGCCTTTGTCTCTGGATAGGCACTCGCAGCACTGTCGGTCGCAGAGACATTGCCACATGATACACCTTGAAGCACTGAGTGCTTCTATTTTGGACTGCAAATTCCCGTGTGTTCCTGGGTTTATGCCTGCTCAGAAGTGCTCTCTAGGCAGCTGCACTCTTGCACAACCCATCAGGATTCACAGGAAAATGGTGTGGAGAGCTCTAAAGGGGCAGGATTCAATTAGCAAGGAGTTCATCACAGCAGCTGGGGGTCACATCCACTGGAAAGTGGAAAAGGCCATCTCTTCACTCAGCAACCTCCTACCTGCAAAGCAGGAGACCTGCCTGCTGGGCTCTCACAGCCTAATTGCTCTTAGTTTAGTCTCCAGCTGGTCTCATGATAGCTGTAAATGGCTTTGCCCTCTTTGGATGTCTCTTTCTACATCAGACATCATCCTCGGCTTCTCTCTCCTTCATTTTACCCAAATACTTTCATTAACCCTCCTCCTTGATTCTTGGTGAAGTTCTCACAAATTTAACCAAAGTTTTCTGTTGGAAGTCCCTGACAATGCACTGTGCAGCCTATGAGTCTGATTTCAGTTCTGGGAAGAACGAGGTAGGAGAGACCTGCTGTGCTTTGGTCCAGCCTTGTTTCCATGTTGCCATTTATGTGCTGCCAGTGGGGCAACCCCTGGTTTAAAGTGTACCAGCTCACAGTTCTCTACTCATGGTTATTTCTGTCTTCTGGCATCCTCTCTGCAGAAACAGGAATTTTAAAAGAAGGTGAATGCTGGCTAACATGCTAAATGTCCTCCTCCCTTTGGGAAGCCAATCACCTTCCGAGTTCCCCCTTCCCAAGGTTTCTCCTTGCTACTTTCCCATTTCTATAGGTAGGAGTCTTCTTGAAGCTTTTATGCCACAAGATAACACCACAAGCAAAGCCACTTACATCTTACTCTTTTTCGGTGCTGATGCTTTCCAGGATGTGGTCCTGTCCTGCCTACAAAGGGTCCAGATCACACTGGATCTGTTGTTTACAAAGCACACAAGTGTTAGCCTGGGGGTTTGCTTTGATGAAGAGCACATTTAAAGTTAAGACAAGGACTTTGGCTGGCCATCTACACGATGCTTAACTTTGTATGAATAACCCACCTGAGATTAACCTTAACCTTCACTGCTGTGTGCCTTTTACTTGTGCTTTCAAAGTGCCATTTTAAATGCTGCCTGGGCTTGCTCACCTTTTTATCAATGCTGCAAGTGAATTCCCTTCCAACAGCAGCTGCTGACACGGCAGCTCTGCCTGTGTTTAGTGTGATGCCACAGGCAAGATCCAGGCAAGGCAGGAGAGCCCCATGCAGTGGGGTATCCCCACAGCCCCCACCAGGGCTTGTCCCCTCTCCCAGGGGATGCAGAGCTTCGGAGGGGCAGCAGCTGAGGATGGGTTGATGGGTGCAAAGGCAGAGCTGGATGCTTCTGGTGTGTTTCATGGGAGGACTGCAAGTGTTCCAGAGCAAGGGAAAGTCCCTAAGCAAATTACCATGCAGGATACAGCATATCCATCTCCACCTTCCTGCCCACAGCTTGTTCTGGGGCACCTGCCCAGCATATCCATCTCCACCTCCCTCTGCAGGAGGGCTCGGCTCCCGGCAGGGAGCTCTCCCACTCCCCCACAAGCTGGGTTTGTGTGTTGGTTGTCAGCTCTCAGCCCTGCCCTGACACCGTGTCTGGCTGCTGCAGGAGTCAGATGAGGGCAGCCCAGCCTCTCTGTACAGGTTGGGCAGGTAGGAAAGATTAATTTCCTCTTCTGTCCCAGCTACAGAGTCCTGGCCTTATTCCATGGTAGCAATTCTGCCCAGGGCACAGAAATTTACCAGCACCTGCAGTCTCTTTGGGTTGTTTTTCTATTTCCTTTTTATTTTCTTTTTTTTTTTCTTTTTTTTTTTTTTTTGGTACAGTCCTTAAGAATAGCCTAAATGCCTTTGAGCTGAAACCCTTGTTTCCTAGATTTAGAGGGGAGGAGCAGGCTAAAAGGCTGTGGAGAGACTCAGGTGACTTTCCAGCAAGCTTGGCAAATAATCCTAAATCTCAGGGTCTTTGCAAGAGCCTAGAAGCTCTTTTTACCTTAAGAGCTCATGGAAACAGATATTTAACACCAGTTAAGGCAGGAGAACAAATGAGGCTGAAGGCCTTAAAGGGCCTGCCATTACCAAGGAAGGTCTCCAGGTCTTCCAGTGTAGCTGTCTCCCTTCCAGACATGCAGTGGGGGTGTGGCTGGCTCGTGGGGTGCGCTGTGCAGCGCATCTACCTGTGCCCACCTGTGCTGATGCAGCAAAGCAGCCTTTATCATGGCCTCATCTGCACGCTGGGGCAGCCTGAGTTCTCACCCCTACAAGGAACACCTTGCTGGGACTGTGGGCCCGTTCAGAGCAGACAAACCTGTATCAAGCCCTGCTGCTCTGTCAGCAGTATGCTCCTGCCACAGTCTCCATCCATGGGTGCCCTGGGCTTTCCCCAGCACTTGTGGGCAGCAGATGCTTACACTGTGGCTGTACAGCAGAGGGAAAACAGTTTTCCCACCCAGCCCAGTCGACTGGGATGTGAAAATGTTGTCATGAAGGTCCCACATTTGCCTCTGGGTGCAATGATGCATTAGGACTGGTACTTCTGAGCAGCTGATGCACTTCGAGTGCACCCCATGTTTGTACTGGCACAGCCTAAACTGATAAACTCCTCTTGTACCCTCCTCCTGCCAGTCAAAATCTTGGCTGTGTACAAGGCTGGGGCTCAGGAACTAGCACTGATGTGTGTAGCAGTATGTGGTGTTTACCCAGAAGGCTGGGGTAGCTTGTTCCACAGGTGATGGGACTCCCTGCGAGGCAGATCCATGAGATAACCAGTGAGTTATGATTCCATTAGTGGAGTTTATTCTAGTGGGGAACAGCATCTGGGTGGCTATCGCAACTGAGGTGTTTTAGGGGATTTGAGCATGGATTTATTCACAGAACATAATCACTGTATTGGATATGCAAGGCACTTAAAGCTTTTCCATCTGTTTGAGTTACCTCCTTATTACCAGCACACCATTTGGGACTAAATATTTAAGGGGAGTTCCCCCAGGCTGTACCGTCTTACTCTGAAAGCACAAAATTGTCTAGAAATAATACCCAGCTGTTGAGAAAAGGAAAATGCTTGTTGCTATTACTTTGAGTTGTCTCCCAGCTCTGCTTCACCGTGCATTTTGTAGGTTATCCCTGACATTTAAATTGGCTTTTACCTAACCTTCCAGTCTTGGCTTTTCTTTGCTGGGAGAGGGAAAAGTTGGAGGGCTGCGAAATACTTTGAGCCATATCTTGCCAGAGGAGCAACTCCCCCGATTCAGTGGTCAGTATTTGGTACTGGAAAAGGAAAACGAAATCCACATAGTCATCTTCCCCTCCATCTGCTCCCAACTTAGGCACACAAGGATGAGTGGGGTCTGGGACAGAAACCCCCTTGTCCATCCAACTTGATTTCAGCAGATCTTACACTCTTTGAGCAAGCCCAACAGAGGCAGAAAGACCACAGGATGCATAGTGGTGCCAGCAGCTACAGGCCCCTCACAGTAACTAAAAACCTTTGTCTCTTCTGTCCTAGTTCTGGATACTGCAGGCCAAGAGGAGTTCAGTGCAATGCGGGAGCAGTACATGAGGACTGGAGATGGTTTCCTTATCGTCTACTCGGTGACAGACAAGGCCAGCTTCGAGCACGTGGACAGGTTCCACCAGCTGATCCTCAGAGTCAAGGACAGGTGGGTGTCACGGGGCCAGGCACTGCCTGACCCACCAGGCTCCTGCCAGGCTGCAGGCCACCCTGGCGGCATGGCTGTACATCTCACCCTAACTTCTGCCTTCTGGGTGTCCTGAGACAAATCTTTATGTGAGGGTTTGTGGACCTCAGTGTGGTGAATAAGAAGTGGTTTACCTCTTCTGATAAACATGGAGCACTTTCAGTGTGGAAAAGGGTCGGTAGTGTTACAATGGAGTGAAAGTGGGAGGGAGGGAGGGAGGGAGAAACTTCTGCCAGAATGATCTGGCAGAGCAGTGTGAGAAAGGAAGATCAGACACCTTTGAAGGTAACCAGCTCAGCTCTGAAGAGGGGGAAGGATGCTCTGTGCACAGTGCAGGCACTCTGGGGTCACCAGCAGGGAGTCAGCAAGCATTTGGCCCTAATTATTTTGTGTGTCCTGGCACCATCTTCCTTTCCCTGGCTTGTGCCAAACACACCTTCGAAGGCCCTGTGTATTTTGGGGGTGTGAACAAGTGTCTTGAAGGGGAAAAAACTCGTGCTGGAAAGAACTGTATTTCTTACCAGGGATGTAATGTGGTTAATGCACTGTGCTCTGCAGCAAACAATTGCACAGAATAAAACATCTCTGTGTGCCTGGGGAGATAGCAAGAGAGGTCGCCTCTCCTCTCCTTACATGTGCAGGGGAGAAGGTAGCACTGGGAGTTTAATCATGGTAAATAAATGTGTCCTGGCAGAGTGAGGGGAAGCTGCTGGTTTATCTCCAAGATAACTCCCTCTTCCCATCCCGGTTCAAGAGGCAATGGATCCATCCTCACTGGGTGGGGTGTGAATTAAGCCCTTATATGTCTGCAGCTTTGAAACACTTAGTTTTTCTGTTTATAATGGCTTTTAATTATGGAAGTCATCAAGAAAAGTCACCAGAGGGTTTGGGCCTCGTTGCTGGCTTCCTTTCACAGCTCTGAATAACTTCCCCACAGGAAGGGTGGACTCATATCATGTGAGGTTCACAGCTGACAGCTCTTCCAGTAAAGCATCCCAAGCATAGCCCACAAGAGTGAAAAGTAAAGGAAAAACCACCCTTTGATTTAATTTAAATGAAGAAAAATGTCAGACACTCAGTCAGCCTCTCAGATCACAGCAGTGTAAGCACTGCTGGCTTAGCTTGGGGCAAAGTAAATATGTTTCTGAAAGCTGAAGGAGACGGGACAGAACTTCCTGTAACCTGCCCCAATCCGATGCTGATTTTATCTAATTTAACTTGGTGAAAATAAGACGTGGTGTTCACTGTTTTGCTCTGGACTGAAACTTTTACCATCCGTACGCCGTGCAAACGCTGCAGCAGCGTGTGAGAGGCAGGAAGTGAAACAGGCTGGTGAGGTTGTTTCTGTTTCCCCACTCAGCGCCACTCCGAGCGTGAGGAGCGTATTAATGCTTCATCCAAAACCTGAGCTTGGTCAGAAAATTGCAGCAGTGGGAGCAGCATGAGTAAAAAAACCCTCCTGCCAAACCCACACATAGCTGGGAGCAGAGCATCACCCTGGTTTTCAGGCTAGCAGGCAGTTTTGGCAGCTTAAAATCCGAAAGAATTGCAGGCTGCTGGGTTAGCAGAGCTGTTCAAAGCCTTCCTCCCGTTTCTTTCCACAACTTTCATTATAGTAAAATTTCCAACTGTAGCAGTTTTGTCCAGCTAGCAGTTGTATGGCTTACACTAGGGAACAAAGTCCCCACAGAGTTTTATGCCTGATGTAAACAAGGCAAATGAGATACCATCCAAAAGTAATCCCTTTCTAATCAATGTGCTGCAAGCCAAAAAGCAGTCAAATAATCCAGACAAGCAAATATTTTGCTCTAGAAGGATCAGAGTCAAGATATATCAATGCTCAGGTATTAACATTAAATCACAGTCACATTATCAGAATGAATAACTCTAAGACTCATTTAAAATGCAGAGTGCAGTACGGTATTTTTCCAGCCAGAGCAATGGGGCAACATGCCAAAGGGAAGATGGAGCTCTTATCTCGATGAAAAATGACCCAGAAACGCTGTTTGAAAATCCAGAGTTACCCAGGGAAGTGTTTTATACAGAAATGAGTATGGGCAGCTGCTCCTCACCCCAGTAAATCAGCTCTGTTACAGCAGAGAACACTGGGATCGTTTAGGAGGGTTTAAAGTCAAATATAAGACAACAATACTGCAGTAACTGTCAGTGATCAGAAGGGACCTCCTCCCTCCCAGCAGTGGCTAAGAGGCCCTGCAGCAGCTGATTGCTCTGTTTCATGAAGCCAGAGGAGAGAGTGGCACTGCCAAAACCTCCCATGGCTCCCAGCCTTGGTTCTGTTTATCACTGGAGCTATGGAGCTTTCTGCAGGGGGAGAGCTTTGCACAGGACAGGCTGTGGATAAATGGATCTTTTCTCAGTGGTGGTTGAAGACAGTCACTTACATGCCTGGTAGTTAAGGAAATACTGAGTATTATTACAGAGGGAGATGGTTTTGGCATTTTTTTCTGGGATTAGAAACAGGAGATGATAGGTAATAACATTGGAAGCTTAGGAAATCTCTTTGGTTCCCTCCAGCCTCCTTCCAGCTACTGAAAGCTGCAAGGCTTTCAGTTTGTCTTGGGGAAAGAGCTGATGGGCATCTTTTTGCTTCACCATTTGATTCCCCTCTAAGCACCAGCTCCCAGAGTCCATCTTTCCTTCCCCACGGCCGCTCTCAGTGGATGAGCAGGAATGAACTGACTCCAGTTCTTCTGTCATCTCTCAGTATCTTGCCAAGATAGGCAGTTACTGAGATACCTTAACTGCTGCAAAAGAGTCCCAGTCTCCTGTCCAAGATCTGTCTTTATGTCTCAGTTGATTTTCTGGCTAATTCTGTAGATCTTTCTTCACCTGGTTGGATCTTCAGGCTTAGCTATTATCAGGCACTGCAAAAATGGTGACAGTTAAGTTCCCGAAAATTTGTCAAGCAAATTTTTACAATGTGAACATATGTGTAGCACATCCTGCGGGTTTTCTTTATATTTCTTTACACATATGTGGTGTGTCTGTAGCTGAAAATGTTGGATGATGTCAGCATCAAAAAGTGAAATTTACGCTCATAATTTTTGTTGTAGTCTGCTAATAATTGGGTGGTGGTTTTGATTTTTTCCAGGGAGTCTTTTCCAATGATTTTGGTGGCAAACAAAGTTGATCTAATGCACTTACGGAAAATTACAAGAGAACAGGGGAGAGAAATGGCAACAAAACATAACGTAAGTTTGCGGGATTATTTAATGGGTTATTGAAAGTCCTATTACAGGCGTTCAGAATTGAAATCTGTGCTCATTAGGAGCTGAATTAAAGCTTACAATTAAACATTTGCAAATACATTTTTGACTACTACAAAGTAGCAGCTATGCAGTTTCCTTTCAGTAGGGCCAATTCATCACGGAAACCAGAACCTCTGCTGTGCACCAGGCTGTAGCAGAGCTGTGGCCATCACGAGGACTTAGGTACAAGGTGTCTGAAAGCGGTGAG
The DNA here is from genome assembly GCA_013400235.1 of Oriolus oriolus. Lineage (NCBI taxonomy): Eukaryota > Metazoa > Chordata > Aves > Passeriformes > Corvidae > Oriolus > Oriolus oriolus. Next base: position 59,843 of record VXBT01009887.1, on the reverse strand, counting down.
AAGTGTTCAGGGTGAGGGAAGAAAGTGCATTCTCCTGGAGTGAAAAGGCAGAGTCAGGCATTAGGAGGTATATCCAGGTGCCTGATCTTGTTAAAGATAATGAAGTTAACAGGGTTGTTAAGCCTATATAAATCTGGCCCACCATCTTAGCTCTGCATTATTCATGCTGTTAGTTTAGCCCGAGAAATTGGTCTTAGATGGGTGTAGATCACATGCTGCTCCATTAATCACCTCTAAATGCCAGCAGCCCTGAATACTCAGAGGGAGACAACAGCTCTCTTAGGAGGTGGAACTGAATGGAAAGGTTAAAGGCAAACAAGCCTGAGACCTCTTGGCAGCTCGCTGTGCCTAAAGGACAAGCTGTGTGGTGTTTTCTGAGCAAACCACGAGGCGAGTTTTGCAGGGCAGGTTCACTCCCTCCCCAAGGAGGCTGGTTTGTGTCAGAGCCAGGACACCTAAACTGCAGCACAGCATGTTGTATCCATCTGTATGCACACGCTTTGGAAAAGGCCGTGCATGAAAATACCTTATCGGAGGCAGTTTTATAAATCTGCCAGTGTGCTGGACAAGCACTCTAGGAGGCCCCATCTGGCTGTCAGACTTTGAAGGGGAAGATCATTTTACACTGAAGGGGAATTGTAGTCATGAAATATTCATGCAGTAGTCCCAATAAAATGTGGCAAGCAAGAATTTTTGGCAAGTGCTGGTCTTTCAACAACCTTCGGCTATTTTCATGTCTGTGAGCGCAGCTCAGGGGGAGAGAACATCTGACGACATGAAGTCTGGGATTATTCTCCCCCAAACCCAGAGCTCTGATAGCAGCTGTTTAGCCTGGTGCTTGTTCCAGACGTTTTGTAAGCGCTCGCTGACCTTGCTGCAAGTGTGAGGGTGTTGATAGCAGTGTCATGGCAACATTTTGTTTACCTGTATTTCCCCAGCCTTTAGGCTTTTCATTTTGAAACTGGTTTGCTCCCAACACGTAGGCTGTTACTGATGTCTTTCATGATGCACTTCTCTCCTCCAGATTCCCTATATAGAAACCAGTGCCAAGGACCCACCTCTGAACGTGGACAAGGCCTTCCATGATCTCGTGAGGGTAATAAGGTACGCTGCACACTCCTCCTTTCCTTACTGCCCATGGATGGGACGTGCAGGAGTCCTGGCCCAGAGAGTCAGGAGCCAGCTTCTGGGGAGCCAGGTTTTCATGGGGGTGGGAGATTTCTGGTGTTTGTTAACTTTGTAGTCCTGTATCTGCTCAGGTATGTTACCAGCAGTTAGTTACCCATGCAGGACATCAGTACCAGGCACAGTAAGAAGTAGCTCTGGCCATGGTGAAAATCTTTTATTCAATGAACAGTGCAAAGCCTACTGTAATGATCAGCTCTAAAACACTGGCATTGAAAGCTCTGGACCACTAATTTGGGTTTTCTTCTCAGGGTTTTGCGTTGCCAGAGGTTAAAAAGGACTGGCAGAAAATTCTACAAAATTCTAATGTTGTAGGTGACTTCTAACATTTTCTGCTCACTAAATGGAAAAATTAAGCCATTTTGTATGAGAAACTCCATGACCGAATGGCTACGCCACAGGTTTCCTCCTCAGACTGCAGAGGTTTGTTTCCAGTTTTGGCATGAGCTGCCTTTGCTCGTTTTGGCAAACGCGCGCTCTCCGGGCGAACCCCTGCTCCGGCTGCCAGCAGGGAGGGACTGCCTTCCCAAACCCAGCTCCCCTGCAGGAAAAGAGCTGCATGCACATCCCAGCGTCTCGGCTGATAACCTCAGTTCTCTCTGAGAAGATTTGTTTTTCTGGCACTAGTTGTCTGCCAGATTTTTTGGGCCCTCATTTTTCATGTTTTGGGAGGGTGCTGAGCTGAAATCGTGCTCCTCCCTGCCGTGCAGTCAAAGTGCCTCGCTCGGCAATTAAACCACAAGGCATTTATTCACAGCATATCTGTACTTGTGAATATCCTAGCACAGCCTCAAGCCAGTCTCCATCAAAAGCAGATGGTACTGCCCACTCTTCCCACATGTCTCAAAAGCAGGGGGCACAAAGTCTTTGGAGAACTGAGTTGGAAGTGTCCCAAGCTCTTTCCCAACTGTTCTGTAATTCAGCATTAGCTGGCTAGATGTTACTTTTGTGCTGCAGCAAGCTCTTAGCACTATCTATTCTGCTCTGCAGGAAAGGAAAACAGCCAAAATAAGATGGAAAGGCTTTGTTTGCTTTCTCTACGTAACACAACTCCAGGCAGGCTGAAAGGAGTATTGTAATGAGGCATTACTAATTTCAAACCCTGAAAATGCACTCCATAACCTCAAAAATAAGTGGTACACCTCAGTTTCCTGAGTAGCTACTGTGAACGTCCTTGCCAGCCAGGTGAAACCCTCTGTGATGTCAAGGAAATGTTCACACCAGAAATGTTCACAGGAGCTGGAACTTGGCTTAAGTCAGAGAGCAGGGAGGTGCTGTGTGGTCTGGCTGGTCATTGGCCACAAAGCAGCTTTGCTTGGCTTTTGGACGTTACAGACTGTCCACAGTCAAGGGTAGCATCACCCATCAAGTATTGTTTTTCTGCTTTTCAAGTGAGCTTTTGCAAATAAAATGTAAATTTCAGCTCCCTGATAACTCTGTCATTGAGGGAGTGCTTTGCAAATGAAGAGCTTCCTCAGAGCCCTGGTGAGCTCTCAGGGTGAGGATGCTTGTTCAGTGTTGCACTGTTTGTGCTCCTTGCACTTGGCTGGTTCCCAGTTTATTTAGCTTCATGCAAGAAACTGTTGTCTGGAAGTAATTCAGACAGGAGTGGGGTGACTGAGTCCACCCGATAGATGTTTTAAATTTCCTGATGCCCTTTTGTACTGCAGCAGTGTGTACGCAGGGACTGTCACAGCAGAAGCCTTGAGCAGGCCCGGGGCATGGTCTCTGGATCTCTAAAACAGATCCAGAAGAGTGTGAACAGCTTGTGGCCACTTAGTATTTATCCAGATTTAAAGTATTTTCTGAATTTCATCTTTCTAGTTTTGAGCTTTAAAGTTTTATGTTTTTCATGCCTCCAGCCTTCATATTCACTGAAAAAAAAGTCCTACTAGTCACAGCTGAGTTTTTCATGTGGTTGCAAGAATTTGGAAGCTGAGGCTGTAAGAGAAACACCAGCTAAAGCCATAGTGATTTATGCCCCAGTGACGTCTCATCCTGGTCTGGATTACTTGGTATGAACTCTTAGTTTAATGCCTGGCATATTACATCACAAAGAGGCTGGTTTTGAACTGTTCAGACTCTCAGGTTTGAATCTTGCACTAGAATCTACATCTACAGGCTGCCTATTGGGTGTCTGAGCTACAAAGCCTCCTGCTGGCTTTGCACTGCTGGGCTGGTGGAGTAGCTGCTGCAGTTGGGTGCAGTGGCAAACAGGCATTTGGGCAATGCCTCCTCTTACTGGACAGGGAGAAGCCCTCAGCAGAATGCTTTAGAGCCTGCTCACAGCTCCATGGCACAGTGCAGGAGGGCTCTCAGCTGCGTGTTCCTGGTGTCTGTGACTTCAGACAGCCAGGGACATCTGTCTGGGGTCAGCTCATTCTCCATGCTCAGGCGCTCTTCACAACTTCCAGGGGAGCCCCATCGGCAGCAAAGTCAGTTACTGGTTTATTAATTTTTAGCTCCCCTTCATAAACAAGTCTGCAGCAGTGCAGCTGGCTAAGGGCAATGCCAGCTGAAAGGCAGAAGGGTGTATTTCTCTGTGCTCTCTGTATCTCTCTCATGCTCTTCCCTGCTGAGTGTCAGCAGCAGTGTAGCAGATGATATTGCATCACTTAGAGCACCCCTGTTTCCCAGAGCAGCCCCCGTGGCAGGGGAGCAGGCAGCAGTTCACCCTGGGCAACTGGAGGCATAGTGCCCTGGCAGGACATTCATCCCTGCCATTACCCTAAATGGCTTCTTTCCTCCTTCCTGAAGAATGCAGGCAGTTCTCAGCCGTGTGGCATGAAAAGCCATGCAGTGCTGGAAGGGTATATGGAGATATGTGTGCAAATATACACATGCGCACCAAGATGCTGCTCTGCAGGCTGCCCAGGGCTCTGGATCCAACCCAGCCTTATGTTTCACCTGCCTGCTTTCTTCTCTGTCTCCCAAAACAGGCAACAGATCCCAGAGAAAAGCCAGAAGAAGAAGAAAAAGACCAAATGGCGAGGGGACAGAGCCACAGGCTCCCATAAACTCCAGTGCGTGATTTTGTGACGGGACACCCTGGGAGTGCCTTGGACGCCTCTCTCCTCCCCTCTTGACCCTCCGCCAGCCCAGGCGAGGAGCACAGCTCGATGCTGATGCCCACACGGCCCCGTGGCCCCCTCAGGCTCCCTACAGGGGCTCAGACTCAGAGGAGGCGGCTCAAAGGGTCCGGATCCCCCCAGAGAGGGGCTGCACATCAGGGCCAGCATGGGAGCTGTGCAAATGGGACGCAGAAGGGATCAGCAGGACTTCAACTCTCAAACACCCCCAGCTACCTTCCAGGGGCCTCCATAATGTTTATTTAAAAAAAAAAAAAAAAAGGAAGAAGTTAAAAAAAAGTGTTGGTTTTATCTGCAAACATTTCTCTTTGTGACCCATTTCTGAACAGCCTTGAATAGCCCCCCTGTTTGGTACAGTCGTCTGTGTATGTGTGGGGGAAGGGAAAGGGCTTTTCTTTCTCTTAATTTTTTTTTTGTCCTCTTCTTCCTTTTTGTTGTTTGCTCAGCGAGTGTTGGGTTGCAAAGAAACAACGGCCAGGCTTAGATTTCTTGCACTGAACTCTCTCTAGGGCGGCAGTGCCAAAACACAACTTCATATGAAAGTGCATAGATTTGGAGGAAGAAAATTAATTCCAGCTGCTCTGGGTGCTCCAGACATTGTGTCAGACTCTGGAGGGCCGCCAGCTCATAGACCATAAATTCCAGCTTAGGAAAGGAGGTTTGGGCTTGGATTATATTTTTTTTTCTTACCCTTTGTCAAGAGGTTTTGTTTCTGTTTTGTAACTTTGGACATGTCAAACTTAAAACGTTTTGTTAACCTGGAAGTATTTAAATTAAAGTAATTTACAAATGGAAGGGTATGTCATTTCTGGGGGAGGGGGGTGGACGGAAAGGGAGAAAGGAAGTAAAATCTGAACTGAATTTGTTATTTGGGTGTTGAATTCCTCCCTCTTAAACGCATGCAAAGTGGTGCGATCTAAATCCCTCTCTATTATTCCTTAACCTTTCCCTGCAAAGCCACTCGTGGGTAGATTAATTGTTTTGCTTTTCCCAGGCTCATCTCACACCTGTTTATGGACTTTGGCTCAATTGGCTCAATGTTTCTTCGACTCCCTCCTTCGCCAAGAGTTGGTGACTTGAAAGGAAGAGGTGTTCTTAAAATGATTCAAGTTGGATGTGTCTCCTCATAAGCTGACTGTACCTAAAATGTCTCCCTGAAAACAGCAAAGACTAAATAATGCCGTATGAAAAGACAAGGCAAAAACCCTGCAAGCACCAAACTGCCATATGTAGCACCAGAAATATGGCTGTGCACATCCTGGAGGGGCCACGTGTTCTTTCACACCTTTCCTGGCAGTAAGAATTGCAGTGGCAAATTTGTCTTTAATGGAATGTCATCTGCTGGATTGAATCCATTGGCTCCATTCACATGGTCATCAAACCTGTTTAAAAGTAGCAACTTGCTTTTCATCAGCTTGAATCCTATTCAAATATGCTTTATGGGCATGACTTAAAATATTGGCAGAGTATGAATGCCTGAGATTTATGTGTCTGAGCACAGAAAATCCTGGTACTGGATATTGAAGATGCATTCAAGATGATGGATCATCACAAACTTAGTTGTCCATGCTTGTCTATTTGGCACCAGATTTCATCTCTTGACCCTTTGCCAGGCCACTTTTTAGAAGTGAGGTGGCTGCTGATTATTTTTCAGGTGAACGAGGCTAATGGAAACGTGTTCTTAATTTGTCCAGTCTTCATCACAGGCAGAAGATGGCAAAAGCCTGCGGCTGGCTCAGCAAGCTGCTTAGGGTAATGCTGGCTCTGCTGCCTCTGTCCCCTTGGGTGTGGTGACAGATGCTGGGGATGGATTAAGCAGGGGGATATTGGAGGGGAGTGTCTCTCGTGGACTCTTAGGCTGGATGTGGGCCATACACTTCAGTGAAGTAGCAACGTGCTGTGTCAGCTGAGATGTGGCTCCCGACCATCGCAGCATTTCTCCCAGTGTTAGCTGCATGGAGCTGCAGCAACCAAAACCATCCACTTCAAATTCTGGTCCTTGAGACTTGCCTCTGCCTCCTGGAGGAAGATCTCCCTGTAGGCATTTCATTTGTTCTGCTTTGAAAACTCCTAGTAAATCAGAAATCGTCTGATATTTGCAACCAGCCCATTTCACCATCACCCCTGTAACCACTTCCCTGCCAGAGTCTAGCCTGACTGCTGGTTTAATAGTTTTAATTACACACTGCTAATGCTATGGGATCCCACACACAAGAAGATGATGGCATTTTCAGGGAGCCCTTTTAATACCCCCTAGAGCCCTTCCACTTAAAAATAACTTGATTTCTTGCTGAACCACCTCATCCTTATTATTTTTATCTAAACCCTTGGGAATGCTTCCCTGAAAACAGCATGTGTGTCTCTTGAGTCACATCTGCTGCGTACTCAGCACTGCATGTGAGAAATTATCTGCTTTTTCTAAAGCTTCTTAATTGTTTCTTCAGTTTCTTTAGCAACTAACAGCTATTGAAGAATAACAGAGGGGAGGAGGAGGGGAAAGGAGCAGATTAACAATGGAATAGTGGCAAATGGGAAAAACATGGCTGTTTTATGTTCATCAACTTGTTTATAGCAAGGAGAGTTTTCCAGCAGGGATTGCATCTCTGACAATCCTAGGGTGCTGAAAATAGCAAGGTCTACAAAGCCTTCCGCCACCTAACCCACCCTGTCATATTCAGGGCTGTCGGGAAATGGAGACCACCTTCCCTGCCATGCACAGCACCGACAGACCTGGGCAGGGAGACACCTGTTGGTGACACACTACAGGGAGCAGCAGCTGTGCTGTGGGTGGCTGAGTTTTCTATGGAGCATCCAGTGGATAGCGACATTTTTGTTGTAGTCAGGGGCAGTCTGGAGAAGGATCCTGTAAGGACACACGTGGGGCTCATTTCCAAAGAGCTGATGTTCCAAGTGACCTAACATCATCTTCAGCGCCTGGGTAAACTGGCATTCCTTTGTCTCAGAGCAATCTGGTCCCTGTTCTGTTAAACAGGAATTGGCAAGGTAGAGCTGGCCATAGCCTCACCTTGCTTTCAACACGCAGTTTCAAACAAAATGAAAAGAGGGGTAAAGCCTTACAGATTTACTGGTATTTAAAAACCAAATAACCTCTTTTTCCTATTTTAGACTGAATAATATCTGTAGAACAACAAACAAAAAGTATTAAGCCACCTAAGTTTTGGCTTTGCAGAGGTGTCATCACCTCCCCAGCCTGGGATCCTGTCGCAGCTGGACCACTGCCTTCAGGTAAATCATGTTGCTATTTTCTCCCTCAGGTCCTCCTGCCTATAAGGCAGCCACTGGCTTTGTTTTCTTACCAACTTCTGAGGTGCATGACATTTATTGTACAAGCCAAGTCACCTGCTTATCTGTCTACCTTTGTCTCTCATTTAAGGAAAGGGAGGGTGGGAAGGAAGAGAAGGAAAAGTTCCTGGTTGAAATAAATACGTGTTCCTTTGGCATGAGCAAAGTTTAATTGTCCCTCTCTGCCTGCCAACTCTAAATGGCACAAAAGCCTGATAACAGCAAAACCAAATAACACCACCCCACACCTGAGCAGGCCTGCAGGTGGTGGCCACCTACAAACCTGCTTTCTTGGCCGCCTCAGCCAAGGCCAGTGCTGTCACTGGCAAAGCTGCTCTGTGATAGCCTGGGTACGTTTAAATTAACATATTCAGATGATGGTGCTCAGCAGCAAAACGCTGGAGATGGTGAACAAGAGAAGCAATAATTTAACAAGGGGCTGAAATTGCTTGGTTTGGGTCAGATGTTTCAGTTTAACAAGAGGCCGTTGCCGTATGTTGCTCGGTTCCTTAATCTGCAATAATTAATTTTGGCTGGCTCTTTTAACCTACAGCTGTACTAGAATTTGCAAATTAGGACAGGCTGAGGGGTTTAGGCATACATGGTGTGTCTCGTCTGGAGAGGAAATGAGCGTTATTAGGCACAGAGAGGACAGCACTGTAGTGCTGGTTCAGATTTTTGTTTTAGCTTGTTACCATCCTCAGGCCAAAATGGACTGCCCAGAGCCTTATTCAGCTCCTGAGATTTCAAGAGATGGTCCCTAAATGCTGCTGAAGTGCTTGGGAAGGAGTTGATCTGCCCCCCAAAGCTCTGCTAAGAGTAGAATATAATGAGGAATACAGAAGATATTTTAAGAGACACAACTTGTGGTCTCCCCCAGATGTCAGAGGTCAGACACCTATTTATTAATGAGGCAGAGAGAGGGCTTGAGAGAAGTTTGGCATTAGGGAAATAGCCAAGGCCCTGTGACAACTGCCATATCAACCTTGGAATCGACAGAAGAGCTCTGTGTCTGGAAATCTGCTTTCTGTGAGCTCGGGTTCAGCACCAGTCTACTCTATCTGCTGTGGGCTGGGCAGGAAGAAGGAGCTTTAGTGCATTTATTAAGGACTGCATTAGAGTGCACAGCAAACATGACGGTGGAAAGGATAGGAAGGATGCTGTGGCATGGGAAGTGTTGTCATTTTTGGTCACTGCTCCCTGTGCTGGGAGGTCTCCAGCAGTCACACACAGGCTAAGCTGTGTGTCTTGCATTTATGTATTTAATGCCATCTGAGATGCCTGGGGGTATCCAGGCCATTTACCTTCGAGTTTCAGCTGTAACACGAGACCTGTAGGGAATCTGTGCCCTTCTGGAGCAGCAGCTACCAGCCAGGCAAGGATTCACCTGAGCACCTGAAACGGCTCCAGACATGTACCTTGGGGCAGCCAGCAGGTGATTTGAGAACTCTTTTCTGTTTCACAGCAGTGCTCCGAGAAAAGTCAGTGGATATTTCAAGTGTCTGTGGATACCGCAGTTGTTCTCCTGCAAAGTGATGTCACCTGTGTTCTAGGGACTCACTGATGCATCTAGACAGAGTCTGAAGTAGAAGTCACGAATTCTGTGAAATATATTAATTGCATCTTGCAGCCTGGGCGATCTCATGAGTATCACTTGCACAATTAGGCTGTAAATAATTCAATATTTGGCTATCAGGGATTCCATCAATATTATGCAGGCCTTTTGCTTCCTTTTCTCTTGCATGCAAGGGGAATAAATATTTCATAGATGATCTCACAGATGGTTTCTGGCATGACACAGGACTTGCTTGCAGCAGAAGAGAGCAAGGAGATAATTGAGTGTGTGCGCTGGATCCCATGATGGGGAGACCCAAGGCGTTACAGCACAGAGGTAGGCTCTGGTCTGAGGGCGTTTCCCACCACTGTGGCGAATCACTGCTGCTTCCCTCCAGCTCCAAGAAGTCACTCGCACGTGGCCAGCGTGTCAGGCAGGTGGAGACCTCCCGAGGCAGGAGAAACGTGCGGGCTCTGTGTCACTGCTGTGCCAAAGGGAGGGGCCAGGGAAGGGAGGCTCGCACCCAGCAGTGATCTCACACAGGTGGGTGAGTGCAGGGGTGAGTGCTAACACAGGGAGGGGGATGTTCAGCAGTGCTGGGTGCAGAGCAGAGACAGCCAAAATCCCCTAATCCTGGCAGCTCTGGGACAGCGTTTTATTTGTTTTGCATTCAGGGATCCCTTTGCCAAATCCCCGAGGACCGGCAACATTGTGCCAAGCCAAACACAGCAGTCTGACTCGCCACAAGCGTTACTACTTCTCTGGTTTCCAACCCTCCTCCCAGGTCTCTCCTGCAGACCAGGACATGTGCAACATTCTCTGAGAGCTCAGACTGGGCATGTGGTCAGATCCAGGGGCCAAAGAGGAGGACTCAGGCAACATCCTGGATTTGGTGAAAAAGAGAGCAGGAGCGAGAGGCGGAGGAGGGAGCTTTGTGAATCGGGACCCTGTTCTATAAAGCCAAATCCTCTGCAAATCTGGGCAAGAGACATTGTACAGCTCGTGATTAAGACAATCTCTGCTGAGAAGTCAGCCCAGCTGAACAAGTCACGAGCTGGTCCTTGGGCTGCCACACACAGAGGTGGTTATCGTGTGGCTTCTGTGACAGGGGCTCCTCTCGCTACAGTAGTCAAGCCTAACTAAACCCAGCCCAGACCCAGGCAGATCCTGGGCATGCCTCTTTGCAACTGCCTATGTCTCCACAAAGCAGGGAGTTCTTTTCTGCAAGCTCCATAAAAAGAGCTGTGTTTCAAACAGTCCCGGGGACGGAGCCGACAGAAAGCAGGAAATTGGAAGTTAAGGCTGATGCTCCGGGCTTTGCTCACACAATTGTTGAGGTCGAACAAAGCACAATGATGTGAGCTGGGGACAGGGTGCTACTTACCCTCCCCTGGGAGCTTCCTGCCTTGCCTTGTCTCATCCCAGTCTCTGAACTTTCCTAAGAGCTTATGCTGGTTTCTGGCATTGAGTTTCCCACAGAGATGGTCACAAAGTTTCGTTTCCATGGGGTTTTTTTTGCTTGGCTTGGTGAAGCCTCTTTGTCTCCCCCAGCACCCTTTGGCCAGCAGGGTTAGCGTGGTGATGGGGAGTCTTTGGCAGAAGGTGCTTTGTGGGGAAGAGGAGGCTCAGCAGGAGATAGGGAAAGCAAAGCAGTCACACCATCAGCATAAAACACTTAAAGGCAAAGGTGACACTCTGCTAGGTTTTTGTTGGTTGTACTTTAGCACATAAAAATTGTTCTGGGAAAATTCACATGACACCTGCTACCACAAGAATAGAGAACTAAAGCTAATAAGAGAAGTAGAGAACTAATGATTTTTCACTTCAGGGTCTTAAAGCCTTCAAGAAACAATCCAACCTCTTGCAGTCAGGACACTTAGAAGTGGCAGATCCTGTTCCATAGGCTGGAGAAACAAGAGCACAGACATCTGAAATGTAGAGAAAGAACGGGCTGGTGAGATGCCCGAACATCACACACTGCTGGGACTTGTGACCAATTTGCTTCAAGCTGTGAAACTATAATTAACATAGACTTAGCTGAAGATAAATATTGAATGCAAAAAGAAGAGGTCTAAGGCCAGCTATCCTGAGAGGTTCAGTCCCTTATAAAAACTGTAAATACTTACTAGATATAGGCTGCTTCCATAAGTGGCATTTTCTCAGTGTTTTCAATTGATTCTTCCCCCTAGGCAATCTATCTCCTTCCTAATTTAGGATTCATCTTATCACATCACAGAGATAAAATAAAAATGGAAAAGGTCACAAGTTCTACTTTATTTAGGGGAAAAAAATTACCCTTTGTAAAATGCCTTTGGATTTATTTACAGGACTGCCTTTGTTTTTCTCAGAGAGTAAAGCTTGACTCCTGCTAAACCCATGGAGCCCTCAGTACCAGTGACTGGATCAGTGATGGGCTGCCTGAGGAAAACAAACCTGTGAGCACCACGTGTAAGCCATGTGAGCCCACAGATAAGTTGCAGTTTAAAGTTTCCAAGGGTCGGAGGCTAGTGTTTAATTTTAAAATGGCAGGTCCTTTGGCAATGTTGTCCTAAGACAACAGCAAAGAAATGGCACTATATAATGCCAGTGTGACTGTTCCTCTCAGCATCCAGAGCACCACCAGACCTGGCCATGTAAATACTGGTACTGATGCCTGTGTGGAATAAACTACCTCTGCTTCTTGGGACAGGAGTTAGCATCAGCCTGACCAATGCCACAGGCTACTGCCTATATGTTTCTTATGTTTTATTGCCAGCCAATGCCAAACTGCAGGCTTAGTCAGGTCTACTAACAGTCTAAGCTGGATTTTCTCTTACTGTGACCAGTACAGGACTTGTAGCACTGAAAAATCACTGGAAAGCCAGTCTGGTCACAGCACAACATTTTGTTACTGCCCAGCTGCCTCTTGTCTGCAACAGACTTTTACCACAGGCTCTGTAAAGGTGGGGCAGAGCTGCTGCTGCTCCCTGGAGAGAGGTAAGTGCCTTGAATTTGGTTGTGTGGGCCTGGGCTTGTGTCTGCTGCATGCCTCTATCGTTATCGGGGTCTTAGCATCTCTTTGGGGCAATTTGGCTGTTTCGAAGAAATGAATTATCTGCATTGACCAGCTGAGAGCAGGAACAATTTGGCTATGTTTTCAGGTGGTATCAGAATTAGGTGGTTTATATATAGATTAAACCCCAGGAGAGCATCTGTGATGAGAGGTGCCATGTGGGCTGGCCTTATCCCAGCCCAGTCTCTGTCAGCCCCACCTGCCCCTTGCAAAAATGTCCAGCAGCGAACACACACAGGGTGAGTGGCTCTGGCATGAGCAGGGAAGTCCATACACCCCAGGGCCCCCTTCATGTGTATGCAGTGTCAGTGCTCAGCACCACTGGGAATGCACTGGGGTTTTTAGTAAGGGCACACTACGCTTTTCCAGATCAGTCCTGCCCTCCTCTCTTGCCTATTGGTGCAGAAAATAACCCAAAGAGCAACTAAATAGCAAACAAAGCTTCTCTAACATCTTAGTCTTTGTGTCCTTTCTCAGTGAGGGCTGGGAGTAAAACTGTCCCAGAAACAATGGTTTAAAAAATGCTGAGGGGGGAAGAGTGTAAAAGGGAAACTACAATGTGCACTTGCACTGGTGGCGGATGTTTTTTATTACTGTTATTGGCTATTCAAACACTTACCCAAAAAAAGAAAAGGAGAAGTGGAGACAGCAGCCTCAAATCAAACCGATTTCAAACAGTTCACAAACTTTTTCTAAATAAATTAATCTTCCAAAGACTCTTTAGCCTGTTAGTTAGATTTAAATAACCATGACCTAGTACTTACTAAATAACTAAAGTCTTTCGAGAGTTCACATTTATAGTCCAGATCACTGTAAAACAAAGGGCAGAAAGAAATCCCATTTGGATGTGAATATTTAATACGGCTGTTTGGAAAACTGCTGCACTGACATTAATTTGGGCAGATAATCAGATAAGTATTAAAACAAACAATTATGCAGACATATAATTAGAATAGGAAAAGGTTCTAAGTTAAGCCAATAGAAAATGGTTTATAAAGACCATTTGATCACAGCCTTCCAAACAGAACTGGAACAAAACACCAAGGCTGTTACTTTATATACAGGACTATAGGCCAGTGGGGGTACCTGTAGTACCTAGTATGTAAATATAGGATGGATGCTGGGTTTGTTCCTCAGGGACTCACTCCAGAGCCTGTGAATGTTAACTGGAGCCTATCTGTTATGTCAAAGAGGCTTTGGGTCAGGGTCCATCACCTTCTGATGAGGGAGTCCCACAATTCCTTTATTTGGCAGCTTGAAGGAGAAGCAGAAGTAAAACATATTGCAAAAGCCAAGCTCCAACATGAGTCCTGTTCAATTATGTCTTAACATTAAACTGTAGCTAATGTGCTTTTACCAGATGTCCTGATGAAATACTATTACAAGCTGGTGCATTGCATTAATTAAAGTGAAATTTCATAATGAATTCTTTTTTCAAGGCAGCAGGGATGAATTGATGACCTACATAACCTCCCTTCCCTCTGAAATAGCTTTCCAAACTAATGAAATGAATCCCCCTGGTTGTGGCAGGGGAATGGAGCGAGCCGTGCTTTGCATCCCAGCTACACACTGCGACAGGAAAAAATCTGGGCACTCTCCACAGAGATTATGGCTTGCCTTTCATTGTGTCTAGCAACAAGAGGGAACTTTCAGATGCAGGAGGACTCTCCATTAAGGCACCTTGCATAACGGGAGGCTTTTGAAAGCTCCATTAAAATTCTTGAACAGTGCCCTCACAGAGAAGCTGGGGGATAAGCTGGCTGACCCTCTACCTTATAAACTGGCACGAATGCACAGACAGTTAAATGCACATTTGTTTGAGCATAAGAGGCTTAGGGTATGTCATTAAAATATAATCCAAAGCGGACAACAAACATGCCCACAGCTGGCAGGCTCAGACCTGTCTCTGCAGCGAGCGTGTCAGGAGAGAAGCGCGAGGATCAGCCTCACGCAGCCCGTGTGTGTGGGGAGCTGAGGGGAGGAGGGGAGCCCTCTGTTCCCAGGCATATGTTTTTAAAAGAGAAAATATGCCTGTGAATTCTGATTATGCCTGTGTTAGTACATTCTGATCCACGGCGGTTTGAGATTAAAAGCGATTTATGATGTTGCTAAGTCTCAGCAGTCTTCACTTCACTAAGCCATCGCAGTGCAATCAAAACAGCGCCTGTACCGGTGCTGGATTGCGCCAGCGAGTCCTAATTGCCTGAAAGATAATGGTGTCATTAAAGTCTCTTGCCCCTGTGAGCCTTGCACTCCTCGACAGAAAAGATGCTTTTATTGTTGGTTTCAAAGGAGCCCTCAGTCACTGCTAAAGCACATTGTCCATTCAGAGGTACTGGCAGGCTCTATTCTGCAGCTGCTTTATTTCTCGGCTTCTCCCTTCATAAGCAGTGGGCAGGCAAGAGCAAGGGAGAGAAATGCAGAAAAAATATTGACTTTTCAACAAGCAAGACAAAATATAATATAAAATATAAATCAGATATGATTCAGTTAGACATCATAAAGGAAAGAAGTGGCTGAGACCTTGCACTGGTTTAGGCTTCTAGCAACAGAAATGGAGAATGCTTCTGTATAAGGAGACACACTCCACAAAAAATGCCAACTTCACCAATAATTTTCAAGTCAGTAATCATTTTGACAGAAGAGCTGTGACCAGCTTCTTTATTCATACAAAAGGCATGTGGCCCTGCAATTACACCTTAACTCATAGCCATCCTTCTTTCTAGACAATTTCAATTAAGAAATGACCTCTCCATAAAACATTCAATTCTGCTACAAGATTTATTCCTGTCTTCATCTGGTAACATCTTCCTGAAAAGCAGAAAGACACTTATGCAGGTAAATTGATCGCTTGTCTGCATATGGGTGTGATTTTTTTTTAGATAGAAGAGGGTTTTACTATTATTATTTCTCTGCACTCTGAATCTTGCTGTGTCTTGTGCTTCGAGAATCACCTTTCTGTTTGCTTTGCACAGTGCCCTGCTCACTCAAGGAGCCTGTCTTCACTGGGGTTAGCAATGCCAGACCACATACATATGACAGTCACATGCAGAGGTAGCCTGTAACAAGTGTTTTTGCATTTGCCATCCAAAACTGGACAATGTGTTTAATCTCCAAGACCACAACAATGTCAGGACAAAAAGTACCTGCTGGGTAGAGTAAGAGGCTTGGTTTGCAGAGGGGCTGTAGTCCACCTAACCTGCTGCTCTCAGAAAACCTCTACAGTTAAATGTACGCTCAGTTAAGAGACTTATGGCAGGCCATTACAAGGTAATCCAGAGTGCTCACCAATGCACGCATTACACAAAAAATGCTTGGCATTGCTGGTGCAGGATACTTTCAAGCAGAGAAAAGCCTCCACAAATCAGCATTCAGATAATTTTCCTTTCACACTTTCCTTCTCCTAATCTGCCTTTCATTCTCTTAGCTATTGCTTTTACTCCTCCAGCTTTTACCTTTCCATCTTCTATCCATATTATCCTTTGTGGTGGGTATAAGAGCCTTTCTTCATTGCATCCCATTCCTGGAGTACTTTGGAGTACTCTGTTGTAGTTTTTGCCACTGACTCTCCATTTGTTTAAGACTTACTAGCATTTAGTGGTTTTTTCTTTGCTGAAGACTTTTGGATGTAGTATCTAAACTGCAGTCCTGCTGCTCAGGGCTGTGCCTGTGAGGTGGCACCAGAGCAGGGGCTTCTCCTGAAGGCAGGAGGGGGTGAATCTCGGTCAGTTGGATGAGTTAGAGGAGCCTTTCAGAAGAACTTAACGCTTCTTGCCTGAAATGTAAGTGGCGGAGGGAGATTGTTTAAACCTCAGAACCAAATTTGGAGACCCCCCTGTTGATACAATGCAGGAGCCTGGAAAGGGCCAAAGGGGTCATTGATGACCACACCAGAAAGCCCAGGGCAGCAGCATGGGCAGCTCTCCCCAGCCTCCCAAACCCCTTTGTGCTCACCAGGCCCTGCCAGGGACTCGCTCTGATGCCCAAACCCTGCAAAATATGAGCTCAGATCTTAATCTAGTGTATTCAAAATATACAGTGTTTTACTTGTTTTTACAAAGAACCAGAGCACGAATTGCAGTAAACCCGTGAGCCTTTTGGCTTAATCCCATTTCAGACACAAAAAAGAAACTCCTGCCTGACAGCCACAAGCTCTCTGGGAAAAGTCGGCTCTTCCTATGTTTCCCTAACTATATTTACTCTGCCATGTGCTGTCATCTTCCAATCCTTCTTGAGTGTCACTTGAAGAAAAAAATCTGTAGTGAATTATAATGACAATACACTGAAGATGGCTTACAGCAGAGAATGGCACTTCACAGCAGCTGGCTGTGACAAATCTGGGTTGGGAGAGAACATTGTGTGTGTCCCAGAGATTATAGCTTTTAAAATAAAAACCTTATTCTTGTTCTCTGGGGCTTTGTAATGAATTGCCACATGCAACAATGCTTTAAACGAAGCATTGGTGATTATCCATCTGACTGTGGCTCAGTGATTACAAAATAAAAGAACAGGCAGCACCCTGAAAACCCTAAACCTACTTGAAGAGCTCTACTGATGCTAAGGATAGTCCTATTTTAAAGGCAAAGAAATGGAGGTCACCAAGGGAGCAAAAACCTTTAGAGAGGTGGGACGTCTTACCATGGTTAACATTTCTCAGCAGGATGAAACTCCCACCTCTGAGCCATGGACCAGTTGCACCACACATAGAATGAGGGCAATAAGTGCCAGTCAGATCCCAGGATGATTCAGACACCTGACTAAACGAAAATCATGTTGTACACTTCTGGCAAGAGCTAGAACAAAGCCAGGAGGAGCAGTCTTGCTGGTGTGACCCAGGGGGAAGTGGTTCTTGTTGGACCATGAGGATACAGTCCAGTGAGGGTTACAGGTCTTACACCTGGACCAAGGATGCCCTGTCCCATCCAGATATCTGCTTAAACACACAACCACTACAGCTTTTCCCTCTTGGACAGACATGCTGGTCACAGCATTTAACTCTGCGTTTGGCTTAGGTGTGCAAGGGCAGAGTCCAAACTACCACGGCTCCCTCTGCAGTTACTGGATGAGATGGGCTCCTCTCCCATGTAATGCAGGCTCTGCTGCAGATCATGCCACAGGAAATTCTACTGCTCTCCAAGGAATGTACAGGGGCTCTGGCGACCACAGTCCAAATTCAGACACCTCATTTAAATGCCTCAACTTGGGCTGTGAAAATACACATCACAGCACCAAGTATTAGTGGAGACCTCCAGCTCCTTTGTCCATCTTCAACCACTTTTCCAGTGCCTGTGCACTGGACCTCTGGGGCTCTCGCAGTCCTGTTACAGCCTGTATACACAACGCTAACCAGTCCTTTGGGTCCAAAAGTGTGTTTGAAAGCATCCCAAGCTAGATTACTCTGAATAGCCTCTGCACATGTAGAAGAAGGCCGATGCATCCCAATGCATTGGGCTTGCTGTGCATGGAACACGGTGCCCTCTGCATTTTCCCAGGATTTCTGGATGCCCAGCAGCCCGGCTGGCAGATATCCAGATACCCACTAGCTCATTGCCTGCGCCACTGTGGAGCTGGCAGGTCCACACACTTCCTCGACGTCCGCCCCGCATTCATTTTCTGTTGCCCCTGGGCTTGGCAGCTTCCAGGGTAAATCTGGGTCAACATCTTTCCATTGGATTTCTGTTCCCTTCTTGCCATGGCTGGCAGAAGGGGATGTGCCAGGACAGTACTGAAGAGCCATTGATTGATGAGGAAGGACAAGCAGGGAATGAGGGGTTTTGGTTTAACTATGTCGAAGCCGTGCACAAACACAGACCTACAAGCATGGCAAGCAAATGAAAATCTCTTGTTGTCTCCAAAAATTGCACTGATCCGTTTGAATCCAGTGGGAAATTCAATGCTTGCTTTTTTACTGTGGTTAATAGCTACTCAGGTTTTCAAAATTTTAAGCCTTTATCCCTAATATATGTAACAAAATAAGTTTAAAACCGTAGACCACTTCAGCTCTGAATGTTGGGAAACCCACAGGAAAAAACAGTCTCAGCCCTATTTCAGTAAATGTGCAGGAGGATCAGTATGAGCAAAAGCTCTTGTTAGCTCTCTCATGCTTTGCTCTTAGTAATTGGTTGATATTTTAGGGATGGAATAATCTGTGGAAGTTGCTTTCTATAGCATGTGCTGCTAACCCTCTTTTTTTTTCTTTTTTTCTGACAGAAAATCCTTTTGAAATTAGACCCAACTCCTGGAATCAACCCAGACACTGCTTTTCAAGCCAGAAGCATATGTATAAGCATCATCAATCATGCCACTGACTCTTATCGCTACTCTATATTCACTTTCTACCTGGTTTGAATTCTTAATTGGCCTGCTGAGCAACTTAGAGCCCTGAAGAAAGTGGTGGAAGGGAGGTGAGGGAGAGTGTGACTTTCCAGCTAGGATTGAGAGGGTTTCCTGCAAATTACACGGATGAAGTCTGTTTCCTGGAGAAAATAGACAAGCAGCAGTTGGCAACAGGGTGAGTAAGAGTCGGATGCGATGGGGTATGATGTACAAAAGTGTGTACAACTGGCTCGATTATCATCAGAGCAGTTGGCCTGGCAGCTGTTTATATCATGTGTTTCAGACTCGTGTACTGCAGTGCAAGCACATGAGGAGTCATTTGGACAGGAATGGAGTAGGTAATTCAGGAGACAAGGCTGTTTTTCTGATTTAAGTACAGGAGAAGCTCTGAAAACTGCAGGTGATTTCCTGTGCCATCTAGAGCAGGATTTCTCTTTCTCTGCTTAGGAAACCACCGATTTTCTCCCCATCCTCTAGCTCCTATTTATAGCAATCTCTTTCTTACACTAAGGTTGTCCCAAGCTGCCTAAAACAATGCTAATTGGGTGGGAGCACCCTCAGGGACTGGTGATGGGCCTGGGCTGTGCCAGGGAATGGGCTGCCTCCTCAGGCAGGGATAGGGGGTCTCAGGTACAGCTAACCCAAACAGGGACTGGGGCTACCTCTCCATCTCAGGTGCAGAGTAAGCATGAATAGGATGCACACAGTACATTTATTTCACTGCTTTGCCCCCCCGTGCTGTCCCCCACCCTATTCCCATTAAGCAGTCACACATGCTGCTGAAAGCCAGGGCAGCTGTACTCATCTATCAAAGCCTGTCAGCTTGAGAGCATAGGCTCTTCCCATTAATTAAGCAAATGTAATGTGATTAGCTAAGGCTGTAAATGTTTCTAGGCCCATTTAGAAAGCTACAAAACACCGAACATCACAGTCTCTTATCTTCATGCGCTTGTGCTATGTGGGATGCTCCTCTGGGGCTTAGACTTTTGTTCTTAAAATTTTGTGTGTGAGAAAAAGTAGGGAGATGTAATAGAAAGCACTAGAAATGGGTCATGTAATTCTAAAATTGCTGTTTGAATCTGAAGAAGACATTAGTTTCTGCACTTTTAAAAAACTTTTGCCTACACTTTTTTTTTAATGCATGTTACAAGAACTGCTGAAAGCTGGATTTTTGGTAAGAATCTATATACCTCATTTAAGTTTTCTACTTGCTTTGATGAAAAATATATATTACTTAACAGCTAAGTATCTAAACTGGGGTGCTTTAGGCTGTCAACCTGAAAGCAAATGGAACAGTCTGTGGGAAGTTGCACACAGAATAAGAAAATTCTTGAAGTAAATTTGAGTGTTATGAACTAGAGCTACTTAAGGATTTAAACCTACAGTGGGATGCGAGTGCCTAACTCTAATACTGCGATGCTGAAAAAACCCTGTTCAGCCTTTGCCAGACTTTCAGTGTATATGAACTCCAAAGGTACCTCCTGGTTTAAAGCTCCCCAGATGTTTACAGTCATTTTGATCTCTGGGTCTCAAAAGTGCTCCCACCCCCTCCAGGCTGAGCTGCTCAGGAATGTCATGTGCATCTACAGCTCTCTGGGAGCCAGAAATTTAGCGTTTCTTTCCCTAATTCCGTGCACAGGCTCAGCCTGGTAGGCATGCACTAAGAATACCTCAGACAAAAGGGCTGTGCCTATCCCAGCAGCTTAGGCCACTCTTGAGCTCCTAAAAGGACTTCCTAGAGGTTGCATCCACACATGGACCACAGCAAGGGAAGCCCAGTGCCTGATGTCTCGCCCTCTGTGGGTTCCATGCCAGCTCTTGAGATCAAAGTCTTGGCACATCGCATACCTTCACGTGAATGTAAAAAACCACTCAGGACTCAAATCATGAGAGTTATTTCCTGCAGCTGAATTCATTTAAATGAACCATCCCATCAGACCCTGACATCTTCTCCGCAATCTTTTAGACTGATCCAGATTCTCAACTTTGTTTCCAGAAATCTGGGGCTTTTCCTCCATGCGTAAGGAAGAAGCTACCACTGTGGCTGGCAAGGCAAGAACATGGATGTATGCCTGGTAAGATCTTTTCCTGCAAGGCAAAAAGCTTTAGGGAGCCTGGGATAAGAAGGTGCTCCCTACAATCCTTATTTCACTGCTCTCACAAACATCCCAGGGGACAAAGGGAGAAAAATGCTCCTTGAAAGCACTTTAACACCTTCCCTGAAATGGGACAGCACTGCAAAAACTGCTGCTCTCACCAGTCAGGGCTAACAGAGAGCACGTGGGAGGAGTTTCATCAGTTGCACCTCACAGCCTGGTGTTTTCTGAGGGATTGCTCCTTTGCCCCAGCCTCTTCCTGGGGAGCACTTCTTACTGCTGAGGGAGAAATGGGAGAGGGAAGAGGGCTGTTGCTCCAATTATCCTCTCATCTAGATGAACGTGTGATTAGACGTGAGGTTTGCCCTTATGGTGGGTCTGTGGTGCTTGTGACCAAGACTGGGCTCAAGCCCAATCCCTGTCGAGACCTGTTTGTGCAGCTGGAGCCACAAACTCGCCTGGGCCCTTCTCTTACAATACACAGGAAGGCAGCAGCAATGCCACATTTCGTATGTATGTAGAGTTTCCTAATGCTGGGATCAGCAAGAAGCAGGATTCAAAGGAGATTCAAAGACCTTTTTCATCAAGACAGTGCCTTGCTCCAGGATTATAGGAGTTTCTGAGTGGAGAAATTTCCCATCTCTCGTGGACCAAAGGTAGAGAAAAGGACTATCAGGCCTATATGGCCAAGGAGCACGTACAGAATAGGACACAATGCTGGAGCTTCATGGTTTGGGCCTTCACCTGGCTGTTAGTATAACTGAGAGTAAACACATCTGTTGAAATACTGCAGCATCTCCTGGCAATTACTGCAGATGTTTCAAACCCACCTAAGGGGCCGAGGTTACCTTTTTTTAGACCCGGGCCATCAAAGGTGATTCTAGTGAGTGTGAGATACCAAAACATCTCCAGGACCCTATGACTTATTAGCTTTCAAAGCAAAACAGGTATTCAGTCTGATTTCTGGGGGTGTGTTAGCACTGGAAGAGACGTGGGGAAACCTAAGTGGCATTTGGACAAAGTACCCTTGGGTATCCAGGCCTGGTGAAAACCATGGGAGCCTAATGAACAAGAATGTAGTGAAACTCTATTAGGTGTCACTCTCCTTCTTCAGGCAAGCTCCTCTGGAGAGTTACAATGCCTTTTAAAATCAGTGGTGGTTAGATGGCTGAATGCTTTCAGAAATCTGGCCTCTACCTTTCTCAGAAATGGGAAATTTCCCCTATGGTTTAAGCTATTGAGGTGTAGCCTCTAACAATAATAGCAGAAACCTAAATATTTTACCCAGAGGACCCAAAGAGCCTTTTTCATACCTCAGTTTGAGGCTGGCATTCAGTTAATGTTGAGGTAATGTCTTTTTTAAAAAGACTGTAATTAAATTTACCAACACAGTCACCAAAGAGTCATTTATAAATTGTATATATAGTTGCAATTCAGCAAGTGCTGTGACTGTTTCATTGGGTTTGTCCTAACATCACAAGCTAATAACACTGAAAACAGGGATATGGGTAATTCACAAAGGACACTGTACTCAGTATATAGCTAACAGTGATTAAGTAGTCTCTGCTTTCAGAAGAAAGATAAGGGCCAAAAAGAATAGGTCCCTCGATAATATCAGGTAATTCTTATATATGGTCCTTCATGACACAGGCATAAATCACAATAAAACCCATCTGCAGATCTAAGGGGTGAAACCATAAATCCTGCTTTATAAATGAAACCTGCACATCTGATAGTGTACATTGCTCCAGATTTACAGCAGCTGTAAATGATGTACTAAGGTTCACAAACCCATTTGCACTCTCTAGCTGGGAAGAAGGGAGGTGAGGTTTTCCTGGGGAGGAGAATATACTGGAAGATGTACTCAGCAATGAGAGAGAGACGATACGTGTGTGTGCGTGTGTTTGCAAGTGAGAAATGTGTATTTTGCACAGACTTGCCATATCCTGACTTTACATTTGAGACTCCCTCCTCTATCCCAACTTTCTGTAAACCCATGGCACTGTGTTGTGCCTTTCCATTCACTCCAGGCCTGACAGGGTAAATGCAGGTGATCGTGCCAAATGCTCAGCTTTTGCTTTTTGAGCATTTTGGTCTCTGGAACAAACTGGGCTCAAATAAAACCTTTCATGCTAGCCGGGAGCCTGTGCCTTTTTTCAGGCTGCAGCTTTGCCTGAAGCAGGTGAAAGCCAAGTGATCATTTAAGCAAGTGCAGGGTGATGATGATCCAGCATCTTTCCTGGGTCATGGCCCATCTTCTGGACAAAGTTGGCCAACTTGTCCATCTTCTCCATGTCCTCTGGGCACTGGAGGGTGCATCACTCCCGGGACCTCTGCCTTCCTCTGACCATAGAGCTGTCTCATATGAGTAACACCTGAGCCCCCTTGAGGCCACTCGCCATTGCACCCACGACATGAAACATCTCCCGGGGCTGCTCCCAGGATGGCAAATTTGGGTATTTGGCTCGCCCAGCTCCTCGTGTCGCTGTAGCTCTCCCGTGACTGCATTTGGCAGTGCATGTACTTGTCTCCTCTGCTGGCAGCATGAGACAGATTATTTGTCTGGTGCTCTTCTGTGGTTTGACAATGCTGAGCACGGGGTAGAGGCTGACTGGGCACATTTTCTCATTTGTGGGATGTTGTTATTTGGACCCGCTCTCCTTCACACCGATGCCTCTGCAGGGGCTAACAAGGGGTAAAGTATCTGCGCCTGCGCTTCCCTCACACTCTGCTTCAGCTCAGCCAGTTAAACCGAGCCATTATCCAAAACACATGACTGATTATTCAATTTTCACTGTTGGGACTGGGGCCTTGGAAACGTCCTGGGTTTCCTGTAACATTTACATTTCACATTCATTAGGATGTTTTCCCAATGGCGCTCTCAGACTTTGGCTTCGAACAGCCAAAGGAAGGTGGCCCTCCTCACACAGGCTTTTGCCACAGAAGTCGTCTCTAACCTTCATTTTTGGCACTTTACTGTGAAATTCCAGTATGCTTTGCAGCCGAGGTTAGTGCAATCCAGCAGTGCTAACTCCTCTCCCTGTTTTGGTATTACTGCCATCCCAAATTTACATTTCTAAATAATTGAGCCCAGCAGTGTTGCTTCTTTCAGAGCAGTTGGAGCTCCCAGGCGTGAGCTCTCTGTGTTTCCAAATGTCATCTATGTAAAGTTCAGTATCTCCTGAACAATCAGATACGTTCCTGTGTTTTCCTGTAAAATGCCTCAGGGAATGAATGTAACCAAAATGCCAGTCTGAGGAAGAAGTGTCTCCCAAAGAATGAACAGAGCATGTAGAAATATGGACTTTGTTTCTCTAGGGGCACCTCCAGACATCAGATGAGGCACATAAAGCTATTTGCTACCTGTCAGCTCCCCAGAAATCTTTCTTTTGAAGCTAGTAAAGACCTCTTTATTTTATTACAGATTCCTTTTTTTTCTTTCAGTCATACATAAATATAACATTCCAGCTTTTTGACACAGCTCCCTAAGACAACTGCATCCATGCAGTCCCTCTGCCTGTTTCTCTGGCTGCCTGTGGTAATCTGAATTTCTTGTCCATATAAACACATTAGGCAGATAAATGGAAGCGTCCAAGAGAAGTTGTTTCCATAAGCTCAATGCAGAAATCTGTGGCTGGAGAGAAGATAAAATTATGAATGCCTTTACCGAGGGAAAATTGAGGGCCATCCCTCTGCTTGCTGGTGGCTGATTGCCAGCTAGCCCAGTGTAGCTTCAGATCAGCCAAATCCTATAATGCCTTTTGACATAAGAGGCAAAAAAGATGATGGAGGGCAAGGAGGCAGCTGGGAAGCTGGCTTAGAAGCCATATCATGGAGTGAAAGACCTGAAGAAATGGGAAAGGGGAGAGAAAAACATGGGAAAGATATCACAGAGAGGTGTGAGGAGCAGGGTGTGCTCTTTGGGATGTCCCAGGGAGCAGCAACAAGGAGATGGACTGTTGCAGGGGGACAGTGCAGGGGCATGGACCACAAACTCCCCAGTGGGTTTGCTTCTTGTGGAAGACTTGTTTCAGTGGTGGTGCACCTCTGTTTCCATTGCTTCCTTAGCCTCTACCTGGGTTCAAAGCCCAAAAGCAAGAAACGTGCCAGCTGCTTTTAGGCAAGCTGTTTTTGAAACCCTGTCCATGATTCCTGGGAGGAATTTGTGAGTGCTACCGGTGCTCCTCAGACTCCTCTCCCCTGCTGTGGGCACCTGCTTGACATCTGAAAAAGGTTGTGAAAATGATGGTGGGGGCTTTTTGCATTCAGAAGGTTTATAATATATTTGTCACCTTTTCATACTCCCTTATCTCACTTCAGTGTTGCTGTAGTGTCCATAGCTTGCCCCTTTGTCCAAGTCAGCTGAAAGCTATTAGAATTGTCAAGCAATTCAGAACCAATTACTGTTACACACAAAGCTGCTTTCCCACTGCTGTCTTCATCAGTTTTGCTGACATTTGCAGCTAATGGGGACAGAACAACAGAGGGTCTAAATCAGTTGTCTTCCATATTTCCACAGGTTAAAATATAGGAGGGCTATGAACTGCTCCTTTGTGCCACTTTAATTTTTATTTTATTTTATTTTATTTTATTTTATTTTATTTTATTTTATTTTATTTTATGTTATTTTATGTTATTTTATGTTATTTTACGTTATTTTATTTTATTATTTCATTTTATTTTATGTCACTTTATTTAATTCTATTTCATTCTATTTCATTCTATTTTATTTTATTTCGCTTTATTTCATTCTATTTTATTAGCAAGCACTCCAAATGGCTCACTCTGGGCCAGAAGTTGTGGTCAAGGCTTGCCTTACGGCCTGAGCTCTTGCCATTTGGCCCCCTACAACGCAAACCTTTGCCCTCAGCTTGCTTGGTGCAGTGTCTCTGAAAGGTCCCAATCTTGGGTATAACCTTAATGCTTTCAAGAGAGTATTTGATAAACCAGTTTTGCCCATGGTTTCCCAGCTGGAATGCAGGAGCAGCAGGGCAGGTACAAATGCTGTGGTGAAAGGGGCAGCAAGTGCAGTGCGGTGGCTCTGACGAGTTAAGGCTCGCTGATACTTCTAGTAGATGTTTGCCATGGTTCCTAGCAGGTGAAGGGGGCAGGAGAAATGCCCTGTGTTTTAGAAAACATGAGGAGCAAGAAGGAGGACTTCACAGCTAGCTGAACTGGCAGCTGGCAAGGCGCAGGGCAGGTCCTGGTTGCGTGCCCGGGAGCGGTGTGGCTCCGAGTCACTGCCAGGGACTGTTTGTGTAAGTTGCAGTCTGAAGCTGGCTGAGGGAAGCTGTAGGCAAAGCTCTTTTGTTTAGATGCTGGCTCAAGGTCTGCCTGGAGCAGAGCTGAGGAAAGAGCTTTAACCCCTCCAGCAGGCCACCACCTACAGCCAAGAGGAACCACCAGTGCTCTTCCGTGCTATAAAGCAGGGGGAAGGTGGGCTCTGTGGCCCTAAGGGAGCTTGTAATCCCATGGGTGCTCATCTGAACAGCTCTTGCTAGAAATCCAGAGGATAGGATGTGTTGTGCTTTACGGGCCTCTTATTGAAACTTGAAGAGCAGTGCTTCCTGTTTGTCCCTTTTGCCCACCACCACACTCTCAGTGCAGCAGGGATAACTCAGCTTGGCACCTCTTGGGACTTTTCCACCTGAACATTAAGCACATGGTTTAGGACTTCCTCACCTCCTGGCCTCTCCTTCCATCCACACACAGTTTGCTGGAGGGAGCCACTGCTCTTGCCCCCCAGCCAGCAAAGGACAGTCGGAGGTGAGATCTGTTACAGTTTCAGATTGTAATTGACCTTTAAAGCGCACATTTAATGCTGCTAACCCACTTCAAAGAGAAGCAGTACCTTCCAACCACCCTCTTCCATAACATCTGACAGCTTTCCTGCACTGTTACCTCCCCCGAAAATTTGTTCTACAGCCTTATAGATGTGCTGAGCCTCTTAACCCTCCTGGATTTTCAGGGTTTCCCATCTTAAGAAATCAGCTGCCTGAAACATAGCCTGACCTGTTGGCTTGTCTCCCGTACTCCGCCTTGATGGATCAGCTCAGCTTGTCCCTGGTGGCTTGGATACAGTGGTTCTTCCTAATATTGGGAGCTGGCCAGTATGGGAGCACTGGACCTGACAGCTGTGGGCACTGTGGCCATGAAGGGGCAAACAAAGGCTTTTCTGTTTTGGGGGCTGCCAGGCTGTCAGTCTTCGGGCAGGGAAAGGATCACTCGTTGTTCCCTTCCCCTCCTGTTCCTTTAATGAATACAATACTCCATTTTAAACGTGCAAAACTCACCTTCTCCCACTACAGCTGAGCATCTGGGAACTTAAAACAGACTCCCTAGTAAATAAAAAGAAGCAGCTTGATTAGTTTTACGGCAGCAAAAGTGGGTTAATCGCTAAAAATGCTTCTGATGCTGCCATGGTTCAGATAAATGGGTTTAGCACAGCAAGCAGCCGAGGGCACGCATTAGTGGCTCCGTCTGCAGCAGAGGAGGAGAGCGTGCTCAGCCGATCAGCCCTCCGAGGCACCAGCCTGCTGCCTGTGAAGATGGTGGCAGACTTCCTGCTGACTTCAGTGGAGCTGAGATTGTGCTGCAGATAAATATATCTGCTTCCAAAGGGTACAAGAGACAGATCAAATATGAGTGAGCTTTTCTTGTATCTAGTATGATCTTTTCCCTCTATTTCCACCATGGATTTCCACAGAATTAAAGTTTCATTTAAAAGAAAGTGATTTAAAAATTGCATTTACCCAGAGCCTCTGACCATGTGCAGCCATATTGCCACATGAAATGCATGTGTATTCTCAGCTCCTATTGGAAAAAAAGCTATCTGGGCTTCAGTTGTGGCATCCGTAGCATCCGGGCACAGCAATATCCACTCTGGCTCTACCTATGCAAGCCTTAGATCAAAAGCACCAGCAACTGGTAGCCAGCACCAGCTGACTGTTTGCAGACTAGAGCCAAAGACAATTCAGGATAATTTTGTTAGTCTGGATGCAGGGCTTGGACTATGGTAAATGAGCGAGTATAGTCTGCATTTGTTCACACAGCAGCTGGAGCAGGGACTGTGGAGCCAAGGAGGGGAAATGGGTATCACCTCCCAGGCAGGAGGGAAAATGCATAGAGGCTTGGTGTAATCTTTGGAGTCTAGAGTTTGGCTAAAACTTTAGGGGGAAAACATTGAAATATAAAACATGAGCTTTTTTTGATGTCCAGCCTGTTGCTGGCACTAGGTAAAGCTGTTGGTAAATTATTGGTAACCAAATTTTGGAAGTATTATATTCCATTAGCATGTTGCTAGAAACTCTTCAAAAGCAGTTTTATGGGGTAGAGAGAAAATGCAAGATAGATTTCCATTTCCTGAGTGAATAGCTACAACTCCTCCAGAACAAATACTTGCATAGAAGGATAAAGGATTTCATTTCTGACATTTCATGCGCAGCAGTGGCACTCACTCCTGCACAGCAGACTCACTGTTCATGTGCCCTATAAACACAGCAGTAACTCATCATGTTTTGGTGCTTACTGGTTTTGGTACTGGCTTTTTGCTGTTATGTTATTTATTCATTGTTCTGGCAAACTCTCACCTAAAGTCCATTAAGATGCAAGAAATTATTAAGTTGTGATTCTCATCTCTTGTCAGTTCATCACTGAGACAGTCACCACCAGCCCCTTTCCTACAGCAAGCTGCTCACTTGAGAGGCTTTCCAACTAACGCTGGAGATCTCACCAGATCTGCCCAGGTGGCTGTCAGACAGCCACACCGCCCTCCCCTGCTTCACAGAAAGCAGTAAATGAAATCTCTACTTATTGACTATAGCAAACAAGACATTTCAGGTGTGTGTGGAAGAGGAAAGCCATTTGGTGGGTTTTCACTTCAGCAAAAAGCGTTCACACCAGCTGCAACCCTCAGCTCTGCTCCCAAGCCCTGCACAGCTCTTCCCTCATCCCCTCCTCTCACAATGCCAGTGCTGAGCAGGGAGATGCTGTGTATATCTTCTGTCAGAGCAGCTCTCCAGGCTGGTGGGAACTGACAGATGGTTGTTCTGAGATATTTCCAAAAGAGGGAAAAAAACAGGAGCCTCTCAACCCACTGCAAGTCCATTGTTCTGGCTGCATTGGTAAAGCAGCGTGCTTAAACGAACCAGGGAAAGCAAATGAAGTAAAGGGCAGGGTTAGGTTAAAATAGGTCTCAAATCAGAGTCCTCAAGTCAAATTTTTGTGTAATCTAAGTTTCCACTCTCTTCCCCAATAGCTCAGCTGTTGCCCAATTTATGAGGGGAGCAGACCCAAGCAAATGAGAATCAGGAAAGTCTTGGGAATTTTTCTAGGAATCAGTGTTTCTCTTTCAGCCATGGCATTCAGATTTCTTATTTCTTCATTTGCCATTTGGTTGAAAGGAGTAAGCATGTCCAAGCAACTGGCTCTGAAATGGGGGAGACCTTGTCTCTGTGCTTGAATTTCACACTGTTTAATTGCAGGAACGCTGACAGCACTGTTATATGTCTGGGGGGTCACAGGGACTCTCTCGCCCGGGTGGCCCTGGGACAGCATCACACTGCCAACAGCTTTCAGAAGTGCAGGCAGGAGAAACAGCTGCATGTGCCAGTGCAAAGGGGACCTGTAACAAACCTGGTGCCACCCCACCTTCCCAGTCTCACACACAGAGAGAAGGCAGGGGGCTGAGGCAGGCCATGGTAACTGTGATGTCCCCATGAAGTGACATTTGCAAACCTTTGCTAGAGGCTGGGCAATAAGTACATTGTCAGGGCCAGTAGCACCAACCTGCTCCCCCTGCAAGTAACATTTGTGCTCCCTGATGCATCTCCATTCCTGCTAATGATGCCTTTTCCTGGTCTTTAAAATTAGAGAGCTGAACACAGTTAAGAAGGACAAAGAGAAGGACAAAGGGTTTTACCTCAGTATTTATTTAAAGATCCTTAGGTGCACCGAAATGCACATCAAAATGCACCCCGAAAATGCCCACCGAAGAAAAAATGGCCCCCAACAATGTGATGTGTATACAATTATATGCCTTGCAAAAATTAGCATATCTATCAAAGATTCCCCAATGAGAGACTCAAGCGAGACCCCTCATCGAGGAACCCTCCCCCTGGATGGGCCTCTCTTTGTTTACAGAATGTGTTCTGGAGAGGACCTTGGTGTCTGGGGTTTTTAGAATGTTTAGTTTCTTGGCTTAAGAGAATACTGGGTCTAAGGGAAGTTATCAAACTTAAAGTTAATTCTAACTACGTAGGCTAAAAGCACTAAGAATACATAAAAGCTATATGAAAGAGTGTATAAAAGGGGTATAAAAAAAGAGCAAAAAATCATCATGGCATCACTAACAGGCTACGTGGCTACTGGCCAGAAAAGGCCTCCACGCAGGTTTCCAGCAAACACTCTGTGCACCAGCCCTCTTCCTCCCCCCTCCCTCAGTCTGTAGGCAAATCTGACTGGATGAGGGAGGGATGGCAGGGCAGAGGAAGGGCATGAGGCTCCACCACTTCTACTCAAAAGCTCTTCCTCCACATGCTCATCCTCCTTTTCTCCCCAGCTCTCTCTCACACATTTCACACAGGTTCAATACCCTGACATTCATGCTTGCCAGTTTTCTTGTAACATCCTCCATACACACCACCACACTACATCTTGGATTCCTCTAGGAATACACCCTTTTCTGGAGCATGCTTTTATAGAGAATATGGGGTGGCCATGCATGATTTGTGCAACACCCACATTCAGGTCAAGCATCCAGAGAGCAGCTCTTGCTGAAATCAATATTGCTTTTAACTGAGGCACCAGATTGCACACTCTTCTGAGAAAGAGGTTCTGGCACCAGTTCTTCACTGCCTCCTATTTTTGGGCAAGCGAATGGGTGCAGATCAGCGTATTGCACGACATCCATTCCATCCTGGGAATGTAGTTACAGCAGTTGCTGCCTTGCTCATGGCTGCACAAACTGTGCATGGTGTGCTGTGTGAGGGACAAAGTGTGTACACCGGGGTGGACAGTCAGGTTTGGGGCTTTGAGATCCTCCAGCACACCTGCGATCCTGCGGGCTGGCAACCTGGTCCTGGTCTGGGCCACCAGGGCAGGTCAGGGCCACACGGGAATGTGACACAGGCCATTCCTAGGGGCTGCTGAGCACTGAGCAGCTGACCCAGCTGCATGTAAGTGGGAGTCTGGGAAGTATGTGTCAGCTGCAGGACTCTGCTGCAGGAGTTGTATACAGTATTGCTGCCCTCGGTTAGGGTTGGTATTGCTGCTTCGTGGTGAGGCATCCGTACCCTGTCCACACTGCTGCTGCTTCCCTCCTCTTCTCTGTGATGTTGCTTTTTCATGTATTCAAGACTCCCCCAGTTTGTCTGTTCCCAGCACTTTCCCTGGCATCAGGTTAACCCCTGCACTGCCAGGATCCCTAGATTGCTGATGAAGGAGGAGCTTTGAAGACTCCATGTCCCTACTGAGTGCTTTGCCTTCCAGTAGGTCTCAACTAATTTGAAGAGGATATGAAGCTATTATAGCCCAGAAAACAGGCTGATAGCAGGGAAGGGGAGTTGAAGGACAAAATATCAAAACATTGTGCCTTTCTAGCCCTGGGAAATACAGAGATGTCACAACTCTTTGGGAACAGTATTATGCCACTGACAAAAGCTATTTGAGCTTCTCTTTCTCATTTTTTAATGGCATTAAATAGCATTTTCTCTCTCTCCTCAGGGTACATTCTGGATAATTCATATCTACTGTAAACCAAAAGCATTTCCACTAATCTCAGCAAAGACTGACTCAGTGGAAAGAAGGATTTTTGATAATTAGGGCATGAAAAATAGGGTGGTCATGAGGCTTCAGAATTTTTCTCCAAAATTTTTGCAACAATCTCTCTGCAAAGGTGAACATACAGCAAGGGAACCTGCTTTAATAATTAACTAAACCCTCCCCTATGTAAATGCTATGCTGATACTTAAATTAAACAACCAAAAGTCACTCTTAGAGTGGCTACTTTGTTACACTGATATTTGTGATGATAAAATCACGGTCTGTTTCAACACCTTGCAGTGCTCCTCACTGGCAGAGATTTCATGGTGCCTTTTTATAACTGACAATACAAAACATCAGACTGCTCAGTTTTTAGCCATGTTACCATTTGAAAACAGGATTATGCAACAACACTATCACCCACATCCTTCTTCTCCCAGTCCTATCACCGTCAGCTGTATCACCCAAATTCAAACCGATTGAGGGGAGAGGAAAATAGAATCTGAAATGTATAGAGTGCCCACATATTTCATTAAATGAGTGGAGAAAACAGATGCTATTAAGGACCTCAGCTTGCTGCACAGGGTTAAGGGAAGGCTGGGATGGAGACGACCCTTCCTAGATCTAGGAGGGTCCATGCTGGCTGGCTCTACATGAACCCGCAGGAACATGTCTGTGATTTCACCACTCTAGCTTTGATGTTTCTGTGCATGGCTTTCTTCCCATCCCGTTTAACATTTTAGTTGAGAAGGCATCCTCCTAATGTGGGCTATAATCTCTGTTATTTCCACAGATCACTGACGGGACCATGACCAAGTGAGTGCGTTCATCTGGTTTCTGTTCCTCCACTTTCCTCCCCTGTCAGCAGTAACAACTCTTTCCTCCTTTTCCTACCCCAGAGAAGCATAAACACTGTGAACATTGTGAGTAACCCTCATTTACCACCTCTGTTCACTCCAGTCCCAAACTTACTTCTATGCTTACAGCAAAAATACTTCAAATACTTTTTCACTGCAGGTCCTCTCCTACAAGATAAAGTATCTGCACAAGTGTGTGCACATCCTTGCACAGACCATGTTGTCATAGCAGGTACATGCATTTGCTATGGGCCTTTGGGGACCTATCCTTTACAGAGCAGTTGCATTTTATATGATGCTTATGCATGTCAGAACTTCACACTTCCTCCCCCCAGCCCCCCGCATTAGTTAGCTCGGGTTGGTAATTCACTATTGCTTTGACATCTGGCACTACAATCAAAGCAGAATCTCACTTACCGAGGCTGCAAGGCAAGCACATCTGTGTTTCCCTACAGTTTTGTCACCTCATCATGTTTCACAGCAGAAAGTTCATTGATGACCCCGTGGCAAGGCTCTTCTGCTACTGAGGGGAGGGTTTCCCATCAGGATTGCTCTGGCAGCAAGGCCTGTCCACGAAGTTTGAGTTCAGGCCCCCACATACAGGTGCTTCACCCCATTCAGGTGTGCCAACTTAACTTTTTCCTGTGGTCATGCCCTCAAAATTTTTAAAGTGGATTTGCTTCTGGGAAACTGTAATGTAGCATGTCACAGAGATTCAACTACTCTTTCCAAGCAAGTAAGAGCTCCTCTTACACTATGCTATAAAATACTAATGCACACACAGTAAAGCCTGGATTTTAAAAATAATTACCACACCACCGCAAAAAAAAAAATTATGTCATTTTATATGTTTTGGATGGAAGAGGGGCTTCTATTAAATTAGGGTTTATTCCTATACTTCCTAGTCTATAATAAAGTATATTTATTTCCAGACCAGAGTGTGCACACAGGAACTTATTCTGCCAAGCACAGAATGAATGAGAGGGACATGAGAGGATCTAAGGAGGACTCAGCTCAGCTTTTCCCACTGTGCCCATTCATAACTGCATTCCGTGGCACCAAGTCACAAGACATAGTTGTCCATCAGCACTTCCACACCTGACCCTGCCCCACGAGCTCTGTGGTCAATGCCCCCAGACAAGACAAATCCTTCACAGAAGTACAAGAAAGTCAGTGGGGGAATGAGGACATGTGTAAAACAGTTCTGTATCTGAAAAGTGATTTGTTGGGATCTGTCATCCCTTTTGTTGAAAATGAAATAATTATTTCAGCAATAGCTGCTCTATCATATAAAAAAAACCAACCAAAAAACCCCCCCAAAAAACCCCTTGAAATTATATCAGAAAAACAGAGCTAGATACATTTTAAATTCCCACCATTACCAGTCTCTCTTGGGATCTAGCTGATTTTATTTCCTTCATCTTCCCCAACCATGCTATGTATTATTTCAGTCAATTGGATGTTGAGCAGTGTGGCATTCCCACTAAAGGGCAGGAGCAGGCTCTTATATTTGCTGTATAATTTTCAGTCATTGCTTTGTGTTTTTCCTGCTTTTCATATTATCTGCTGCTCATGCCTTGGATTTCTTTCCCTCTCTTTGTTCCCAAATGCTGCAAGTACAAACCAGGTATCTGTAAACTTACAGCCATTCCTTCATTTACAGAGCAGGCACCAACACATCTCTGAGATCTGTCTGCAAGCATTCAAGGAAAAATCAATTCCAGACATACTGTATCAATTTCAGCACTACGTAGGAACAGGCAGAGTTTAAATCTCTTACCTTTGTATGTCTTGAATCAACTCTGCCTTTCTCTTGAATAGACACCAAAGCAGAATAATCTTCCTAACTTTGAGGGAGTTTAATTCAAGTGTATATCTGTCTAAAGATATTAAATAAATATGTTTCTCCCAATTCATATGTTTTCTGAGGAAGGGGGAAGATGTGACCGCTTGATTTTGATACTTCTAGTGACCATCAGCTAATTTTACCTTAGTCCCACATTCTCTGAGGGAATCACAATGGAGTAAAGGCTTAATCTTGTTCTCATTCAAGTCAATAAAAAAATCCCCATTGGTTTAAATTAGAGCATGGGTGATCCTAAAATATGAGTCAGAATTGCACAACCCAATTTTCTTCAGGCTAGAGCTTAAAGAACCTCTCTTAAGCCACATACTTACTCAAGCTCCTCATGTACAAAAACACTGCTTTAACAAATGAGGCCCCAAACCCTGACTCACGTGTTGCTCAACTGAACTCCCACTGCAGTACTGTAAATATCACTTAGGGAGTTAAGAGATTTGTTCTTTCACCCCTAGAGCAGCATCACTTTTTTTCCTTCCCTAAGTCTTCTCCTCTGCAAGCCCCTACACTTTGCCCTGTGCCTTCATAGAAATAGCAAAAGCAATAAACTTTTGTTTCCCTCTACAAACATTATGAAACTCCTTAATTATTAAAATGTCTGTGTTGTTTCACTGGAGGAAAAAGTCAAGCTCTGCGTGTGTTCTAATTGTTTGTTTTCTTCTCAGTTTCCTTGGCATAGGTTGTTTGGTTTTTTTTCTTTTATATAAGCTTAAGCAAACATTTCTCCAGACTCAGCATTCAAAAAGTTCCTGGTGAATTAAACCAGTTGAGACTCACCAACCTGAATCTTTCAATGCAGACATGATGAGGGGAGGTGATTTCATTTTATGGTAAGGTGTCTGCAAGACATCTAGGAATCTCTGGAAGTGAAAGAATACAGTTGGCCTTTTAAATCCCAAGAGTTACAGTCAAAAACCTTCTTGAATCTGTAGCTGAGCTACAGGCAATGAATTGCACAACGCATTTTCTAATCAAGACGTACCTGATGCTGTAATAAACTGTGGTTCACGAGATCTTCGTGGCTGCCAGGCCCTCACAAGGGGCATTCAGCACAGCAGCAGCTGTGCAGAGAGGCCATGCAGGCAGGGCTGCCTCCCCTGCCTTGCCACGAGCACTCCTCACAGCACTGATGCAGGACATGGCTCCTGCCTGGAGAAGCAGCCTCCTGTCAAAGAGCTCAGGCTCTACCTCTTGCCCCAAATCACTCATGCCCATGCTGGGAGCTGCACGCCGGAGCTGAGGCAGGAGAGAGCTCTCACTTCCCTCTCTTGATGAAAATTGTCATCACTAAGGTTTAAGCTCCCTTTCTCTTTGGCTTTTCAAGGCCCCTCAGGCTCTGCCCCAGCAGATGGGCTGCACAAACATGGTGATTCCAGCATATCTGAAGCCAGCACATGCAGGGGATTTGAGTGTGCTTCAGGGCTCCAGTCCAAGTGTCAGCCAGCCTGGGAGGGGTTCCAGCCACAAACGAGTTCAGGACAAATGGCCAGTCTTTTTTCAGCCTGGAGAAAGTTGGCTTTGTGAAACATGCCCAGTGGAACCTGGACATATGGTAGCTTTAGCTGCAGAGGACTTCATGTGCATAATCCGCCTTCCCGCACTTCTGTCAGTGACAGCTGGGAGGTCACTATAATTATCCTGAATTTGGATGCTGAGCAGCACTGAGCACTTGTCTGTTTGAGGGAAGAGAGAAAATCTGTTTGCAAACGGCTTGCAGCTTAATGTCTTCCAAGTGTGTCTGCCCCTCCTCGCTTATAAGGACTGTGCACTGGGAGATCAGGCAGAGGATTAATGAAGTGGACACTCATCTACTCGAGGTTTTGTTAAAGCTGAGTCAGTAAACCCGATTAGTCGTCGGGATGTCCAGGCAGGATTAATTTGGGATTGGAAATAGGCTGGTAAAGAAATGTTGGGTGCGTTTCTCCTCCTCCTCTGTCAGTGCTGTGAGAAGGTTTCGTGCCTGTGGGATGTGGTGTGATCAAGTGGCTGTTCCATGAGGGAGATTCTCAGCACTAAGTGGAACGAGATATGTTACTCTCTAAGCTGCAAGGGAAAACAGAAGGGAGGTCACTTTGTTCTCTCTTTGCAATGTTTACCTGCTGTTTTATCAGAACTGCAGAACCCATCTCTATTAAAAAATTATCTGTACTCTATGTTGGATTCTTGATGAAACTGGGGAATTTTTAACTAGAGAGAGATACACTTAAGGGGTTATACAGTTTCTCAAATTTTTTCATGAGAAAATTTTTTCCAATTTTTTAAAGTCCAGTTCAGCTATTTATCAAGTAACACCCAAAAGGTACTAAAAGAAGCCCAGAAAGATCGGAATTTAAGGCCAAGAAGACAGCAGAGTTGTCCTGATCCTACATACTAGAGACAGAGCACATCATCCTGTGCGCAGGATATTCAGGTTATAGCAATGCAAATTTTTCAGGATCAAGAATCTTTTGGGATGGTGGCAATCAGAGTGGGATGTGCACAGTGCACACTTCCAAGTATCTTCCTCAAAACCACATTTTTGTGCCAGTCTTTCCCTTGGAGGGCAGTAAGCCAGAGGACCTAAGGGGACTGACACTACAGGTCAGAAGCACCGTGGTGTTTCACCAGCAGCTCCCAGCGTGGCAGTTTGTAGAAGGACCTCCTGTACCCAGGATTTCTCCAAATAACAATTAGACTTTCCTGGAAAGTACATACAAAAGCATGATGTGGTGACCTCTGTGAGAGAACACAGCACTCTCTGCTTCAGAATTTGTCCTTAAAATGTACAGTGCCTTCAAACAAAGAGAACGGGGGCTTCATACCTGTCTTTAATTCTGTTCCTACTCATATTTACTGAATGTCCTTCAAAGTGGATAATGTTACCTGCTCTCAGCTATGCAGGCTTACTGTGCAAGCAAGGAACTGTAACATGGAGCAGCAGGATGGCATAAGGAGGAGGGGTTTTTAATTTTTGACTTGTTCATGACCCATACAGATAATTTAAATAATTTGTATAATTGTGTTTTAACAGAACATGTTGATGTTTTGCTCTCTTAAACCCAGACGGCATTTTTAGGATGTCTGATACGCTATTTGAATGCTTTCAATACCAGTTCTTGAATGAACTCTCTGATCATAGAATCACAGAATGGTTTGGGTTAGAAGAGACCTTAAAGATCATCTGTTTCCAACCCCTCCACCTTCTACTAGACCAGGTTGCTCAGAGCCTCATCCAGTCTGCCCTTGAAAACTTCTAAGGGTGGGGCATCCCCAGCTTCTCTGGGCAACCTGTTCCAGTGCCCCACCATCCTCACAGTGAAGAATTTCTTCCTTATATCTAATGTAAACCTGCATTCTTTTGGTTTCCAGGCATTATCCCAGAGTAAAGATAATGACTCCTAGAGTACTGTGCAAAATCAGAAGCACTCCCTACAAACCATTTACCATCATCTGTCAAATAGAGGCATTTTCCATAAAACCTGAAGGGGTACAAAACTGTGAAGAACAGATTTATAGTGAACTATCGTTCTACTTGGGAGGAGAGGAGACTTTTCTGGGTTAGCACAAAGCTTTAGAAAACAGAGGCCTGAAACACAGCTCTCTGCTCTGACGTCTTCCTGCAACAGCCCCTGGAGAAAATATCATTTATGAAGCATTGAGCTCGCAAGTTAAATGAGCCATGTTGTGCGATCTGTGCATTCAAGAATGGGCTCGCTTCTTACAGGATACGTGTGATGCCGTAGGCTGCCCTTAGAGAAGCAAGTGACACTCCTGGACCAAGATGATTCAGAGTTTCTGCTTTCCAGGTCTTGCTATTGTGGAGATATTAAAGGATGAAAGAAGCACAGGATACAGTGTTTATTGTGCACTGCGGTGAAGCTCTTCCCAGTCACACAGCCAAGTTTGAAGCTAAATTCAAATGAAAAGCAATTCCTTTCAGTGAAGATAAATTAAAGTTTGCAAAAGATAACATTTCCCAGAGAATGCAGCTGAGACAAATGATTTCCTCATCATCTTTGGAAGGAGAAGGTCACTTGGGAAGAGGTGAGTGAAAATTAGTCAAGAGCGCCTGTCCAACAGCCCTTCACAGGGAACTGGATCAGATTCAGCTTTGGTGGATGAAAAATAGCAAGAGATGGGCATCCTGTCAGCTGCCCTTTCTCCCTCCCAGCCATCAGGGGATTCTCTGGTACCAAGCTTAAGCCTTTCTCTTAAGAATAATTATCAGGTAGAAAACCCTATGGACTCATCCAAATACCTGAACCCTCTCAGTGCATGAGGTGCTGGCACCGGGGGTGACAAGATGAAACCACCCCTGGAGAACTGACAGGGGTAAGCCCATGCTGGTTTCTGCCAGCTTGCACTCCACCCTGTTCTCTCACCACATGCACCAGTCAATGGCCATGCCAAAGCAGATAAATGCCTCTCACTCACTAGCTGGGAAGTGCAGAGACACCTTTTCCTGTTGTCTGGACCATAAAGCACCAGGAAATGTGCCAAGGATGACCTGGTCTGCTGGTTCTTTTTCCAGCAGTGTGGTATGAAACCCTCCAAGAGGTGGAAGGTGAGAACAACCTCTTGCAACTGTTGCCTGTTTTTGGAAGAGCGGTGCCCGGGGCAGGCTGGCAGATGATGGAGATGAGCATGGGTGGTACAGAGCCCAGCAGGTGCTGCAGGGAAGGGGCTGCTTGTGCAGGGGACAGGTAAAATGCCCAGGGGTCGGCCACGTGTGCATTAAGGGCGAGTGAAGTGGGAGAACTTTTTTAATCATCATAAGGCATCTCCCCTTGAACAGAAATTCCTCATTAAGCAGAAGAAACGGAGATGGAATTCAGGATGAGTTTTGAAGCCATTCTTATCCATAGTATTGCAACAATAACCAATAATACTATTTCTTGTGGTGCTTTCCCCCCATGGTGATCTTACTTGGCACATCGACTTTTTGGAGCCTTGTGTCCAGTGTTATTTAAATCGTGTTTAGGGCTCTGAACACATTTGGTTGTTGCATAAAGTCCCCAGCTACTTTAAAGCAGTATTAATTCAGGACCAGCATAAGGAAGAACTGAAGACAGTCTGTTTTTCAAAAGGAAAAATCTCTTGGACAAGTCTAAGCAGATCACTCTTCTGCTTAGAAAAAGAGAGTAAACCCCAGGCTAAACCACTGAAGAGCACATGCAGCCCTAGTGACCTTCCTGGGAAAGATTGTGAATTGCGACTCAGCTGCGTGTTGTTTATCCAGAGGTGATTATGCCAACAAAAATGCACTTATTTTTCTCTGCTGCTTTTCTGAAGATCTCTTATAATTACCTTGATTTGAGATAGCATTTGATGGCATCTAAGACCTGAACAACCCTGACTGGCACTTCTGATTACAAGAGATTAGACAGGGTGGGAAACCTGAAGTTTTGCTTTATTTGCTTTAGAGCATTTATT
This sequence comes from Oriolus oriolus, assembly GCA_013400235.1. Taxonomy (NCBI): domain Eukaryota; kingdom Metazoa; phylum Chordata; class Aves; order Passeriformes; family Corvidae; genus Oriolus; species Oriolus oriolus. The sequence continues at coordinate 20,336 of VXBT01009887.1, read as the reverse complement.
CTTTTTATGCTTGATCCAAAGCCCACTAGAGTCCAAATGAAAGTTTCCATTTCTTTAAGTTTTAGTTCAATACCCTTGCCAACAGCCATTTAGTCAGCACCTGACTACTAGCATATGTAATCAAAACAAGTCTGACAATGAGATGCTAAACAATATTTGTGGACAGTAGGGGCTCAGCATGGACTTTCACGCTGGAGGAAGAAGCTCTCTAGGTCACTCCCGAGATACTTTGGCAGGATAAAGAGTAGCAGCATGAGTGCCCAAATGGTGGTGTCCATCTGGCACAATTTGGGCAGACAGATTGATTCTTCAATGACCTGAATGCAGAAAACTTTCCCCTAACAAACCCTGATTCTGATACTCCTTGCCTGGACCTCTGGTAACTTGAGAATGCAGATTGTTAGAGCTTAAACATGTAGTCTCTGAAAAACAGAAACCTGCAGGCAGGTTTTGTTACAGCCATTTAAATGGATTAACTCCCATACAAAGTTGGTTACTCTGTTTATTTCCCCCTGCCCTGTTTTCATGCGTATTATCTTACTTCCTGCAATCCCAGTGGAACAGAAATCAAGCATCTCCTCATTAAAATTCAGAGCTAACAATTTTGGCATCCTCTTGTGCAATAAGCAGCTTTATTTCAGATTGCACATAGCCTACATTTTGCACCATAGACAGCTTTACAGAGTAAAGCAAGATATATAGCAGCCAAATAAAAGATAAAAAGAGAAGGCTGAACCTTTCAGGCACTGGGGTTTTTTGGCTAGAAGGTCTGCTAGGACTACATTGTCCTTGTGGTCATTAACAGAACAGGGGTTTTAGGTTTAGAGTTTTTATTAGACTTTCCCCAGCACTAACAACAGTATACACACAATTGAGATCTTAATTTTTGTGTAAAATTACTAACCAGCACTGTTCACATTTTCAGAAATGGTCTTTAATGTTTATAAATTTGCAGGTTAGACAGGAAACAAGATTCAGGTGGCCTGGATCATGAGATGAATCAATTAACCTGGAGGAGATTTAAGGGGGAGAGAGAAGTTGCTAGTGAATTAAGTCTGTTTTGGAAGAAAAGGTGTTTTTGTTTGTTTTTTACACTGCAAATGAAGCTTTTCACGCTGTTCCTGACATATTACATTACTGAGGATAGGCTTGGAGGACAAAGAGGTTTGTTAAATTTTTCATTTTTTTTTAAATTTCTTTTGCCTGCACTATGATTTCTGTCTGTATGTGTGTTTCCATGTAAATTGTTCATTTCAGTTCTTCCTTTGCGTGAAGCAAAAACAAGTACCTGAATGGTTTCCAAGAGTATTCAGGAACAGTCTTCCTGTCCTGTAACTCTTCAGGGGATGGAATGTTGATATCTCTGTGCAGAAAATCAGAGGGATCTGTAAGCTGCAGTCAGCTCCTGCTGGTTACAGTGCTGCTTTGAAAATACTCCTAAGCTTAGATCTGTTAACTTTGCATGAGGAAATCATGTGACAGAAATAGATACATTCATTAAGGTTTTTTTCTGGTTTTGCGCTGTGTACACCATGAGTCCTTCTCACCTGGTTCTTAGATGTTGTCCCTCATCTGTGAAGTTGCTCTCTGAAAACCACTTTGGCTATCTGTAGCACTTGATATGGCTGCTATGACTTTTGTTTTTAGCACTAAATTATCTGTGACAAGCTATCCAGTAAGTAGTTATCATAATATATGTTAAGTTTTCCTTTGTTTTTACGAATAATGTGGACTGCTCCTTCAAATGCAGCTTCCAGCGTTTTGATTGGCTCTCCAGTTTGTTGGGTCCCATGTGATTCTCCAGATGCAATTGTGAGATCAGTCTCTGTTATCAGCTTCAGATTAGCAGGAAGATTGGTTTGCATTCATCAGAAGTATTCTTGGCATTTAACAACTTCTGTTTCAGAATGTGGATTATCAGTTACCCCTGTGTCTTCCCTTGTGACTTGTGACATACAAATGTAAACTTCGGTGCTAATAGCCTTTTGCAGGTGTGGTCTAACAATTACAGGTCCCTGCCTTGCATATTCTTTGTCACAGAGTTTCATACTTGTTTATCTGCACCTAGGATTTTATCCTCACCATCGTCCACAGACCTTTTCAGTCCCTTTTTATTTTAACATGGAGAATACCTTCAGTTGGAGAAAAACATCGGTTTCTACTTTGATTAACAAGTTGTGAGGAGGCTTGAAGAGGATGTAACACCACTGATACAAACAACACTCTCTGAAACAAAACTGATTTCTGCAAACCAATGTACGTTCCCTTTCATAGCATGCTGGTTGGGTTGAAGTTTGTCTCTGGGTTTTCATGGTTGTTTCTCCTCATGTAGAGTTATTTATAGGATGTGAAAAAGTCCAGAAGGGTTATTGTTTTATACTATGAATGTGCTTTATCACTGTAAATGACAATGAACCTGTGGTCCCTCACTTTTCAGTGCTGAGGTCTGGAATATGATTTCAGTTTTAGGCAACTCTTGGAAGACAACATAAAAATTTGTTCTGGTGTGACTGTAGGTGGCAACTACATCAGCTGTGTAGGTCTTTAATGCTTATTTTAAGAGGTACTCACAACATCTTTCTTTAGAGCTTCACCTTCACAGATTGGGAAGCTTATGCTTCAAGCCAGCTATAGGAAATTGTATGTAGCCCAAACTTCATCAGGCATCACCAGCAACATATAATTGGAGTGGCAGTAGGTGTATAAATGAACTTGGTATTATGGTATCCAGATTTCACTTTAGCAACTATCCTGAAAAAGCTATTGACCTGGAAAGCTAGTACTTGATTAAAGAGATGCTCATAAACCATGTAAACAAACCTGTCTCTTTCAAACCAAATTTACTGCTTAAACAGGAATAAGTCTCTCTGGGTGATACTGCTTTCTTTAGACTTTTTAGCTGAGAGGGGATCTCTTCAAAACTTAATTCATTTGCAAGCACACATGAGTTGATTCAGTCATATATAAAGTTGTAAGATGGGCAGTCTCAGATCTGTGCAGTCTGAAGAACAGCTCAAAAAAGCTTCTTAAAGTTCTGGAAGATCCTTAAGTGACTAATGCAATAGAAACACGGATTGTTCAGCGGCCAAACGCATTTTCCCAAGAAGAGAGTGTGGGATCAGACCCCTTCCCTTCTACACACAGTCATACCACAGTGCCAAAGCAGACAGATTTCACCTGGTTTGGCAGAGCAGTTGGTTTATGGAGAACAGCTTTGGCTTACAGTAGCTGCTCTCTGCTTCACACACTCTGTGTAAGACTTGATCAGCTCCCACTCAGAAGCTGTTATTTTTCTCCTGTTAAACATGCTGTCCAAGAAAAAAGCTGTGTGTTACAGCTATACATGATCCTATCTTCTCATGATGACCTTTCCTTAAGTATTTTTAAGTAAGATCTCTGACTGAGAAAAAACTAGACACCACTTTGAGAGTGGGGGAAAAAACTATAACCAGGTAGATTTTATCTTTGAATTAGAAACTCAACAGGTTGGGCCTGAGTCTCCAGCTCCCCAGCAAAGCACTGGGCAAACTGGCAGTCAGTAGGGTACCATAGAGAAAATGCCACATTTTCAGTGGCAAAGAAAATTATTCCTGTGGTAACAGAATGTGTCTTTCGTTACTCTTATCTTTTCAACTGACTTGAGGCAGAGTGGAATCTCTGGTCTGTTGCTACAGTAGTATCTACTGCTTTTTAGAATAGCCTGTGTTCTGTTTGTAGCTTCCACAGCTTTTAATCAGAGAGGAAAAATTATCCTTATCTGCAGTGATAAGGACCTCCTTGGAAAGTCACAGCATTTGTGAAGTACTCCCACCATGGAGTGGTGCTCAGTGACCACCTAGGCTGATTGACTCAGTGAAACGGCCCCAGTTTCTACTTGCTGTCAAATATCATTCCCTTTGCAGTAACTTTAAATATTCCCAAGGTTAGACAGTATGATTAAATCTGTTAAATATTATAGCGTTGCCTCTAAGAATTGGCATCCTCCCCTTCCCAAGACACACTTCTTCCAGTTCTGAAGGGAAATGGTGCTAATTAGCTGTATTATGAAGGTGTGACATCTTAATTCACTATAGCTACCTTCCTTTTAGGAGAGCTGGCTAATTGCAGAACCAGAGCCCTTAAAAATGAAGCCTATATTAGTTATAGACAGTGAACAATCATCCTGGTTAATAGCTTGGATTATTAGTTATAGTTAACATGTGCACTGCCAAGAAATCCCAGGCTAGACAATGAACTTATGTTTGTGAGTTTTATTTTGATTTCACCAAGCGACATCACAATGGTGTCTGTAATACAACTAATGCAGTGTAAAATGCAGTGTGTAGGGTCTGTCTGCACAATGTGGAGAGACCTGAAGCAGTTTTAAATAGCAGTAGACTACTTGCAGAATCATGGACTTCAGCATGAATTCATTTGACCAGAATCTGCAAGACGTTTTGCTTCTCAGCTCTCTGCTGCAGGTATCCAGATTTTCCACTAGCACACACATGCACCTGGATATCACAGAGTCATCAAGGTTGGAAGAGATATTCAAGATCACCTGGTCCAATCATGAACATAGCACCACCATAGTCACCACTAAACCACATCCCTGAAGTGGATGTGTGTCTATTAGCCTCATCAGAGATTGCAAAGCACATTCAGATCAAGGATTTTTTGATGATTATACTCAAAGGAGTCCTGCCTGAGGGAAGGACTTTTTCTTCACAGGGTGCTCACTCTTTATCAGCTTCTGGTATCCAGATAGAGCTAAGGGAGGTTGAACAATTAGCCCCCAGATCTGAAAATGCAGTAGCAAAGAGATAAAAAACTGCATATTTTCCTTTTTCCATGTGTGCTGCCACAAAGAGCCTGTCTGAGGTTTAGGCAGGTCTGGATCAGCACATCAATCCTTCAAAGACCCTGGAAAGATATGTCAGTCCCACACAGTTCTGTAGCCATCCAAATAACTTGCAGCCTCTTTGCTGCCTTCTAAACCGCTAGTTTTTCATCCCTGATCAGTTCCAAGCTGTGATACATTAGGAAGAAAATATCTTCCCAGCTCCTCTAAAAACCTGAGTTTTATTGTGATCTATATACCTGCCAATACCAACAACAAAATTAGTCATCTTTTTAATCCTTCTTGGATACTGGGGTTTGAAGGTTTGATTTGAGACCAGAAATAGAATTCCCTCTTCCCGTGGCTGTGTTTCTGAATGCTTATCCTTTATTATGCTAGTCTACATCACCCATCTTGAGAGGAAACACAAGGTTTATATCTATCTTTAAGAACATGCACACACCCCAGGAATAAGAAAAATAGTTGTGAATAGTTCATCTTTTTCAACAGAAGATGTTTAACAAGGAGAAAGGAACATTTTGGTTTTTTTCTACCGCTTCTTACACATGGCTTTGATTATCAGCATAAGAATGCCATTTCAGCCAAACCTTGTCAGTAAACCCAATACACAAAGGAAAACGTGGTTTCTAACCTGTGCTAGCTGAGCCCACAGCAAAATCCTGGCATACAGGCAAAATTTGCAGTTGTATTCCCCATCAGCTGGTGAGTGTGAATGTTCCATCTAGGATGGGACTATAAAATGACCAGTGGGAATGGGACATGCAAGGATATATTATCAATATTGGCTGAGACCTTCCCTTTTCAGCAACAGAAATTGCTGGGATCTGAAGAGCTGCACCTTCTTGCTTTGCTCAATGACACTTCAATCCTGCTGTCAATGTGCTATTTGCTGCAATTTGGAGATGGGCAACTTGCTCAGAATGACAGGCAGGAAAGCCCATTTTGCCACAACCTCTTTCTCCCCTTCAATGCAGTAAGATGACCATTTAAGTACAAACAGGCTCAACCTTTTGGCACCTGTCAAGAACATTAAAGGTCACTTAATACAGCAGTTTTCAATGCATTTTCTGCTGCCTTCTGTTAAGTTGGAAGTAGTTCCAGCACAGGCCATTGTAAGTCACCCCAGTACAGGTACTTCCTAGGCATATGTTTTGCTTCAGAGCATTGCACTGCTTCTGCATGTTCATTACTGAAGCACTACACTCAGCAATATTGAAAAGTGGGCCAGTGAGCTGCACCAAACAGCAGGCTCACAAGTCATACCCTTCCTTCACAATAAGATCTTCCCAAGATCGGCCAACACATCTCACCCCAGGATCTTTTTGCCCTCTACCATTTCCTCTGTTCTTCATCAGACTTCTCTGTCCTCATGTCTTGTAAAACCCCCTAATGTCCACACCCCACTTCCCTGGTTTTCATAATTGCTTCCATGGGTAACTGGTGAATGATCTGTGTCCTGCAGACTTTTGAAATCTCTCTCCTCTCACTACCAATGCAACTCTATAGACATACACTCAGTGTATTTTCCTAATCTCAGACTCCTGCAATGTCTCTTTCATCTGACACCTGGGACGTGCAGTGTTGCATAAATTTGTGCCAAAATACCAGGTTCTTACTACCTGCCATTAAAGCTCAAGTCTAGGGGATGGATTATGGAAAAACTTCCATAAAAGGGCAGATAAATCAGATAAATATACTCCACAGAGGAAGGAGATCTTGAGGGGAGACATGTATATGTCTTAGACTGGTGGACACTCACTGACTGACCACATTCACATTTCCACTTTGGAAATCACATGAGCAAAATAGACTGCAACACCACACAAATCCCTAAGCAAAATCAGTGATTTTCAGTTCTGTATTTAAATGTCAACTTTTTTCCTAATGTAGCAACAAGGCTTCATACATATAGATTGCAAGTTAGAAAGGCAGAGGATTGTAGGCACCTCTGTTTATGGTAAAATATGCGAGAGAACTGGAACATATTCCTGAATGAGTAAGGCAGAGCACGTCCTATAGCACCACCTAGCAGGCTAATTTAAAAGTGGTCCATATCCCCGGATCCCTAACTACAACGTGTTTGTGCATCAGAAACAGGGTGTACTTCAGTCTTCTTTCACCTTCCTTAGGGTAACAGCTGCTTCTTGAAACCAGAATCGTGCCAACGTGGTGATTAGTAAAGCTGGGGTTCCTGTTTTTCCCAATCATATTTATTATAAATTTCTTAAGAGAAACAACAGTAAAAATGTAATGCCAGATTTTTGAGGTTTAGTGTAAGAAACCCTTGTTTTCTAGATCTCTCCAGCTGGTGCAGAACGCAGAAGCACCTCTCAGAAAGCCAGACTTCACAAACCCACCCAACCCTCTCTCCTATTCACCAGGAGGTTAAGTAAGTCTTAGCGACTCTCCGGCTTTTAAAATCCCTCATCACGCTGTGTGTTTCAGTTAGTGAGGAGTCTGTTGTCCATCATCCCCAACATACACTTTTTCTTTGTACATGTGCATGATGTATGAATATCAGTGCCAATGTACATGCAAATTGTAAGTTTTGGCACATGGTGAAGCTCCATGCTGAGGCTGCAGACTGAAGACTACAACAGCTCTCTGCTGACATAAAGAGGGAGGTGAAGCTCTCTTCTTTTTTTTTTTTTTTTCCCCCTGGCTGCCTCATACCTTGTTAAAGCCTTGGCACTTCTCAGAGTTTTCAATGCTCCCATTCAGCTTGATAACCTAGCAGAAAATGATGCCTTTTTGTCTGTTACTATGTTTTCTGCTAACAGCGAGGTAAACTCATGAGGTCCGATGGATAACAGAGCCGGCAAAAAGCAAGTGGCTCAAAGGGAGACAGGCGAAAAAGGTGGGATCTTTCCTCTGACTTCTCCCTTTGGGTGGCAGCAAACTATTCATCTGCTATGCCATACTGCATAAAACCATAACCTAAGGGTAGAACTGTGCCCTGTCATGAAGCAGTGTGTTTTCTTAGCAGTTAGCAACCCGTTTATTGGAAGGTAAAACCAGGGTTGTCATTACCACCTTCTGTTCAGAACAGGCTATGCCTAGCCAGGCCTGTTTAGCACTAATATTTCTACAAATCAGATCATCTAGTAGGAAAAAGATAGGATAAATATCTTCATTAGGATACTTTCATTAAAGTCCTAAAACCCCCAATGAATTTGAATGAGAACTCCTAAGTATTCAGTTTATGATCTTAATCCTTTCATGTGAACTCAAATGTCATGCTAAAATGTTTGGGAACTAAACCTTTACTGGTAAGAAATGCTTCAGTCAGGGGCTGCTACAAAGAAAGCAAGATCTGTCAAATTAATCATAAGTAGAAAATTACAACAGCTTGCTTTTATTTCTATTCTGTTGCCTCTCTACCCACTACTGAGCATAATTCCCATTTGGATAGTGAAAAATGATTACCATATGATTGCCTGGTGCAAAGGGACACTTTACACAATCATCCAGCATCAGTGCAAACTTTTCCTGTAAGTGAGACAAATCCAACCTTTTACTGTCCCCTACCTAAATAAAATCCTAACCTGGCCAAAAGCTACTCTGTATTCTTGTTTTGCAAGGACTAGCACATCCCAGGGGCAAGGCTGGACTTCCCAGAGCTCTGCCCTCGGATGCTTCCAAAGGCTGCTGCTCTGCCACCCACCTCCTCTGCATTTCGCACCTTGCCAGGGCTCTCTGAGAGGCCACTTTGTGGAACAAATCCACACGGACTTACTGAGAAACTACACTGGCCATCTGCTTCGAGCAAACAGTAACTGTAAAGCAAATAAAAAATCCCTGCATGTGTTATTTTCCCATTAGGGATGGCAGAGAAAACAAATCCTACATGAGGGATGCCAGCTATGCCACTTGCTGCCGTCCCGGCAAGCATTCCTGCCCTGCAGTGGAGAGGGCCGTATTAATAATACAGATGTAAAGTATTTTGCAGGAAGAACACAGCATAGAATACAAAGGCACAGAATTAATTTATGACGCGGGCAAAGAGAGCGGCAGCCCCCGCCTCAGGCTGCGGCTGCCCTTTGCGGGAGGGTGGGTGTCTCTTGCTCTTCGCCTGCACGGGCAGCGGCGCGGATCTTCCCCTCGGGACCTTCCCGGAGCCCGTTTGCTCGGGGCCGCAGCTCAATTTGTGCGAGAGCGGCAGTGCCCGGGCCGCGCTGAGGGGACCCGGCCCCCCCCGCCCCGCCCGCCCTGGCGCCTCCGCCCGCCCCTGCACCGCCCCTTCCGCCCGCAGCCCCGCCTCGGCCCGGGACGCGCGGTAGGTGCTGGGCGGGCGCGGTGCGGGGGGGCCGGGTGGTTCCCTCAGCAGGGTCCCGAGGTTGTCGATTTCTGCCACTCTCCTCTTCTATATTTTTATTTTTGTCACAGCCCGAGCCCTGGAGGCGGGTCCGGCCCGCGCGCCGTTTCCTGATTGATCGTGCTTTAAGCTGGGCTTTCACCTCGACTACGTGCGATTATAAAGCAATAAATTCTGTAACACACACGTGTTATGGCCAAACCTGCTTAGATATCCCCCGTCTGAACTTCAGCTGTTACAGTTCTCAGAGTTCAGGGAGAATTAAGTGCCCATGACACCGCAGAGATAGAAAGTACTTCAGCGTTTGAGGGAGGCCGCTGTGTAAGCGTGGTGGTGGCTTCATGGTTACTAAACGATTAAATTTGCAGGATGTGGACCATATAAATTGCCTTGTAGTTTCCGGTTGCTTTCCTCATACATAAATTGCACAAAGTTTATGAATAAAAATAAAGATGCCATACGCAGTCAGGGCTGCAGTGGGATATCTGCAGGCGCTGAGCATCTGCACTGACCCTTGGGGAAGGTTTGAAAACATAAATGCTAAAATATATTGAGGGCAGTTTTCCTTTTATTTTCCTGAGTATTGACTATTATGAGAAAACAAATACTCTGTGGCATTTCCTGCTTACTCTTGCATTAGATACGCAAGATCACATTTGATCACACAAGAAAGGAGAATGGAGTTTTCATTTGGTAATGGAATAAAGGAAAATAGAGTTTTCAGTATGGTCTGTCCTTCCCCACACGGGTGTGGATGTAAGCTGTAGAGGGACTTTCCTCCTTGCAGCATTTCTAATCTTAAAAAGATGTTAGCCAGCTCCAATGAGAGGTCATTCTCTAATAGGAGAAACCTGTAAAGTCCCTGCTCCCAGCTTCACATGAGGATCAAGTGATAGGCTCCCTACAATCATCCCCTTAAGAAGTGCTGCCCCCCTTACTGTAAATGACATGACCTTTTCAGTCAGATCTAGACTACCAGATTTGCCGAGAGGTCATAAACTTCAAAGTGTTCATTTGAGTTTAGTATTACCATTTTCTGGTTTTTAGCTCTGTTATCAAGATTTTCTCCTGAAACTGGGTTTCCTCCAAGCTCTTGGCTCTTTAGCGTGTTTTTCTTAAATAATATTGTCAAACAACTCACCATCTCTTGTCTTTAGCAGAATGTAAGAATACCGACAATATTACAGTAAGAAATGCATATTAAATTACTGTATGCTTACATGCGTCATGGTTTTTATGAAGCATTCAGTGTGTGTCCAGTGCAGCATAAACATTAAACAAGATTATTCTTCCCCTGGTGAATTTACGGTCTGAAAGATCTTCATAGGAAGGAGTAGCAATAACATATCATTAAAACACCCCCTTTAAATTAATCCCTTTTTATTTCCCTGTGGTTAATACTCATTTGCTGTCGATCATGACTGTTATATCCTGGCCTGTCGTGTAGTGCTGTTTGATGATGTTACAGACCCCAGTTGTCCAGTCTGGCCCTCTGTGAGAAGTTCTTGTTCAGCACATGTGGAAGGAGAGAGCACATGTCCCTGCTTCAGCTGCTGCCACACAAAGCCCAGCAGCATAGCTGAGACCCACCTTTGATGGTACTCCACACTAAGACTTTGGCTGTTGTATCAAAGCACGGTTTCCTTCTGCCACCTCGGCTTCCTGTGAGGACAGCTGGAAACACTCATGTCTTTAACAGCTGCAGCAAGATTCTGTGAAGCTCGTGTGTTAGAGCCCTGAGAGAAGAGACGCTGCAAATGGAAAGAGGGGCATCCAGTTTTCCCTGATTTCTGTTGGATTTAGGTGCCTAATTCACTTTTATATCTTCATAGTAGCATCATTCTAGAGGGGAATTCTGTAGCCAATGGAATTTTTTTTAAGAAGAGATTGGAGCTTTCCTGGGCAGAGCACATAATATGGCTTGGATCACAAAAAGAGCTGCTGCTTCTGCTTCCCAAGGGAAGCAGGACTCTTGAACTGAAGGAGTTGGCAGGTTTGAAAGTTTTTAAGTTTATTTTGCTTATTTAAAGAGTCACAACATTGTCACGGGCCCTGAAACAATTTCTGTTCCCATTTCTGCTCCAGATTGAACATAGTATTTGCCAGAGAAATTATTTCAGACACAAATTTTTTAAAGTAGCTACTGAAAGCATACTGCTTTCTGAAAGTAGCTTTTTGCTGAGTAAGGTAGAACCACTGCCTGGAACTTGAATCTGAAAGAAAGAAAGAAAAAAAAAACTAGAAAATACACATACTGGGGTTTTTTGTTAGTTTTTCGTTGGTTGGTATTTTTGTTGTTTGGGTTTTTTTAATAGTGAGCTTGACTATCCAGTAGAACAAACTCCTAAAGGAAAATTCTGCCTCCTGAAATTTTTCAAATCAAAATGTGATGACTTTTGAAAGTTGTAGTCAAACTCAAGTTATTGAATTTAGTATTCAGGTTATTGATTAAAATTTTTGCAGCAGTACTACAGAGGAGGTTGGCATAGACTGAGCTAATTATTGGGTCTTTCTGACCTCAATATCCGTAGACTGTATAGTGGAAGGCAAGAGTAGGATTGTGCTAGCAAAGATTAGACAAGTCTGTTGGGTAAATACAGGGTGTCTATTGATTGCTGGGAGAGGAGGAAGTGGTGGCTTTAGTATTGTCTTTACTGTGGTAAATTGATTTACTGGAGGAAAGGCAGAAGTTAAAACTTCATCTCAATCATCCTGTGTTGCAAGGCCCAAAAATTATTGCATATCTCTTCCTCTGTAAAGATGTTTTGTTATTTTGTTAATGTAAAAGAATGTTTCTTTGGTTATTGTGTTCTGCTTCTTCTCATGTTTTTTGCTTTGGTTGTTTTTTAGGGTTTTTTTTAGTGCTAGAGAGATGACAAACCTATCCATGCACACTTTAATTCCTGATTTTGTGTTATGAACAGGTTAGGATTTGACTATGGCAGTGCCGTTCCTGCGGAAGGCATCTGTGTGGTTAAAGAAGCACAAGATCACTGTGTTGGCCGTTTCTTGCGTGGGACTGCTTGGCACTGACCTTTCCTATCATGTGTTTCCTGAGCAGACGTTCAAACTGTTGCATGAGTGCTGGTCAGAGGGGCAGCCAGCTGAACTTCCAGAGAAACTCGGTGGTGTGTTTCAGGATGTCCTTCAAGATACTGGTGTGAAGTCCACTGACTCCTACAGAGCCTTTGCAGCTTCTGGCTTCCACCCTGTGAGTGCTGGAATTCCCTGGCTGCCCGCAGGCTCTTTGGTGGGCATCCCTCCTAACTTTGAGAGCACAGCTGAGGAGAAAAAAGGAATAGTCAACCACGTTGTTGTAATAAATGGCAGGGAAGTAGACTGGGAGAGCAGTGAAGGTGTGGCTTTGAAGGAAGCTCTCACATTTTCACTTAATGCTCAGAAGTTCGCCATTGCCAGAGAAGTTGCGTATTTGCAGAATGGCAGCCCTTTAGCAAGTGCAGTTGTGGCTCCGACTTGCTTGGCTGGGACGTTTGTCTGTGGGAGAGCTCTCAAGCTGCTTCTGGGGTTATCCAGGGGCCCTGTGATCCTCCGCGGCCTCTGTAACCTCGTCACTGCCATGGGAGGACTGCTCTGCTACTGCGTCTCTTCCGACGCTGTCACCTATCACCTGGACTGCAGGGCTGACAGGAAGGCAGCCGTGCTTTCCAAGGACTACGCCAGAGGTGGCCTTGAATTTTATGATAAAATCTTGTCCCGCAACAGGATTTTTCGTGGTCTGATGGGCAAACAAGGGATGAAAATGTATGCCCCGAGTGGTAACCTTTTCCCAAGGCACTGGTGCAGAATAAAGTATACCCCGTACACTTACCGGAGAACTTTGATTGTTAATATTTTAAGAGAGCTCCAGGCATCAGATGGGAGTGCTTGAATTTTAAACTTGTGAATTATGTATTTTGGAACACTGCTAGGCTGCTTTTTTTTTTTACTTCTGTATCTTCATTAGAATTTTGGAGTTTATTTTTGCATATAGTTCGGGAGGAGTTATTGCACGTTCCCTGAATAAAGAATTCTCTCATAAAATATTGAAGATGTGCTTCTGAAGTGCTCAGTTCTGTGTGCATCTCAAATCACAAGACTGCTGAGGAGGGAAACTTTTTAGACATTGATCTGCAAGTTCTGCTGCGCTGCTTTGCCTTCCTGCCATTTCAGTCTGGCAAACTGAGAGAGGCAAGTCCAACGGAGAGTTTTGGGATCCTTATCATTTAACCTGGGCTGTTTGCCGTTTCTCCTATGGAACAACACAAAGATGTTTAAAAAAACCGGCAGTCTGTATCGTGTGGTTACATAAATATCAACACACAAAGCGGTTCTGTTCTGTGTGAGTTCTTGCGCTGTGTAAATTCTTGTGCTGCAATCACCATTCTTCAGGGCACATTAGTTACTCTGCAGTTCGTTCCAATACCGAGAGATTATTAGCAGCCCCTGCATCATTTGCTTGAATCTACTTCTCTCTCCAGGACATGGTGACTGGAGCATCACTGTGAATGTCTCCCAGGAGCAGTAGTATGTAACAGGACTGTCCTGGGTTGGTTGTTTTCTCACAAGTGGGGTATGTGTGTTGAGAAGAGATTTTTCTGCTTGCTTTGGTATAGCTTTTTGTTTCATTTAAAAGTACACGTAGGTGTTACGTCCTACACGTTCACCTGTTATGTCAGTGAAGGCATGGTATGAGACATAAGTCTGGCATTTAGTGCAGAAATTGGTGAGGTCTTTGATGAAGAGTTGCCAAAGGAAATTACTCTCCTGTATCCAGCTAGCTTAAGAAGATTTTGTCTGGCAGGCCAAGCTTTGCCCAGGATTACTAATCTTCTGGAGAGGTCTTTAGTGCACAGGCAGTAAACTTTCCACTACAGCCTCACCTTGATTTTTCAAGGTGATCGTTCTCAAACTTTGTGGTTCCCTCTTTTCTATGTTCCTGTTGCTGTTCTAGTAGCTCTCCCTGGTGACATCAGAGTAGTTCTCCTCTTCTCACCTCTGTCGTCATTCATACTGGCAACTTCTATTATTTTGTGTCTTCTCAGTCAGAGATGTGCTGAGTGTCTTCTTTGCCCTGGCTTTGTCCTTCATCTGCTGCAATAAGAACTGTCATGCCTGTGTTTGCTTAAAGCATTACTGAGTTCTGTTTTCCTTTTGAATCACACGGTGACATAAAGTTGATATTCTGGCTGCTGAAGCACTGCTGTTGCTTTCCATTGCTGAAGCCATGCATGTGAGATATTTGAGTTTCTGCTGAAGTAACCTGTGCCATGTGCTTCTGAAACATCACTTACTGCTTGCACTTACCCTCATCCCATCAAGTCATGAGATGCCTCTCTGGTGCTTTTCTGGCTACAGGGCATAAAGCTATTGTTTTTGTGTCCTTTGTGAAAGAGTTTGATAAAATTTCCTGGTCTGTGGAATAAAAAGAGACTTCACCTCTAGGCAGGGGTCTTTAAAAGCTTCAGGCTAAATTTTATTTGACTTGTCTTCCAGGTAAATCCAATATAAGACATCACAGAAGTTTATTGGTAGAGTGACATAGTGATTGAAGACTAGAATATATTCCTTGTTTATATAGTCTGTGAGCTCATTTCATCTTCCTGTTACTCCTTCAGACAAGTCTAAACTCCATGAAATATTCTGAGAGAGAACTTGGCCCACTTGGTTAATGTGGTTGAAGGAGCTGCTGCTACATAAAGAGTGCAGAGAGGAAATCAAGGCCTTCTTGGAGATTTACAACAAGTAGCAGTTTAAACAAAATTAAATTAAAGTAATCCACTTGTCTTTTACCACTCCTTACTGTTGCTTTTCATCAAGATGCTTGCAGCTAGCGTGGTTATTTGACCTTCTCAGGGTGTAAAGCCCCAGTGATGCTAATGGGTTTTGCAGTTGTGCACTTCACTTGACTCTTACAGCAGGGTTCTTCAAGAAGCTCCACATATCTATAAATGCTGTGTCCCATTTACCCTTCTTTGAACTTGCTGTGGCACGTTGGCTTGGTTAGGAAGGGCTGGCTGTTATTAAGACACATGCCCTTTCTTTCCAAAGAGAGATTCTTGCCAGGGGCTTACACACCTCCATCTCTGTATAGTCGAGCATAGCGTCATACTGTCACTATAGGGGAAATGGGAACTGAAATCACAACTGCTAAGTAAGGTTTCCCTGAACTTTGGGAATGTGCAGGTTGTCCTGGAAAAGATTTGTTGTGTGTGTGCTGCCAGCTAATTGTTGCTTGCAAGATCACTGATGCTATTTGGCAAGTCAAGAACAGCACAACTCAAGTACATGGCCGTGACGGTATTTGTGCAGTCTTTTATTATACTGCAAATGTTTTTCTGTAGGTAGAACTATCACTGAAATCAAACATGAACTCCCCATACTTGTGATAGAAATGGTCTGGTTTTGAGAGTTCATTAGAAGCAAGCACCCCAGAATTAAAGGTGGAAATGTTCAATGCTAAGAATGGTCTGATGTGGAAAAGCATGTTCATTCAGTGGCCCAGAACAGGCCAAACAAATCAGTTTGTAAACAGTGTCAGTGAACAGCCTCCCCCAGCTCTGAAGCTGAAAATCTGAGGAATTTGAAGAACTTGTTTTAGTATTAACTGGCTTGTATTTTGCTGCTCTGACAAAGCAGACTTTGTAAAAAATTTTGTGCAGAAAAGCAACAAAAAATGTTAATCAAAAAGGAATTGCTAGGAGATGTGGGTAAAAGAAGTCTAAGCCTAGAAAACATAAAAGCAAAGGTGTCAGTGAAATAACGAGCTCTCATAAAAATGGATACTATCTACAGAAATGAAGCTCTCTGTCTGGTAAAGTGATTAAAGGATGAAGAAGTATGAGTAGCAAATGACCAAAATGAGTTGCTAGTTTAAATTTATATAAAATCTAGTTTAAAGAGAGATTTGCTTGACTAGTTTATTTGTGTTATTATCCTGAATGTTCTAAGTAACTGAAAAGAAAATGATCCTTGTAACTTCTTTTTTATATAAGTGTAATTCTTGCTGCTACATAAAGCTTTAGTGGGTGATGAGGGTCACCTAGGTGCTTTGTTCAGAATTCCCACTGAAGTGCAAGAAGTGTACTCAGGGGCCTGGCTCACATATTTCTTTATCCTAAAAATTGTGGTTTCTCATTGTGGAGATCACTTTTAGCTTGTTTAATGGTCAAAACCATAAAGTTGTCAGAAAAGAGCAGGATTGAGAGCTAGACAGTTTTCTTGAAGACAAACAAGCTGTGGAAGTCATATGATTACAGCAATTCCTCAATCAGCTGCTATGGGTATCTGGATTCTCTTGCAGTTTACAGGAAGCAGGAGCTTCAGAGAGAGGGAATTCTCCACCCCGGTGGCATGTGAGTAAAGGATTTGGAAGTGCCCACAGGAGTTCAGTTGAAGTGTAGTGGTCCTTTAGAAAACAGCCTTTTTTATTACAGTACAGCACTGCTATCACCCCTTTTCACATTAAAGTGGTTTCCAGAATTTGACAGTAAGATGGTGAGAGAGCTGACTGCAGAGCTGCGCAGCTTCTTGCCCTGCAAGGGAAGCCGGTGGTGTTGGGAGAGGTGGTGCTGGGAAGAGCCTACTGCTGTCGTTTTGCCCTTGGCTGTAGCAGTTGTGAAACAACCACAGTGACAAAGTGTGGCTTGTGTGGGTGTGAATTCGAATGTATGAATCAAATCACCATGACTGAAACACAGGTGGCTTTCACCAGAGGAACAAATGCAGAGGGTCCCTCAAGGAGTGAGTACTGCTATGTGCAGTGTGTGGGCCGCATCCTGCAACTGTTATCTGCTCCTGTTCATTAAAAACTCAGTGTAGCAGGTGTGATTACATTAATACAAAAATTAATAAGTTGCAGACAATCTGCTATCCGTGCATCCAGTCCCTCCTTGATTTCACTCATCTCAGCTGGAAGTGTATATTATGGACAGGTAGAATGCCTTTCAAGCAGAAGAATGCTAATGTAGGAAGACATACGTGAGATCTTGGAATAAAGGAGGACACCTTCAGGAAGAGAGAAATCTGGTTGTTGTCAAAACCAGACTTAACAGAAAAACAGTGTAATTATTCTTCAGGAATTGGTATGGTAGACAAATTAAACTGAAGGCACTGAAAAATGGCTTATGGATGTTTTGCTAGGCATCTTTTTCACAGAGAATATATTGGTTTGTTAAGCTGAAGTGAGTATATTCAGGCTGCTCAAACTGCCAAATCCATAAAGTGGCGAAAATTACTAAAATTTGGCCAGAAACCAGTCTGTTTTTCCCATCTGGAAAAGTATATGCCAAACTCTTAAGCTTCATAGCCAGAAATGAACACTGAAATGTCTCTACAGTTGGAAGTTTTTACTGTCCTCAGTAAGACCAAGTTTGCCAAAATCTATCCAGGTCTTCAATTTTGAGAGAAAGAACTCAGTTTGTGTCCAAAAATGCACTTTGAAAAACACAGCCAACTCAGGTGTATGGATTTTTTTTACCCCTACCTTAGTTTTTCTGTAGGAAAAACGTACTGCAGGGAGCATCTGTGGTGTTCTGTGCTTGTTTTGAAAAACTAATGGTCTCCCAAATCATGCTTACTGGAGAACTTTCTTCTGTTGGTTTTTTTCACTTTCTACTTTGCAGGAGCATTACCTTGTTAATGCTGTCAAGGTGTTAACAGCTTCTTTCAGTACAAATGAGTAACAGGTGAAGCTGTGTCCTCCTTTGTGTGTGGCAAAACTGCTTCTGTAGAAGTCTTGCAAAACAGCAGATCTCATTAGGGTGACTAAGAGTATTTAGAAAACAAAAGACATTGTGAGCCTGATCCCAGCTTCACAGTTCCAGCAGTTCTTGCAGAGTGAACATGAAGAAAGGAAATGCAGTATCCAAACAACTTTTATCCAGTAACTGTTTAGTGGTTTAGTGCAGACCTGCTGACCTCTGGAAGCTTTGTTTCTGTCATATGCTGGAAATTTTCCAGTGGGAAAGTTGTTGCTTCTTCATTCTCTGTTCATTTCCCCTTGCTCTGTTACTCTAATTGCCTCTGCTGCCTGCTGACTCATCTTACAAGCTGCTTTAGCTTGCTCAAGCAAGATTTGTGAACTTTTAAGTCACTTGCTGCTTGCACTTTCATTTGCACCTCCTGCTTTTTCCTCCAGTACTTACTCTAGCCAAAGACCACAGCAGCTTCAATTCTCCTGTGTTTTACTACATTTAGTCTACATGTTTTTTCAGGGAAAAATGCTTTTGAGTACATAAAAAATAAGGGTTAAAACCCTTATTATTTTGCCACAAGAAAAGAATTTAATGTTATTTTTGAATTTTCCATTTAGCATTACTTTTAAAAGATGTATTTCTTATTCGCTGTCTATGGCACCCAGTTCACTTTTGATCTTAATTTGCCTCTGTTACTTTGAAGATGCTGCTATTCCCTTTAAGCCCTTAGAAACTTTGTTTCCTATTCCTGAAAATTGCAGGGTGTTTCATATACTTCTTGCTAGGTGAGGTATTGTGAGTTGAGAAATGATAACTAATGTAGTGCTATTAGCTGCTTGTACTGGTGTTGACTTAGCTCAGGCTTCCTTTGCCCTGGAAGCAGTTACTGCACTGCCACTGCAGATTGCACTGGAGCAGCCCCTGATTTACAGGAGTTGAAAACTCAGTGTGATGGTTCCCTCTCCAACTTGCACTAAGCAGCCTGTGGCAGTTCAATACCACACTGGCTCTGTCAGGTATGCTGATCCAAAAAGTCCATGCTACTACTTATTTCCAGCCAGAGAAAATGGAATTTTGCAGAGTTCTGAGTTACCACAAATATATTTGTCAACATCAATGTGAATTGGCTGAGACTGAAGCCATAATTTGTGATATAAAAATTGGAAGTGGAATTTTAGAAGTAAAAACTAGTAAATTACACCACTGTAACTATTAAGAGATTTAACAAATGTGGAAGCAAAGATAAAACTATAATCTGCATTACTATTTGAAAGCTATGTTGACTCTTGAATTACTATACAATGAAATACTGGATCTATTTCTCAGGGAAAATTGAAAATTAAGATCAAGCCATGTTGTAAATAACAAGCCTGCTTTAAAAAAAATCTCTTTTTTTCCACATTTTTTTAATTCTTCATTTTCTGACTAGACTGGAGGCATCTATATAAATATTTTAGAAAACAGAGCAACAGAGCAGGGGAAGAATTACTCTGTAGAAAGTTTTCCTTGTAATATCTTTTCTCATTTGGGATGAGTTTCACTGCCTCAGTGACCGTGTTTTAAAAGCCTGTTGTATAATTCTCTGTAGATACCCATAGACAGATGTATTTATGGTTTTTGGAAACTTCACATAATTTAGGCATAAAACTTGAAGTGTGTTTTATAGTTCCTCATTAATAATAGTTGAGAATTATGCTCATCTAAGGCAGCACACATAAATTCTTAATGTTCAGACATTCATTATATGCCTGTGATGGTTAGAAGTTGCCATAGGAAAATAAAAGCCAGTGATCCCAAAGATTGTTATTTATATATATTCTTTTAAGCAATTTAGAAAATTGTGTTCATCCCCTAACAGTTATTTCCCTTCGATTTCCGCATTCTTCATCTTAACCTAAAGATACCATACTGAATATTGAAAAAATAAAATCAAGAACCAGACAAACTTTTAATTGAAGTTTTCATTGAGCATGGCAGCACCTTATAAAAGGAAATGCTGGATCCATCATTTTATGGAAGTTATAAATTTGGATACTTTTTTGAAATCACAGTTTAGAGATCCTAATAGTGTTTGCTTGTATCGTATTTGAAGACAGCTTAATAAGTTGCAGGTGGCTGGATGAAAGCTTGGCACGTGTGTTGGCTTTACACCTCTGAAGCAGGTGAAAAGGCAAAAGTTTTTTCTTGCTTTTCTGGCGAGAACATAATTTATGTTGCAAATTGAAGTCGTGCTTTAGCAATTGCAAATTGAACTGCAAAAACATTTCTTTCAAGTTTTTTCTTACTTTCCAGCAGCAGAACTGGATATGTAGAGCCATGAAAATGATCTGAGAGCTGAATAAAAAAAAGAGTAATTGAGATTTTCTACATATTAGGGATTTCTTTCCATTAGTATTAAAGAAAAAAATCTCTGCTGAAACCTCACAATAGATGGATCAAAAAAGGTGCATTTTCTTCTAGAGTCATGTGTGTTGCCTTTCGGTTGAAA
>VXBT01009886.1:546830-594903 GCA_013400235.1 Oriolus oriolus | reverse complement strand
GGGCGTCCCGGCCGCGACGCGACCATGACTCTGGAGTCCATGATGGCCTGTTGCCTGAGCGACGAGGTGAAGGAGTCGAAGCGCATCAACGCCGAGATCGAGAAGCAGCTGCGGAGGGACAAGCGCGACGCGCGCCGCGAGCTGAAGCTGCTGCTGCTGGGTGAGGAACGCGGCGCCGGTCCGGCCCCAAGGGCCGCCGCGGGGCCCGGCCCGGGGCTTGGCAGGTCCGGGTGGCCGGGCCGGGCGGGGAGCGGGTGTGGCGGGGGGGGGGGGGGGGGGGCCCCCCCCCCCGCCCCCNAAGCGGCGGGAGCCATCCCCGCCTCAGCCCGGCGCTCGGGGCCGCTCCCGAGCCGTGCGGGGCGGCCGCCTCATTGGCTGCCCTTTGTTTGATTTTGTGATGCGTTCGCTGTCAAAATGGGTTTTGACACAACCAGGAACTAAGTAGCTGAAATTCCTGGTTGTGAAGGCGGGCACGCACACGGACGCGTGAAATTTGTCTCGAGGAAACGATTCTCAGGAGTGTGCTGGCCTTCGTTAGCATGTGGAAATCCGCTGATGGAGTTGGTGCTTTTCAGGATTGTCGGTGAACTCCTGGGCCTTGGGTGAACATCTGTGGAAAAACTGGCCTCCAGCTCCTAAACCACAGAGTTTCCCCTGGGGCAAGACCTGGGAGAGGCAGCAGGGCTGGGAGCACAGTGTGGTGATTCTGGAGGGGGACGAGGCAGTAGGAATGCACGAGCTGTGTGTTGGATGAGGAGACGCCTGTGGTGTTCGCCGTTGCCTTCAGAGGTAGAGATCACCTGTGCAGCCGTAAGAATCTAGGTCTTCGGATGGAAACACAGTAGTGTTCTCCGTGCAGATGGATAACTGTGCCGTATTTAGATGAGTTTAGAGGGATGGGTAATCAGTTGCAAACTAAGGCTTGCAGGCATGTACATCCTTCTTCAGCAGTGAGTTTGATGTTCATGCCTAGGTAGCCCCCCACATTTAAACTTAAGTTACAGTTTTCATGCGTACTGTGATTTAGCGTTGCTTGTGTCTCACAGACATCCTGCTTTGTGTCTTGAATACTGTATCATCTTGAGATGAAGTCTGAAGCAGATCTGATGGATCTGTTGACAAGCCATTAAGGTCCAGCTGAAGAAGGAGGCTGACCCTTGTGAAAACAAGCACTTGGCAGAAGTGAGGGCAGGCTGTGTGTGCCCAGCCCCTCGGAGGGCTCCAGTACCAACACTGGTGCCTGGTGATAACTGCTAAGCAAAGGCCAGGGCTTTCCTTCTCACCCTGGATCCTTCACAATTAATGTATTGCTGTCCTTTGTGTGAAAGGTAAAATCGAGGGCTTCGCATTTCTGCTCTTTGGAGATGCTGTGGCAGTTTCTGTAAGGCCTCTTGGAGAGGAGGGAAGGTGTCCCTCACTCTCATGCTTCCCTAAAAGCAGTCCCACAGAAGCAGCTGTGTCAAAATAGGTTGTCGCTATAGGATAGATCTGGGTTAAGAAGATCCCACTGGATCTAAAGATTTTGCTTTAGAAATAATTCAGATTGCTCAAGAATCCTTTCTGCTTTTCTAAAAGATACAGATTCAGCATCAGGTTAAAAAAACCGTATCAAATATGATTATTATTGGATAAGCAACACTCCTAGTTGCAGACAATGTTTGCAGGATGCTTTTCACTGGACACAGCATGTTGCCCACCTTCAGCTGGGACAGGTAACCTGTGTTCTCTCTCCTTGGTGTAACTGCTGCTAGCAGGGATTTCTTCTGTGTTGCTCCTGTTCTATGGAATTCTTACATTCACAAGTATTAATGACTGACTTAGTGAGAGGACTTTCCCAAAATCTCCAAAGTTTTGAGTGTATGGAGGGAGTTCCCACCTTGTAGAAACTGTTAAATTTCTCTTGTCACTACATCTGGTGACAGTTATTTTGCTGAAGCCTAAACCAGAAAATTGAGGTGGATAATAACAGTGCTAATCAATGATGAACCTGTTAATAAGAAATTCAAGGTGTTGGACATTGCCATCTGGTACAAGGTGGTCATTTGTTTTCTTACTGGGTGGGGAGGATATTTTGTACAAAAATTGCTTGTAATTAAGCATGGGATACTGTTGGCTGAGCAATGTACTTACAAGAGCCCGTGAGGTACTGGGGGTCATTAGGAAGTTACTGTAAACTCTGCTGCTTTCACGTGTTGGCAGAAGAAACGGTGAATTCAGATTATCTCCTGTCGTATTAAAAAGGGGTTTTGTGCCCGTAGAGTTGGAGGAGACCTTGCCCACCAGAGCTTGTAAGCTACTGCTGTAGTGCTGTGCTGTGTTGTCAATGCCTCAGGGAAAGCAAAAGACACCTTTAAAAAAAACCACAAACCAAAAACCCACCACCCATGACCAAAACCAACCCCCAAACCAAAAAGAGATGATGATGGAGTGACAGGAAGAATCCGTTTGAGCTCTTAAGTTCTGAAGCAACCAAAGGTCTGGTGTTGAGGTTTCTCTTTTATTTTCATTGTTGAAATGCTTTGAAGCACTACCTTTTTTTTTTTTTCACCTCAGTTTTGGTCGCTGTGGTAAAAGACAAGGAAGTATTTCTCACCACACTGACAGAAACCACAAAAGATTTCAGTTTCCAGTTTTTCCCCCCACGTAGGGTGCACCTTTGTGTTCGAGATGGAGATAGTTTGCTGCAAATTGATAGTGTCTACGGTGTTAATTTCTGGCCATGCTGACGTGATTTCTGTCAGTTCTTGCTGTTTATTTCAAACGTTCTGCTCTAGTTAGGTGCTTGTTGCTTTTATCTGAGCATTTTTATTTGTTTGCCTTTTAGCCTACCAAGATAAAATGAGTAACCGAGTATCTACGTGCGAGTAGTAATTGTCTGTTAGGATGAATGAGATCCTGTCTGCATCCATCTCTCCCCTGGTGTGAGGAGGGTCTGGTGGTGCCTGTGGGGAGAAACAGGGCTCTGCCACTATTTTAACTACAGGTCAAAAGGATTTGTGTCACTGTTGTGATACATTTTGAATTTTTGGTCTCCTTAGTCAAGTGAGCTGGGCCACTGTGTTAGAGAGGTGTGGGGGTTTTTATCGATATCCTGCATAATGATGGCAAATTTTAGAAGATTGTACAAAAGCACTCCGCAGAAATACCAGCGGTGTCGGTTTAGGCTGATGAAGTGTGGAGGTAAGCTCATCCCAAGTGAGACCTGGCCTGTGTGTCCCCTCCGCAAAGGACTGTGTGCACGGGGTGTCACTGGGCACGTCCCAGCTGAATTGTGAATTTAGCAAGGCTCTGTAACCGCGTGGATGCCGTCTGATGGCGTTTTTCTCCCCTACTCACTCTGTTAGAAAGTTCCCACTGTCCTTTCGTATCATCTGGTGGCCTTCACATGCTAAATGACACTCGTGTGGGGCCATAAATGTAGGAGTGGAAGGACCTGCCCAAGTGACGGTGCAGGAAGCCGGCGCTGGAAGGGCTGCCCTGTGTCATGCACGCGCCGTGTCCTGCCCTCCCATCTGCTCCCGGGCCCGGCAGTAAAACCTGGGAGAGAAGGAAGAGAAGGAAGCAGTGGCCTTGCTGAGCAGGCTGCAGCCCGTGGGGACCCAGGCACGGCACCGACAGCTGGGAGCAGTGGCCTACTCTGCTCTCCCTGCCAGACGCCATTTTTAACTCCCTCGTATCCAGAGCAGGATCTGA
Source organism: Oriolus oriolus (assembly GCA_013400235.1). Taxonomy (NCBI): domain Eukaryota; kingdom Metazoa; phylum Chordata; class Aves; order Passeriformes; family Corvidae; genus Oriolus; species Oriolus oriolus. Next base: position 591,210 of record VXBT01009886.1, on the reverse strand, counting down.
GGAATCCTGCCACAATCAGGGTTGTGGGTTCAGCCCTGAGGAGCAAACCTTTGCACGGCAGTTTGGGATACGAGGCAGATGTGCTGACTGGGTTGTTCGTGTCACATGGATAAGCAAGGAGTTTCTTGAGCTCCACTCTCCTTTAGAGTTGATTTTTTTTTTTTTTTTTCCCCCTCCTGTTGTGTTTGGTTCTTTTCTATGAAAAGACACGTTGTCTATAAGGCGAAGAACGTTTTGTGCCAAATTAGAGCAAAGGAAAATTTGCTGTTTACCGGTCTTCTATTAGCCACTCACTGTTGTCTGGGTCTGTAGAATTTTACTGGCTTGAGAGTGTGTCCAGGCCCTTCCTGGCTGGTTGTAGCATCTTGCTGGAGTATCTGGGAATAGGTCAGGTGTGACGGGCAAGGGCCTCTTGACGCAGGACGTGTGGGAGTGGCTGTAACGTGAGATTTGGAATAAGTACCAGAGCTACTTTTGAAGGCTGCTGTAAAGGACAAGGTGTCTTCCTTCCACGCTGCTGGGTTCGTAGTGGGGATGAACGAGCCAGGCTGTCTTTTACCAGCCTGGGAAGTGACAAAAAGGGGGTTGAGAGCAGTGTGTGCTTGGGTGTAGAGATAGGAACTTTCATCTGTCGTGGGCTTTGCTCCTGGTGGCTTCTAACTCACTCTCTTGCATCCTGTAGGCACTGGGGAGAGTGGGAAAAGCACGTTCATTAAGCAAATGCGTATAATTCATGGCTCAGGCTACTCTGAAGAGGACAAAAAAGGCTTCACCAAGCTGGTGTACCAAAACATCTTCACTGCCATGCAGTCTATGATAAGAGCCATGGAAACCCTGAAGATTCTGTACAAATACGAACAGAACAAGGTAAGCTTCTCAGTTTTTGCACATGTCTTTAGGCAGTGAAGATTTTAAGTTCCTGTTTGTTTATGTCTTTCTGCACTGCAACCTCAACCTCCCTGAACTCTTTTCCATAAAATTTTTATGACATTTTCTTGATACCCAGCTCCTTTTACTGGGTTGTGTGAAGGGATAGAACAGCTTTGCACGGTTGGTGCACTGGTCTGCTTACTGAGTGGTGGGAGCAAGGGATTGGGATGTGATGGAAGGGATAGGAGGGGTGTTATTTTTAGTAATTTCAAGGATTTGGGCTTGTTAAATGTGTTGGCATTTTCTTTGTCTGAGTTGCTGTTCTTACTGGAACTTGAAGCTGGCAAAATACATGCTGGACACAGATCTGTGCTGGTGGTTATCCCTCTTTCTGCAATCCATCTGTTTTTCTTATAGCTACTGACCAAGGGTACAAAGCTTTCTTGAAGAATTTTGGTCTCAACCCCAGAAACATACTGATTTTGAGACCAGGAATTAATTTTAGACAGATCTGATCTAAATTATTTTATCTTTTTGAGGGGCAGGACAGTGAGAGCGAGGGCATGCCAGGAAAATAGATTTGTTTTTAGCATATTTTGCTTTTTTTAATGCTTAGTATCCTTAATATTTTGGAGTTGTATTTTATCTGTCCTGTCACACAGTATCTTGGAGCTGATTTTGAGTAACTGTAGGGACTGGATGATGCCCCTTTCTTGTCTGTGATGAGAATAGGCAGGATGTGAGAAAGCTTTGCTTGGGCTTTATGTGGGGTATGGTGGAGAGGTTCTGATAAATAAAATCTGCCAACTTTACTTACTATGACTAGTGCAGAGCTTCACTTTGGTTTTGATTTACTGGGGGTATTGGCAAAAGCCCCTTAGTGTGGATAATCACCTCACAGACACCACGGGCTGCGGTAGTTACTGTCGTCCTTCCTTTGCTTAGCCACTGGAGGGTGGGTGTTTTTATGCCTCCCAGTTTTGCAGTTTTTTTACTTTTTCTCTCTTTTCTTCTTCTTTTCAATCTCCAGGCCAATGCAGTGCTGATCCGAGAAGTGGATGTAGAAAAGGTCATGACATTTGAGCAGCCATATGTAAGTGCAATTAAAACATTGTGGAACGACCCTGGAATACAAGAGTGTTATGACAGGAGAAGAGAATATCAGCTTTCTGACTCAGCTAAATAGTAAGTGTACAGTCACTGGCATGCTCATCGTGGGAGTGATGGTCTAACAAATTGAACCTGTCCAAATTTTTCTTATTCAAGTCTAGAGTTTGCTTCCTTACCGTTTGCTGCTTTTCCTGAGAGTATGAGGTGTTCTGGTGGGTGTTAAAGGGTGTTCACACATGTGCTTCAGGATATACCTGAGGCCAGAATCTCCACATTATTCCATCTGTATTGATCCTGGCTCTTGGGCAGCAGGAGTGCTGCTCTTCCTCTTCAGGTTTGTCTTTGGCCTACAGGTGTACATGGATGCATCACTCAGATTTTATTAATTATAAACCCATTAAGTTTGACAACGTACAGAGGATGTTTTACATTTATTAAGTAAATAAGTGTATGTTTCTACATTTATAAGTAGAAAACCTCAGATGAGACTTGATCCTGAAACGTAAAACTTATACTGTAGTTAAACTTTCTCTGTAGTAAAGACTGTCTTCCCCACTCCTAAACAGAGTTGATAAAGTTGTTTTTAGTGTATCTGTTTATCTCCAAGGGGGCTGGCTGGTGAATTACTGTTCCCCAAAGATGTTTTCTGTTAGTTTTCCACAGCATATTTAAAATAATTCAGATGACTTCTGCCTTTCTCGTTATGCTACAGGAAGACTTTACGTAGCAGTTTTTACATCTGTATATTTATGTGCTGCAACCTAAGGCAGTTTTTCCTTTGTTTTTTTTTTTTTTTTCCCACTGTCCTGCTTGCAGCTATCTCAGCGATGTGGATCGTATCGCTACCCCAGGATATCTACCAACTCAGCAAGATGTGCTACGGGTTAGAGTCCCTACAACCGGGATCATAGAGTACCCCTTTGACCTAGAGAATATTATCTTCAGGTACTGGAGGTGTCTTCATGTTACAGCTGAACTGAGACAGCAGGGAGATGGTTTCAGGAAGGATAAGTTCTGGGTTGCTTTAGAGTGTCCAGAGGCTTTGAGTGGATGTGTGTGCTGTGGAATTATCTGCGGGTGGGTGCTCCTCTGATTGGGGTGGTCTGGTGTTTTGGCTGTCAGGAAACAGAACCTGCTTTTGAATCAGTGACACTTCAAACCCAGGGAGCCATCTTGGTGTCCTTCCTGGGGAGGATTGCACTGCTGGCGTCTCGGGCTGAAGTTGTGGCTTGTGAGGCAGCTGAGGGAAGTGTTGAGAGCTGAAGCCACCAAGGGCTGACACATTCTGTGCAGAAATACTTCCCTGTACCCAGCACCTGCCTTGAGAGATGGTTTTCTGTGCCTGTGTTGTGTTGCCAGGATGGCACCAAAACTTGCTGTCTGTGCTGCAGCAGCAACAGATGGACTTTGCTGGCTTAAGCCAGCAACTGAGCCTGGCATGGCCAGGCTGAACACAGCGATATTCCTGTGTTTCTCTGTGGTGCTTGGGTGCTCCCTGCCCTTCCCCACCACAGAGTGGCATTGCCAGAGAGGAATAAAGGAGCCTACATCCTCTCTCTTAAACCGTTGGGTTACAGAAATGCAGAAGTGTCCTCTCCCTGTTTTGTTTTGCTGACCTAGGGAATAGGTGTAGAATTTTATCAAAGGTGAACCACGTGTGTGGCACTTCAGGTGAGTGCCAGAATAATTCTAGTGTATTGTACAGGTGGGACTTGAAACTGAGAGGCTGAAGTGCGTGGCTGTTAAACAGCACATTCCAACAAAAGTGTAACAACTAAAGAAAGATTTGGGTGGGGGAGAAGCTTTGAGGCAAGCAGGTGCTTTAATTAAAAATAAAAATAGTTTGCTCATGTGACAGAGCACAGTTTTGAAGGACTTGTCTTTTCAGACTCAGGGCTGCTGCTGAGCCAACCCGAGCAGAATGCAACATAAATGGCAGTGCTGATTTGTGGGGGTGAATTCGGCATCACTCACCTGTGGCCATTCTTTCAGTTTGTGTATTTCTATACCAGGATGTTTTGTAAACTTGCTGGTTTTGTTAGCAGGCAGATACTGTCACATCCCCATGCCAGGTTAATTGGAATGGTAAAGAAGCAAATTAATTCTCATTGTTTGCTGGTCCGTTGCATTCAGAGAACTGCAGCTACCTCTGTGATACTGTATGTACTTCTCTTCCTTAGAATGGTGGATGTTGGAGGTCAAAGATCAGAACGAAGGAAGTGGATCCATTGCTTTGAAAATGTGACTTCCATCATGTTTTTAGTAGCACTTAGTGAATATGACCAAGTTCTGGTGGAATCGGATAATGAGGTGAGCCAAAGAATGGGAACTCTGCAGGAGGGAGGGAGGAGAGGAGGAAGAAAGGAGAGGAGGGAGGAGTGTCTTTCTTGTTTCTTGAAGGCTGGTACCCAGGTGCTTGGTGCCAAGTTGGATTAGCAACTATTATTGGTTTTGGCCTTCAGTTCTTGTTGCAAAGGGAACACGAGCCTCAGCGGGTCATGATGTCCCTGAGGATGGAAAAGGCAGAGGGCATGCAAATCATCTGGACTTCTCAAGTGAAAAATGAAATCATCTGAAGTTGCAGAGTCCCTTGTGCCACGGAAGGCACTGTGCAAGTGCTCTCAAATCACCCCTTCCTCTTCCTGCACTGGGTTATTTCAGGCTTTGCTGTCTTGTGAGATGGTGACTGCACTCTCTGAAGGTGCAAATCTGAATTCCGGCACTTGCTGATAGATTACAAACGTGCTATTAGGTAATAGTTGCTCTTTTTCTAGTAGACAAAATATACTCACAAAGTATCATTGGCCAGTCCTCTCACACGACTGCCAAAGCATAAAATGACTTTTAAGCCTTTTGATGTGAAAGGCTTGGCAAGTAAATGAAGCTTCAGTCCCTCAGATTTTGCATTTCCTTTCCATTTACTGATCCAGCTTGAACCAGAATCTACCTGGGGCCAAAGTATTTTGTGTATAATGTTTGAGATGCTGAATTACTACAGATCTGAGTGCATGTGCAGGCAGCAGAAAGGCATTTTAGTGCTCCTTTGTGAATACACAAAGCTTTCTTTTTCTGATTTCAGAACCGGATGGAAGAGAGTAAAGCTCTCTTTCGAACCATTATAACTTACCCATGGTTCCAAAACTCTTCTGTTATCCTCTTTCTCAACAAGAAAGATTTGTTGGAAGATAAGATCCTGTATTCCCACCTTGTTGACTATTTCCCAGAGTTTGATGGTGAGTGGCTTTTAAGGGGGAACACTCTATGGGATGGAGGTGTTGTGGTTAAAACTTACTTGTTTCTCAAAGAAAACTCAGATCTAGAAGTGGAGAAAACATTAATTTGAGAAAGAACGCCTGCAGCAATAAGAAAACATCACAAAAATATCTTAATTGTGCATAGACAACTGGAATCTGATAGGATGATCAAATAAGGAGCCTCTCCTAGATGAAGAACTATGCCCTCCAGTATGCACTGCAAAGTATTAAGTAATGGAACTCTAATTTGTACATAGAACCATTTTCATAAACATGGCAATTTACTGGTATTGTGGACCTTTTAACCCTCTGGTTAACTGGTCAAATACCCAAGTTGTTCAAATGATGGTGCTAAAAAACCTTCCTGCAGCTTGAAATTCTTATTAGCGTGCCATCTGCTGTTGTGGGAAAATAAGATCTTTGTGAAACAGAGAATTTCCCATCTGAAACAAAACTCCTTAGCCAAAATACTATCTCAGGCTCTTCAGTTGAGTGCATTTTAAAGCTGGTGGGTAACACATCTGTACAGGGCTGAAAATAAAATAAAAATAGTGGAGAATGAGATCAGACAACGTGCTTCATGCCTCACTCTCGTGCATTAATTCTATAATTATATGCTTCAAAAATATGAGGTAAAGGAAGAATTACCATTTTGCAAACAACTTTCACCTTTTAAAGGACTGATGAAATTGCTCTTGGTTGTCCTCCCATATCTGGAGTTCCTGCTTGGGGCGCTGGTGGGAGCATCACGTTTTTCCAGCAGGCTGGGAATGGCTGGAGAGCTGCTGCCCAAACAGTGCCTACTTCAAATGGAGCTTAACAGCTGGAGGCAGATCCCAGCTTCAGGGGGTGTCATGTACTTTCATTTTTTGCCTACAAGTAGCTCCTTCAGGGATGCTGCATGGCCTGTAAGTGGGAGGTTGCCCATCAGATTTCCTCTCAAGAGATGGTATTTGCCACGGAGAATGCAATAACAGCAGTCCTGTGAAAGAAATAGCAGTAGGTGACTGTTTTCTGTCAGCAATGTGAATTAAAAACTGGCCAAAATTCTGGTTTTTAGCTCCTGTGAGGTGACTAGTTGGATCAGGCAGACTGTACTTTTGACTGGCAATAACCCTTGTTTCCAAAATACACACTTGTGTCCTTCAGCCTATGAGATCCACCTGTATATTAGGAAGAAATTTACACCCCATTTCCATGGGAGAGCATTTAGTGGTACCATCTGCCACTGGTACCCAGTGGATGCTCTTTGGTTAGATGGCTGAAAAGCATAAGACACTTCAGCTCCTGGGACTTTTATCCCATAAATGATCCTAATTTCTTCTTTAAAGCTCTGTTACCCGTAGGCAAAGGTGCTGATGGATCAGTTGATGGACCTGGGGGATGCAAGGGAGTGAATCCATTCACTGGTGTCTCTGTTTGCTGCAGGCCCACAGAGGGATGCACAGGCAGCCCGCGAGTTCATCCTCAAGATGTTTGTGGATTTAAATCCCGACAGTGATAAAATCATCTATTCCCATTTCACATGTGCCACAGACACAGAAAACATCCGCTTCGTCTTTGCAGCTGTCAAGGACACCATCCTACAGCTCAACCTGAAGGAGTACAACCTGGTTTGACCTGCTCTGCTCTTGCCCCTTGAGAGGCTTCTTTGTGAAGAAAAGACAAAAATGAAATTTTAAATATGACAGGAAAAAAAAAAAAGTTTTAATTTTTGATGATGTAATGATTGCAAATTGTCTGATCTGTGGAGTGGCAAGTGCTCAGTGTTATCCTGGAGTCTCATGTCTCTGTCCACAGAGTAGTTGATTTCATATTTTTAACAAATTGCTTTTATGTCACAGTTAACGGGGATATGCCTCATTTCTTCAGCACCTTGCTTACTTCTTAATTTTTGCCAAGCAGCTAAGGCAGCCTCATCTTGATCTTTCCTTTGTTGCTAAGCCACTTTTTTTCCCCCCCTTTCATTCCCATGGTATATGTAGAAAAAAACGAAAATCCCCAACACTTTCCAGCTGAGATTGTGAATTCACTGGACTGTGGGAGTGCAGAATGCTACTGGTCCCTTTGCCTTGTGCTATAGGGTGCCTCTGGTGTAATTTGCTAATCCTGCTTCCTTCCCCTCCTTCTTTCCCTTCCCTTCCCCAGGACACGCTCCATGGTTCACTGTGATGAAATGTTGGGGAGGAGCAATTGCTCTCCAACTATTGTGCGGAAAAAAAGAAAAAGGCAAAACAAACAAACAAACAAACAAAAAGCCATCACTTTTCCATTCTTTATATGTTCTGAGTAATTTTTTGTTATCAATTATAAAAGGTATGGAGACTGTGATTTTTTTTTTTTTTTAAATTATTGATGTTCTATACATAGTTTGCTACGTGTTGCTGTATTTTGTTCATGGACTACAAATGATGGAAGCTCTTGGAGCAATAGCTGCTGAGCCTGGGGAAGTGCCTGACTGTAATTGTTCTTTTTTTATTTTATTTTATTTTCATTTTTTATTTCTTTTTTTTTTTTTTTTTTCTTTCCACACACACAGAAACACATCCCACCCACACCGCAAGCGCGTGGCCGTGTGCGCACAAGGCTCAGTTTGCAGAGAGGAACTGTTTTGTTGGGTAGAGCGTTTGACATCGATGAGCAGCGACTTCTCTATGCAGCAGTTACCAAAAGCACACTGAGTAATTGTGGCATTCGAACATCAGACTTTGCCTGGATTGAAAACTTTAGTCTCGTGCCATCCTCTAGGTCTTTTCTTGCTGCTTAGTAGCAATCAAGCCTTGTTTCATTGCATTTTGTGCCAGTGTGTGAATGACTTTGTAAGAATTCCTCAGCCTTGTCCAGCTTGCAGAGTTTTAGAGAGGACCAGAGCTGGTGGGTGACAGGCTCTGGCAGGATTCTTCCTTGGGAAGACGGAGGATAGCTCTTGGAGGGAGCAGCGGTTCTGTCTCTCCTCTTCGTGCATTCCCCTGAGGCACAGGCTGCCGTGTCCCTCTTTGGAGGAGTATGGGATCCTCTTTGGAAGACTTGCATGCCTCCTTGCTCCGGGGTGCCTGTGATAATTGTGTTAGCAGTGGCTAATTGTTAGCAGCGGCTGCTGCAGAATCCGCAGAGCCCTGCCCTGGCTGCGCTTGGTGCAGCAGGAGAGGAGAGGTAGCAGCACTTGCTGGAAGGCAGAGTGGATGTAGTTCTGGGTTCTAAATGCCACCTGAATCTCCACTGAGCTGGAGGAGATGATGCCTTTGCACATTTGAGAGCTTTGTTTTCCAGGAGCTGAGGCAAGTCAAGGTGCTGAAGGGCTGCTGCCAGCCTGGGAGAGAAGTGCGTTGGCAAGGCAGGGAGAGAGAGAGTGGGAAGCAGGAGGTGTGACCCACGTCTGGACGTGTGTCAGTCAGCCATCACTGATGCTTCTGTTTCAATTCCAACAAGTAGCATTGGGTCCAAATTCTCTGGATCAACCAGATTGCCCCCTTGAAGGCTGCCAGTAGAAAAAAAAAGACTAAACGAGCTGCACTGTTGAAGGGGGCTGTTGATATTTTGTCTCTTTTGTAGACAGAGCACTACATCAGTGTTTTGCACAACATTGTAAGAGTAAATCTAACTGTCTGAGATGCTTAAGATGCTTTGATCTAGAACACTAAACTATGGAGGGACATAATTTTGAGTAATTCTGTTGATAGGTCCCTCTTGTTTTGCAGAGTAGCCGAGCGAAGCCTCTGTATGCTCAGAGCACTACAGAGGAAAGCAAGCTCTGCTCCAAGTGATTAGAGAGCTCAGTTTGGAACAGTAGCCATGGGACCAACAGTTGAAGAGCCAGTCTGAGTGGTGATGCTGAGGGAAACATAGCATCTCTTTAGACTAGCCATGCTCTGGACTGCATTTAACCCTTGGGAGGAATGAGAGGGATTCCCATGTGTCAGACAGCTTTGCATCAATTTTACTGCTTTTTTTTTTTTTTTAATCATCTTTATGCCAAAATGATCCAGTTTGTAGAAACTGTCTTATAAAGAGGAATTTATAATCATCTTCATGTATTCTGAGTGCTGTTCCTCTGAAGCAGACGGCAGCACCAGCCTCTTCCGCTTCTGTGATCCTTTTGTAAATGGTTCACACTACAGCTGTTGCCAGCAATGAGCCTGGCACTGAGATACACAGGTTCTTGGAAAATAACTTCCCAGAAGTTTCCCTTTTCCAAGGTGAATGATGGTGGTACTTCCACTTGAATCAGAAACTTTTCTCGTCTTGTTTTGTACCTTCCCCTTTCTTTAAGAGCTGCTGCCCTGGCACAGGAGGAGGGATCTTGGCATCTGTCTCTTGCAGAGTGACTCTGCGTCGTGGCAGGCAACCGTGGGAGGCTGTGGGCACAAGGATTTAGGGAATGTGCTGTACCTTACTGGGCACCTGCTTGGGGTGGCTGTTGGCCTGAGAACTGGCTCGGGGCCGGGAGGGAAGGGCCAAGCGTTGCGCAATGGCTCTCGTTGAGTTCCTGAAACCTCCTCCTGGATTGGGGTAGGAATGGGTCAGACCTGTACACGTCACCTGGAGTTGTCTGTGACTGTATCATGTGTGAGAAGATAACCAGTGTTAGCACGTGCTTTCCTTAGTAAGCAGCTGCTTGTGTGCCTCCAGCTTGGCCAGTGAAGTGTTCCTGCAGAACTGGCTCCTGTCTCTGTTGGCTGGCAAATGCCTGCCCTAGCAAAAGTGCCAAACCTCAAAACCAAATTTGCCTGTATCAACCTTTCTGAAAGTGATGCCTGTCAGAATTCTCTGCAGGTTAAGAGAGGGACTTTCAGAAGCGAGGTAAAATTGGGTTGTTGTAGGGAATCTAGAGTCTGAGGAGTTGGTCTCCTTGCCAACCTCTGCTCCTTGTGCACTTTTAATCTTTGTTCTGTTGAAGAAACCAACATACTTTGAACCAGTTTGAAACTTGAAGTCAGTGAGCAGAGGACCATCCCTTTTCCTTGCACCATTCCATGTGGATTGGCTACCTGGTGAGCAAAAGCCCCTTCCAGCTGCAGCGTGTCAGCTCCTGCCCTTCCTGCCTCCCCCTTCTCCTCGAGTTGGATTCTTTGGTCTCTTGTTGTTGCTTCCTAGCAATGTTGGCCTTGCGTTCAACTATGGTTTTTCTTCATGTGTTTTATTGGTTAAAAAAAAAAAAAAAAAAAGACAAAAAATTTTTTAAAAAGACAAAAAAAAAAAGTACTTCCGGAGTGTGCTGACCATTGTATTGTCCTGTACAGAGCCCAGGTCGTTAGAGTCCAGCAGAGATAAAGTGTGTTATGCAGCACCCAGTTTTTTAAGAGTATGGTTTGTGCCAATGCCCCTTCTTTAGTAGTGCCAGAGACTCTTTACAAGTGCCAATGTGGTGGAAATTATTTGGTTATACTTGTATATTATAGGATCCTGATTTAAGACAATTTAAACATTATCCTATTTAAAAAGAATACTATATAAAATGCTGTTTTTAAACCTTGTCATTTGCAATGCATGTATTGTTGTGCGTGTTGGGGGGCGGGGAGGGAAGAGGGTAGGGTAAAGGAGTTTCTGAATAAGATGCCCAGTGTCAGGATCTATTCAGACTCCAAACTGTCTCATTCCAGTCCAGGAGTGTGATTGTTTCTTGGAATGATCCCACTCTGACTGCTGGGCAACACGCTTATTACAGAAATATCTGATGGAAATTGATTTTCATATCTTTCTCCTGAAATAAACTCTCTGTTTGAAATTGGAATAAATTTTGTTCCTAAAAGCCGTGGTGGTTGTGTGTGTGTTTCTTCACTCCTGTCCCCCCCGCCTCCTCCCCCTCCCTGGTTGGTTCTGTACCCCGTGGGACTTGCAGCTCTGCCATCCTGTCAGAAAATCAGGGCTCTGAGGCATAGAAACAAAGCATGTTTTGGTAAATAGAAGGTATAATATGCCATAATTGTGTGTAATGCACTGTACCAATAATTCTGAAGTGTGAGCAGTGTCTGACTGGGTATTTAAGGAGCAGGGATGCAATGGTGGCATCTTGATTTGAAGTTTTCCAGGATTTTGGAGTAGGATTGCTAAGGGAAGTCGTTGGTTTTTTGCTGCTGCCTTTTGCTGTAGTGTCAGCCCATTGCAGGCACAATTCCAAGCAGGATATCTGTTGCCAGTAGCAGGGACCAGAATTGCTTCCAGTCTTTTCTGTTAGAAACATGGACTGAAATCTGAAACATGGCTTAAAATTATCCCTTAAGGAGTCCAGGGATGGATGACTCTGAAAACTTCCACAAAGCGATTTCCTGAGATGGAGTTCATAGAGCTCAATTCCTGTTCTCTGGGCTCATTCTTCAGGAATGTTGCATTAAATCAGCTGGGAGTGGGTAGAGGTGGCCAACTTCCTCTATGTAAAGGTTTCCTGTGTTTTCAGGAAGCTGCAGCTGAGGATGTTCTGCTCCCTTCAAGGCCACTTAGCACAGGTGAAGCTGCGGCTCCTGGGCAGCCTGGCACATTGTGCTGGCTCCCACCAGGAAGGGAGCAGTGGTCTGGTGGCCAGAGCACTGGCAAGGACTTAAAATTGTCACTGTTTTCTAGTTACGGGTGAGTTTGTGTTGCTTTCCTCAGTGGCTCTGTCCCCTCAGCAGCTGGGGAGCGATGTCAGTGCTCCCTGCTCGTGTCCTCAGCTCTGAGTCACGTGTTGCGCTGCTCTTTGCAAAGAGCCAAATGTGCTCTGTTTAAATAAAGCAAAGCAACAAGTCGAGGCTCTTCAAGGAAAGAGGTGAAGCCTTTAACGCCCAGTATTTCCAGCTGGCTGGGAGGGCCTCCTGTTTTGGCCTTTTGCAGCCTCCAGGTGTGGGTGAGCTGTCCCTGGAGCGTGGCAGTGGAGGAGCAGGAGCTGGAGCAGCCCAGGGAAGGAGGCAGCTGGTGGCAGCAGCTGAGGGAACAGCCCATGCAGCAGGCTCACAGTTGCTGCTTTCCCAAGGACCGCTCCGGCCCAGGCTGGATAAAGTGTTCCCAGCAGGACAGAGAGCTCCTGCTCACCTCCAGCTCCGCAGCTGGGGCGAGAGGCCCTCGGCTCCTCTGATCCTCCCGCGCCCATCCTGCGAGGAGCGGTGTTTGGAACACGGGAGGCTGTGTCGTGAAGCCACTTGCCACTGCCTGGATAATTCCTTTGGCCTGCAGCCTGCTCCAGAGGGAGGGACTCTGTGAAAGAGGGCTGCCAGAGCTGGGCTGTGGGCCAGGGGAGTGTCCTGATAAGGTGAGCTGGCCCAGGGACTGGGGTTGTGGCGGTGCTGCAAATCACTTTAAACGTGGCTGCTTTACGTCCCTGCTGACACCAGCGCAGGTCCCTGGGATTGTGCACGTGAAGGGAATTAATTTTCATATTTTTCATATTTTAAAAATCCCATGTGGAAGAAAAGGGCAGGAGAGAGAGTTTAGGATTTGCCTTGTCCTCGGACAACCATCATCCTCCTAGCGGGAGGAGGCTCTTTCCTTTGAGCATTCCCTTTGCCCTCTTGGGAAAGAGAGGGAAGGATCTGTCCAGTGTAAGAGTAAAACCTCCTGTGGAATTTGTAAAGCAGGAATATAAAGCCTCCCTCCTCTCACTTCAGGATTCTCCCCCGTGTTATCCTGACCCCACGCAGGACTCTGAGGCCGATGTAGAGCTCAGGAGCACGGGACCAGCTTGGCTTGTGGAACAGCAGCTGCTGCTGCTGCAACGCTTCTGTCAAGAGCTTCTTGAGCCCTGGGCTCAGCGAGGGCTTGTTCTAACCCAAGCTGTTTCCTGCGTGCTCTCCCAGTGATACCAGTTTGGTACAATTGTCCTCGAGCTGCTTTATCTCCTGCCATGCAGCCTGATCAGGAAGTTAAGCCTGAAGCCTCTACAAGCAATTTTTGTAACATCTCCACCACCGTGGGTGGAGAACTCTTGGCTTTTGAAGAGTTTTTGTGGCTCCCGTGCTGGACTGTGTGACAAAGACTCCACGCTTGGGCTGTGTGAAGCTTCAGGGTAGCCCCAGCTGCTGAGCTGGGTGAGGATGTGGCTCATCAGGGACCTCAGCTGCTGCCCAGGGCTGCTCTACACCCCTGGCCAAGTGCTGTTATTTGTCCCTGGCCACTCCTGTGCACTGCTCCTAGAGCTGCTCCTCCCTTCATCTCAGGTGAGTATCTGTAGCTCCTGGCCATGGAAATAAATGGTGTTTTTATAGAGCTCCCCAAAGACAGGTCTCTCCTGCTCTGCTGGTTCCCATCCTCCCTCCCAGTGACTCAGGCCTTCAGTCTCCAGCTCTCCAGAAGGTGACGGGCTCTTTGCACAGAAGATGCAGGATGAGAACTGGGAAATTCTTCTGGGAAGGATTTTGCAGCCTCAATAGAAAAGAAGTCTCTGCTCAATGTCAGCTTTGCAACCCTTGATTCAGAGCAGGTTAAACGGTGTAAAGAACCCTGGGGCAAAGAGGTGCCTTTCCTGAGCTCAGCCAGGAATTTGCTTCCAAACTGCAAAAGTTTTTTTTGGATTAGCTCATAAGTTGTTTAGAGGCAGAACCTTGAAGAACACACCCTGCTGCCAACCCAAAGAGGGCACTCTGGGCATGGAAAACTCAGCAGAAATGTGCTAGAGGTGCTTTCCTCATGCAGCATCACCCAGCTGATAACTGGTAATATCACAGCACAGCAAAAACTGCTGATAACTCTGCTCAGCTGCAGCTTTTCTGAGTCAGGTGAGTGACCTGGGGACTTTTAGACATTTTGAATTATAAGGTTTGGAAAATATTTGGAGTCTTCACATCTTTGGCCTTGTGTTTCATATCCAGTGCTGCCACAGATGTTGGAATGGCCTCTGACAAGTCACCTTTGGGCAGAGGTGAGCACAAGGAAAGGCAAACACTCCCCAGGAGTGTGCTTTTGTCAGTGAAATCCTAAACATCTGACGGAAGTGTTTGTGCTCCTCTTGCTGGGTCTCTTGCCAAATCTCCAGATTAATTTCCTCAGGTTGCAATATTTTTAAGCTCTCTTGTAGAAGAGGCAGGGGTTTATTTTCTTGTCTTAAACCATGACATGTAGGAATAAAATATTTGCTGGATGTCAGGCCGTGGTGGGACTCTGTGGTTCTTCTCTTTGCTGCCAGCTTCACTAAAAAGATGACTCAGTGTGCCTCAATGAACACCTGTGTGTGACAGAGGTGCACTGGGGGGAAGATGCTGGTTTTGTGTGGAATGGCAGCCAGAGGTGGGATGGGGTAGAATTGAGAAGGGCCCATGGGGGAGAGGGTGTGATGGAGGGAGGAAATCCCCCGAAGTACCAGCTTGGAGATCCCTGGAGGGAGGGAGGAGAGCTCTGCCCTGAAATCCAGGCTGGACATCTGTTCTGGAGGTTTAGATGGGACAGAAAATGGAGTCCACTGGTTGGGGTGGAAACCTCCAGCTCAGGATTCAGCTGTTTGAGCTGTGGCTTTCTCCCGAGCTGTTCAGGACTGGAGCCAGAGAGATCCAAATCACAGCAGGAAAAAGGCTTTCAAATGCAGATGAGATTTATTGTTTTTATGTGTTCTTAGAACACTGGAGCTACAGGAGAGGGGAGAAAGGAGGCAGCAGGTTTCAGAGGTAGGGGACAGCAGTAGTGGAGCAGGAACTGGAAGTGTCCTTGGAGCTTGGGCAACCCTGTAGCCCCAGGGCTTGGGCAAAAGACACCCAGACATGTGGTGTCACAAACGACAGACAGGGAGGAGGCTGCTCTTTGGATCCCTCTGATCTCGTCGTGCAGCCTTCCCCTGAGGGTTACAGACACCCCCACAGCTGCTGGCACCACTCTCGGGGCTGTCCTGCTGCTTCCTCTCTGGAGCTGTAGCCACAAAGGGCTAAATCAGGGCAGCAGCGAAGGAGTGCAGGCACTGCCCAGTGTGCACAGGGGATAAATACAGTCAAGGCACGATCTCTGTGCCAGCTCCACCACGGGCAGAGTTCGGCTTGGCCACAGAGAGGTCCTTGCCACATCCACGAGGACCAGTGGAAGATGTTTCCCAGGGAGAAAGGAAAAGAAAGCTGGTGAGGACGGGGCTCTGGAGGGTGAGTTCTCCAGGGCAGCAGCTGCGAGGGGAGCGGGGTCATGCTGACTTCATGACGCTGTTGACCCAGGGAAGGTAAGGAGCGATGTGAGTGTAGAACCCAGGCCAGTTGTTGTGCCTGTAGGAGAAGATGCCGTGGGCTTTGTTGTTGCAGACCAGTGGGTCCCCAGCGTCGCCCTGTGGAAAGGAGGAGGAGAGGGATCAGTGCTGGGTTGTGCTGGGGACCCCAGGCGGGGAGTGCCTTCGCAAAGAGCAGGGAGGCTGCAAACATCGGGACAGAATTCCCCTGGCAGGAGCCTGGGCTCGCAGTGGATGGGGATAACTCTGGCTCCACAAGGGACCAGTGACAGCTTTGTTTGGGACCCAGCTGGGGGAACGCTGAAACTCCATTTCTGCCCTTCTGCTGCCTTCAGATCCAAAACACACTCAGACCAACAACGAGATTCAGGGTGAACCCCTCTGGCCGAGCTGTTGCCCCCCTGCGCTGCTGCAGACTCCCAGGTCCTCTGCCATGAGAAGGCAAGGATCCTCTTGTCCCTTGTGCTTTGCCCCTGGCTAAAACCTCCCCCACGGCCTCCTCCTCCTCCCTGATCAGCCACTGACCTTTTCAGGTACCCCGGCGGGTTTGCTGCGGCCACAAATCAAGTTGTCAGCGAGTCCCGGGTAGTGGCTCAGGCAGTCCCTTTGCTTGATGACGGTGACGGTGGCCTCACGCAAGGTGGCAGAGGGTGTCCTGTAGCCCCAGCCGGCCACGCTGCACTCGGTCCCACCACGCACTTTGAATTTCTCGAAGGAAATGGGCCTGACGTGGCTGTTGGTGGTGGCGTTGCCGCTCAGCTGGGCAAGGGGACAGAAAACACAGAGGTGAGTGCCTGGCCTGTGCGTGCACTGTCCCCTTCTGCTCCAGGGCTGCAGCTCAGCTCATCAGGGCCGTGCAGGTGCTCCAGCCAGGTTACCTTCAGCAAGAGGATGTCATTTCCCTTCTTAGGACTCGTAAACTCCGGGTGGCAGTGATACTCCTTGACCTTGAAGGTTTGCCAGCTTTCCTCTCTCCTTTGGAGCGTGTGGGCTCCCAGGATGACAGTCAGAGGTTTGTGCCTGGTGAAATCAAGCACAGTGGGTGTCATCAGCTTGTCCCTGTCTTGCCTGGGAACACTGAGGCTCATCTCCCAGGGGCATGGCCAGGAGAGCCCAGTTACACAGACATGGTGTATATCTATTCCCTAGACACAAAATATGTTGTATGTGCACTTTTTAAGAAGAATGGTGGGAGCGAGGAGCTCTGCCAGTGAATCTGCCCCACCAAGAGGCAGAGCAAGCTCCTGTCTGACAGACAGAGCTCTGTGAGGGCTCCTTCGTCTCCAGACCTCGAGCTGGGCACGTTTGGTCCAACGCTGCTGCTCTCTTGTTCTGGGCTTCACAGGCCAGTGGAAGTCCAGGGAGTTCTAAATCAGGACCCTTCTCTGCCCTCTACATCACCCGCAGAAGGTTCTGCCTCAGGAAAATTGGAAAGGACCTTGGGTACGTGCAGGAGTCCCTCCCAAGCTCCCAGGGGAGTTTTGGGCATCCAAGCTCCTGGGATCTGCTGATGTTCCCTTTTGCTCCCCAGGTATGGGGACTGGCCCTGAGCCCGTCACTGGCACCAGGGCAGAGCTGTCAGCCCTGAGGTGTGTGGGAGCTACACCCAGAGCTGTGGACATCTGGAAAAGTCCTCCTGCCCATCTATGCTCCAGCTGAAGGGATGGAAAAGGGCTGGGCAAGCAGCTGGCTCGTAGGAAATAATTCTGCTGACAAACAAGTCGGTGGCAGAAAGGGCAAAAAGCCTGACAGTGGGTCAGGGCCAGCAAGGGAAGAAGCCACTCTGACCTCCCATTGTTGACATCTGGGAAAAATAAAGCGAGTCGTGGCGGGGAGGAAAAAAATCAGGGTAAATATCTGAGGGTGGGCTGGGGAGGGAGATGGGGCTCTGCCCCCCAGCCGTGCCCTGCCCTGTGCTGCCTGCCAGGGAAAGAGCCTGGTCATGGCTGGAGGGACTCCAGCTGCGAGAGCTCCACGCAGGAGACGCTGCCCAGGCCGTGGTGGAGCAGCCACCTCGCTGCAGGTGCTGGGTGGACACAGCAGAGACTCACACGAGGCACTGAGCCGCCGTCATCACCCAGCCGGGGGCCACGAGGAAGCCTGTGCAGAAGCGGCTGTCCTTCCCCCGCAGGTAGGCCACGTAGGGCGTGGGGTGCGTCCTGGAGGGCGGCTTGGCTTCTCCTCCTCTCTCCCTCCAGCTCCAGGGGTGACCTGCAATGGGTGGGACGGAGGATGAGGGGTTTGGAGGGCACGAGGCTGAGGTTCATCCTTCCCCAACCCTCTCCTCGCCTCCAGCCCGCTCTACTTACTGGTGCTGACTGGGGGGCACAGCAGCAGCAGGAGGGGGAGCAGGAGTGTCTGCAGGTGCTCCATCGCGGCCTTCTGGGCTTTGGTGGATCCCTTAGAGGTGGGGCTGCGTCTGGGGTCTCTTCCTGCTCCCAGCAAGGTTTTATAGCCTGAGACCAGACTCCAGGAAACCACAGAAGTCAGACTCATCTGAAGAGTCTCTCCGCAAGTTGCATGTCTCAGCAATGTGAGAGGGGAATTCAGTCAGTCTTGGCCTTGGGCATCAACCCACCTTCATCATGGGTCTGATCTGCGGGATCTGACGTCCTTCTAAACCCAGAGCCAATTTTAGAACGCTGCCTTTGTGCCAGAAGCTGTGGGGAATGCACCCACCCTCACCTCTTCAACTTCCAGTGAGGTCTTCCCTTGCAGCTCCTATTTTTTGTTGAGCCCTTGCAAACCTGCTTGAATTTTATCACGAGCCCTACATGAGCAAGGCTTCTTTCACCTCATGCATCAGTTCCGAAGACCCTGCAGTGGCAGGTGAGGGCCCTCCTGCTCTCCCTCAGCAGCTGCACTCTTGGCTAATGGAGCAAAATGGCTGTGAATGTGTTTATAACATGACACTGGTGATATTGGGTAGGAATTGTTCCCTAGGAGGGTGGGCAGGCCCTGGCACAGGGCGCCCAGAGCAGCTGTGGCTGCCCCTGGATCCCTGGCAGTGCCCAAGGCCAGGCTGGACGGGGCTGGGAGCGCCCTGGGACAGTGGAAGGTGGCCCTGCCCATGTTAGGCGTTGGAATGAGGTGATCTAAGGACCCTTCCAACCCAAACCATTCCGGAATTTTACAGTAAGAGCAAACTTTGAACATTCACGGTTTCGCTGTGACGAAACGGGGCCGACAGTTCCTTGCTGCCCTCACTGCCGGTAAATCTGCTTTCCTCTCTGTCTCCAGTGCCACTGGGTAAACCTCATTTTGAAGCTACAAGTTGCCATTCTCGTGCAAAGCCTGCAGCAGCTGGAGCTTCGAGGAAAACCCTGACGTGACAAAGATTCATAATGCACAGATAAGCAGCTGCAGCCTGTTCACTTGCAGATTTCCAAGCTGATAGCAGCTGTGAGCAGAAGCCCAAACATGGACCCTTCTCAGTTTCCCCAGGGCAGCCTGGGTGCTGAGGGAACAGGCGACGCAGTTTGCCTTCATCCCAGGCGAGAACGTGGAGAATTTATGAGCAGAAATCCAGGACGGACTGTGGAAACCTCCTCCCTCTGATGGAGGTGAGAGTGGGGGACTGGAAAAGGCCATGAGAGCAGGGCAAGCACCCCCTTCTCTTGGACTGCAGACAGTTTTCGTGTGTTTAAAATTCCCCGCTGGTTTTTCCCACCGCAAACCGACTCAGTCGCCTCCTGACATCACGGGCATCCGTCATCCCCTGCCAGGGAGTTCTGCGCTCACTCAGTCACCAGTGCATCATCTCTGTCCCCCACCATCTCCTCCCAGGAGCTCTGGCTCTCCCTGTACACAAGAGATGCCACCAGAAACAAGCTGGAATGAAGATGAGGGCTCAGAGGGCAGCCTGGCCATGGAAGGGGGCTCAGACTCCGATGCAGGAGCTGTCTGGAAACAGCACTCGAGCATCCTTTGTGGGGAGAATTTGTCTGTGGGCATCATCCAGCTGAGGGGAGAGGTTTGGGCTACCACCAGAACAGCCTCAGATCAGGGGGACGAGGATGTGCCAAGCAGCTTCACAGCAGCCAGCCCCCAGCTGGGACTCATCCTTGCCTTCTCCAGGGACCCAGCTGGGCTCTCCCCCTGCAGTTACCACGGGAGGAAAGGAGGAAGTGGCTTGGGGTCAGGCACTTTTGTGAACCCAGGTCCTTTATCAACCCTTTCAGTTCAATCCTTTCCATGTCTCTGCCCAGGACATGGTGCAGAAATGGGGGATGAAGGGCTGTGGCTGCTGGCAAATGGCAAAGCCTGGAAGCAGTGGGGCTTTGGGTGTGCCTCCCCTCCGGGATCCTAAAGCCCTGAACCTGGCATCTTAACAGCCACCTGCCTACACCCAAGGCCACAGTCCACAAAAAGTCCAGCTCCCTCCACCCAGTGAAGCCTCTTGCAGCTGACAGCGGGGAAGATAAGCCTGCTGTGCCCTGTGCCCGCGCTCTCTGGGCTGCACTGTGTCCTGGGCTGCGACACCTCCGGGCACGAGGTCTGTGCAGAGGGAGCAGCCCTTACTCTGCAGAGAACGACAGCTCTGGAGCCCTGGTCACTGCTGATGCAGCACATCCTCGCTGCCTGTGCTCGCAGGAAGGTGGCAACGTGAAGCTGGTGAAGGGAGTGTGTGCCCATCGCTTTTCCCAGAACAGTTCAAGCCGGGCAGTTTTTCTCCTCGCAGCACACTGATCACCCCTGTGAGCCCAGCAAGGGCGGCCACACCTCTTGTTTCAGAGCCTGCCAGTGATTCAGGATGCAGAGCTGTGACTGCTGCTGTCCCAACAGCCTCTCACGTGCAGCAGCCAGACCCTCCCTCCTGTGCTCTGCAGCAAGACCCCAAGAAAGACAACACACGCTGGGAGATGCAGCTTTGAGTTTACTGAGGGTGCTTTAAGTGCAGCCAGGTTCAAGCAGGAACGGGGTTATCTCTGAAGGAAGTGGGGTCTGTTGTGGCACAGCCTCTTTTTGTGCCATTTGGGGCTTTTCCTGCTTCTGCCAGGGTGATTTAACACAGTCCTGAGACGGGCAGGGAATGGGACAGGCAGCAGCCTCAAGACAGAGGGAAGGGGACTCTCAAGTGCACTGGTCAGGACACTTGAGGTCCCAAGGAGAGAGGAGGGAGTTGAGCCTTCAGCAGGGGCAGGAAGGAAGCTATTGCAGTCTCCAGGGCCACGCCAGAGCTGGAGCAAGTGCTGCCACTACTGCTACTTCTTCATGACTTTTCTGATCCAGGGCAGGTAGTTGGAGATCCGGGCATAGACCCCGGGTGGGGAGTGGTGGCCAAAGGAGACAATGCCTTGCGCCACTTTATTGCACACCAGGGGCCCACCGGAATCTCCCTGGGGAGAGATGAGACTGATTTAGAGGCCTCTTCCCTGGGGGAATAGGTTTCTTCCTGATCCCTCCCTGCACTGTGTCTCTGTTCCTGCCCCACATCCCACCCGGCAGAAGGGGCTGCCCCGAGCTGCTGAGCTGGGGCTGTGGGTGCTGTCAGGGCACCCAGAGAGCGAGTCTATGTGGGAACTGTGATCAAATGCCTGTCACCTGCGCTGGGACCTGGCTGTGCCTGTGCCAGCAGCAGCTCCTGCTCCCGGAGAGCCCCGTGCGCCCTCCCCGTACCTGGCTGGAATCCTTCAGCTCGTGGAAGCTGCCGGCACAGACCATGCCAGAGTCGAGGTGTGGGTAGAAGAGGATGCATTTCCTGCGGCTGTAGATGGAGACTCTGGTCTCGAAGAGCTTGTTGGTGCTCCTGTCCTTGTCGATCAGACCCCAGCCTGCGATCATGCACTTGGTGCCCGTGGGGAGGTCGCTGCCAGTCTCGGGCAGCGGGATCGTCTGGACGTATTCATTGAGAGTGGCCTTTGAGGTTAGCTGGGGGAAAGGAGGGGGTTTGGAGAAGGCTGTGAGCGGGACATTTTCTGTGCAGAGGCAGGGGGGGTCTAGCAGGTGCCGCAAGCTCTGGGGAGCTGCTACGAGAGCCACATGAGGCTCCAAACCCTGCCCGTGGATCCTTCCCAGGTCCCTTCCCAGTCCTGCCAGCCTCCAGCACTTTGGGCAGAAGGAGCTAATGGCCAGGATGAGCCCTGCCCAGCCCCTGCCAGCCCCACAGCCCCAGCCCACCCTCTGCCCCCGCAGAACTCCTTGCCTGGAGCAGCATGATGTCGTTGTACAACGCAGAGGGGTCGTATTCAGGGTGCACGTGGTACTTGAGGACTCCCCGGACCTGCTGGGTTTTTTCAGGTTCGTGGATGTTGTGAGCCCCCAGGATGACTGTGATATTGCTGGCCGTGGCAGAGGAGAGGAGAAAGGGGAATTAGGCTCGGTGTCACCCCCCTGCCTCATTTTGGCAGACAGGTGGGGAGAGCTGCCCAGCACAGGAGGAATCTGCTCCAAAATTGCTCCAGGGAAGGAGCTTACAGGCTAGGGGACAAAGAAGGGGATAAACCCCTGTCTCAAGTACTCACTCCAGGCAGTGTGCAGCTGACATCACCCAGTCAGGGGCCACCAGGAAGCCCCCACAGCCCTCATCCCCTGTTATCTTCAGGTACGCCATGTACGGGTGGGAGTGGGGCCGCGCCTCGTGGCCGCCCACAATCCGACCCCGCAGAGCACCTGCAAGACACCCCAGCACAGGATGAGCCAGGGGCTGCTGAGATGGGAGCCCAAAAGAGCCACCTCACTCCCAGCAATGCCCTGACTCACTGGCACTGGCCCATGGGCAGCAGAGCAGGAGCAGCAGGGCTGGCAGCGGCTGGGGCTGGCGCATCTCTGCCACGGCTGGACGCTCCTCTCCAGATGCGTGGAAGTCTTGAGTTTCCCCGTGGCCAGGAGCTGGTTTTATAGCCTGGAGGCAGCTGTGCCCAGCAGCCAGGAAGCCATGTGCAAGGGGCTGATTGTGCTAATCAGGGCATCCCTGGCCTGGCGTGCTCAGTGTCCACGTGCCTGTGATTGATGGGCGATAGCACAGGACAGAAAGGCCAGGGCAGAGAGAGCCTGGTACACCACAGCCACAGAGCCTCGGGGGGTGCTGACAGCAAGAGAGAGGTGTCCTGTGGTGGTTTTGAGGTGTGATTTAACATTTCTGCCACAGTTTCTGTTTAATGTTTTTGCCTTGAGGAAATGCGAGGTTCTAAAAAAAAAAGGCACTTTAAAAAAAAAAAAAAAAAAGCCAAAAAAGCTTTGCCATTTAAGGTCATGAATGTGGTCTAGAGGAGACAATCCTGAAACTTTCTCCTTCATATTCTTGTTTTCCTTCAAATCAAAAGACGCACTGAGGAACCTCTTTTCCTACAGAGATCCACCATCACCACCAGTCAGTTTCAATGAATGGGCGCCCAGGCACAACAGCTGTGGCTGGGACAGTTTCTGAGCACTGTGAAGAGTCAGATCTGCAGGGTTTGGTGTCAGCCCAGGTCAGAGGGGCCTTGCTGGCTCTTCTTGGCTCCTCTGGGGGCAGAAGCATCCTGCCAGCTTGGGGACTGGGATGTGCCAAGTGCTGCTCTGCAGCAGAAGAGACCAAAGCGGGGAAGTGCAACCACCCAACTGCCAGGAGTGATCAGTCATTTTTAAACCAGGCCTGCCCCACCCTTCCTGGAGCAGAAAAACACCTGCGGGCAAGTGGATGCCTTGGGCTGTGCTGGGGCCACGCAGAGGGGACAGGATGGGTGGGTGGGGAGGGAGGGATGTGGGACAGAGATGGGGATGCCTGATGTCCATGAGTCAGCCTGGGGGCTGCCTGACACAGAGCTCTCCACAGAGCTTCACTCATGTTTTGGTCTTTTAATCATAATATCTGAAAACACGAGCTTTAATCAGGACTGTGCAGCAGCACAGCAGGAAAACCTCAACAGGAATCATTGATATTTTATCTTGTGTTTGTAACTTGCTGTCTTTCCCCTGCAGCTGCTGGTGGCCCCTGACAATCTGTGGCTGGACACCCTCCTGGGAGCAGCAGTCCCAGGGCAGCAGGGACTGGGCAGGCCACTGGCCATGGGCACAGGGAGCTGAGCTCCAGGCTGCTGCTCTCCTGTTCCTCTCTGGTGTCCCACTGATTGCAGACAAACTCCTCACTCTGGGGACGAGGTATTTTGACCTTCCTGTTGACCTCTGGAGGGTTCCAGGGCTTCTCTGCTGAGGTGCCTCATCTCAGCATCCATCAATGCCAGCTTTAGCCATGGAACTGGGGCAGGTGCACGGTGCTCCAGCTGCCCCCGGTGCCTCCCCTGGCCCTTCCAAGCCCAGCACTCAGAGCCATCAGGCAGTTTCAGGCAGATTGTGGCTTTGATCTGAAGGGAAGAGACGAGAAACGTTGCAGGAGGGGGTGTGCCTCCCCTGCCCCACTTCGCTTCGAGAAAGAACATCTGAACTGAGACGGCAGCAAAGGAGAAGTGCCAAGATACGGCTCAGCCTGTGGCTGTGCAGAGAGCAATGGGGACGAGACAGAACAGGAACTCTCCCTCGCCTAGGGGCTCAGCCAAGGAGAGCCCCAGTCATGAGCTGGGGGCTCCATGCCTTGGGAGTGTTTGTGGAGGGGGCATTAGGGAGATCCTTCGGTGTTTTGCTGGTCCAGAGGACCTGCACACCAGGGGTGAGTGGGTGAAGCTGTCCCAGCAGCTCATCTGCCTCGAGCCCTCCTGCCATCAAAAGGGTTTGCCTGCTACCAGTCCCATCCTCTCCACAGACCTCGCTCCTGTCAGGAACCTCTGAGACTCCTCACACATTGCCAGCTCCTGGAGAAGCTGCTTAGGGCCCCTGACAAGGCAAGTCTCTCCATCCCCTGATCTTCCAGGAACGCTCCACCAGTTCTGTCCTGAGCAGGCCCATTAGCTGGAGGCTCACCCTGAAGCAAGAGCAAAGCAGGGGTGATGTGCCAGGATCGCACTGACCCTTCGTGGGCATCAGCCCAGAGCATCTGGGAGCGAGCTCTTCATGCTGAACGTGCAGCTCTGCTCCCCTCTGAGTACTTGTGGCCCAGCCTTCCTGCTGATTTCCGCTCCTTCAGTCTCGGGGTCATCTGCTGACTTTATCAGCGTGAGTTTCTTTCCACGCTGCTGATAGAAAAGGCCAAAACCCCAGTTGAAAGTGCGAAGGTGGAGCATGGAGCCCTCAGCTTTTGGTGAGAACCACTCTTGCTTGCATGTGATTTCCTGCAGCAGGAGCCCCCTTTGCATTTTCCACTTGTCCGTGCTGCCAGCCAGGCTGGGATCAATCCATTCATCCAGCAGTGGATGGGCTCCCTGGACAGCTCCCTGCTGATGGAAGAACTCCCTGCCCTTTGCTCTCAGCCTGGGGACATCTTCGTGACTTCCTGCCAGCCTGGAGTGAGAACACAGGGACAGCAGGGCACAGCTTCTGCTGTCATCCTGAGTTAAAAGGTGCTCTGCTTTTCTTTTATCTCTGCCACTTTGCAGCTGATTTGGGTGGGGTCCACCCTGCACAGAAATGTGGTTGATGTTGCAACTTCCCTTTTTCCACTTTGGTAGGTAGAAGCCTCACTTATTTTGCACGAGGAGCTGTCCCCTCTACCTGCTCTGTGCTGGGCCTCAGGCAAAGAGCTGGAGAGCACTGCTGAACCTCCCTCGGGCAGCAAGAGCCTCCCACCAGCCATGACAGGTGAGTCCTAAGGCAAATTCCCAGCCACAGGTGGGAACAGCACCTTGCAAGGCTCTCCAGTCAAGTTTTGCAGAGGTAGGGAATTAGGCCAGTGATGGAAATTAACATTGCAGCCATGTTCTCACTCCTTGGCTCTGGTCTCAGTGCAGCACCTTGTGCTTCCTGCAAAGGTGAGAAACAGCAGCTTTTTGCCTCCTTCCCTGCCTGTGAGCCAGACAAGGGGAAGATCCTGACCCATCTCTAGCAGATGCTTGGTGAGTTGAAGGTGTAGGTGCAGTGTCAGGGCACAGGCTTAGCTTGGACCAGCTGGTTTCCTTTGAAGTGGACGGGGCTGAGGCTCAGCTGCAGCCACACAGGTGCCTGGACTGCTGCACAGACAGTGCAGGATGTGTCTGGATGTGTCTGGATGTGTTCTGAGAGAGTGGCAGGAGCTGGGCCCTGAGGAGTGACAGCTTGGACCTTCCTCCTGAAGAAGGAAGAGGGATGTATCTGAGCATGGTGGTGCACAGGGCAGTTGAGGAAGAGGCAGTGGCTCTCTGCCAGGCCCAGGGGTGAATTTAGTACCACAGCAGGCAAAGCACTTCGTGTCTCAGACTGTCTGGGTGCTTTTACCAGCACTTGGGTCCGTTCAGCCCCGCAGACTCCACCCATCAAGGTGTTGCCCCATCTGACACAGCCTGCTGCAACCCAAAGAGGGCCCTGGCACGTTTCTTCATTCATGTCACACCTTCACAACCACAGCAAAGCTGAGAATAACCAGACCCTTACCAAGAAATGATGACAGCTGTTAGAAGAGATGTCAATATTCTCAGTCACAACAGGAAACTTTATTAAACAACAGGAAGCCCATGCTCATGGGTGGACTTACAAAACACCTCACCCTCCTCTCCCCTTGCTCTTTCAGTGCTGCAGGGCTGGCAGACAGGGCTCTAACTCTCACCTCCACGCTGAGCAGAGCTGCTGGCTTCAGAGTCTCACAGCTACTCCAGCCCTCAAACAGAGGATCTGCTCTGCCCCAAGCCCTGCCTGACCCCTTCCTCCACCGAGCATCCCTTGACTACTGACCCAGGCTCAGAAGATGGATGCTCCAGTGCTGAGCCGGCTGGTGAATCGCTCCCTCCTCCTTCCACTGGACTCTGCTCAACATCCCGAGCTCAGACTCGACCTTCTCGGCACGAAAGCCTCCTGCCTGCAGCTGGCTGCCATGAGGAACGTGAACATCATCCTGCAGCACTACAACTTCTCGGGCAAGCTCACCAACCGGCAGTCCGGGGACGAGGGCATGGGGCTGGTCCGCACCACCTTCGCCGTCATCAGCGGCGTCATCATCCTGGAGAACCTGCTGGTGCTGCTGGCCGTGCTGCGCTTCCTGCGGGCCCGGCGCTGGGTCTACTCCTGCATCGCCAGCATCACCCTCGGCGACCTGCTGGCCGGGATCGCCTACCTCTCCAACCTCTGCCTCTCGGGCAGGAAGACCTTCCAGCTCTCCCCTCAGCTCTGGTTCCTGCGGGAGGGCATCCTCTTCGTCGCCTTGGCTGCCTCCACCTTCAGCCTGCTGGTGACGGCCATCGAGCGCTACAGCACCATGGTGAGGCCCATCGCCGAGAACGAAGCCAGCAAGACCCTGCGCCTGCGCGGCCTCATCGCGTCCTGCTGGCTGCTGGCCTTCGTCATCGGGCTGCTCCCGCTGCTGGGCTGGAACTGCCTCTGTGACTTCCAGGCCTGCTCCGCCCTCCTGCCTCTCTACTCCAAGAACTACATCCTTTTCTCCGTGGTCATGTTCAGCATCATCCTCCTGGGCATCATCGGCCTCTACATCTCCATCTTCCACCTGGTGCAGGCCAGTTCCAAGCAGACCAGCTCCCGGCACGGCCGCAAGCGGTCCCTGCGCTTGCTGAAGACTGTGCTGATAATCCTGGGGGCCTTCATCCTCTGCTGGAGTCCCCTCTTTGTCCTGCTGCTCCTCGATGTCTTCTGCGAGCCCGGGGCCTGCACCCACCTGCGCAGCCTGGACTGGAGCCTGGCTCTGGCCCTGCTGAACTCGGGAGTCAATCCCGTCATTTATTCCCTGCGGAGCGTGGAGGTTCGCCGTGCCGTGGGGAGCCTGCTGTGCTGCTGCTGTGTCAGGGTTGGGCTCTGCGAGCCCGGCAGCTTCCCGGCCATCTCGGACATCAATTCCGGCTCGTCCTCGGAGAGCTCCCTGCGCTACCGGGAGAGCTTCCGCCGCTCCGTGGCGTGGAACGCTCGGCCCAGGGCTCCTCTCTCCAGCAACTCCAGCATGATGAGCAACCTCCCCAGTCTGTGAGGGGCCACGGGGAGAGCAGGAGATGCCAGACAGCCCCTGGGACCTCGTGCTGCCGGTCCTGGCCTGGCAGAACTGTGGCGACCCGGGCTGACCAGTTGTGAACTGGGGCCAGGCTTTCCAGTCCCATCAGACTGGGGTGTTGCCTCCGTGTGGGTGCAGCACAAGGGACAGGAATTGCTCCTAGGCTGGGAGTGAAAGATACAGGCACGTTTTAGGATTGATGCTCTCTCTGCTGAGACGGCTGCAGTGCTCAGGTTACATGTGTGCGCTCTGGGTGGGCAGAGGTGCTGTGCCTGCTCACCCCAGGGTGTTTTGCCCCAGGGCACAGTGGCAAATAGGGTGGGTGTCCCCAGCCAGGTGGCCCTCCCAACCCCTCGTGATCAGGCTGGGTTGGCAGTGCTGCCGCTGCAGGGCTGGAGGTGACACTTGAGTCTTCTGCAGTTCACAGCCTTCTGGAACTCTGTGATGGACGCAGCTGCTGGAGAGCAATGCAGGCTTGTCTGGCCAGGGAGTCAAGAAAAACGAGGTTTTCAAGTGCAGCTGTGCAACTTTGGGGCAGTACCCAGGTCCCTGGGCAGGAATCAGGAGCTCACCTGGGGAGCAGCACAGCCCAGCCCGAGGATGTGGCTGCAGCCACAGCCCTGGCCCTTCTCAGGGCAGAGAGGCTGGGCACAGAGCCAGTGCTGTGACAGTGCTCAGAGCTGCAGTGACAGGGCTGGCACTAGCACGGGCAGAAGGAGGTGCCCAGAGAGACTGGGGAGCCTTGTGCCATCCTGGGCCTGAAGACACGGCCAGCTTGTGCCTCAGATCCCTGCTCTTCTGTTCCCTAATGTAGGGAACAATGACAGCAGCACCCAAAGGCATCCTCTCACTGTGCCAGAAGGCCACTGAAGCACTGGGGACTCACTCAAAACCTGCTGGCCCTGCCCCTCTGCAGGAGCTGAGTGTGCAGCCCATTTGTTTTGCAATAAATAGAGGTGACCAGAAAGCCCCGGGTTGATTTTCTTTTATTTGTTTTTTTCTCCAGAGGCCAGATGTTTCTGTAGTCCCTCCTGTTCTTGGGATGGGGGGATCACCCTGCTCAGGGGGCTGCGGGAGCCTCCTGCCCTGTCCCGTTCCATCCCATCCATCCCGTCCCCTCTGCTCCCATCCTGTCCCGCCCTGTCCCATCCCATCTATCCCATCTTGTCCTGTTCATTTCATCCCATCCCATCCCATCCCATCCCATCCCATCCCATCCCATAATTCCCATCCCGGCCGCGGGGGGGCGCTCGGGAGCACCAGGCCGTGGCGAGGGCGCCCCCTGCAGGCCAAGGCCGGGCGGCACCGCGGCCTGCACGGGCTGCCGCGACTACAACTCCCAGCACCCCTCGCGGCGGCGCGTGAACTACAGGTCCCGGCATCCCGCGCGGGGGCGCGCCGTGCGTGCCGAGCAGGCCGCAGTGCGGGCCGGGGCCGCGGCGATGCTGGAGGAGGCGAGCGAGGTGCTGGAGTCGGTGCTCAAGGCCTCGTGCCTCCCGCTCAGCGTCCTGCTCTTCGTGCCCGCCGTGCTCCTGCTCCTGGGGCCGCCGCCCGCCGCCGAGGCGGCGCACGAGTTCACGGTCTACCGCATGCAGCAGTATGAGCTGGGCGGGCAGCCCTACGGTGAGGAACTGCACGGCCCGGCCGGGCTCGGTCCTGCCGGCTGCGGCCCCTTCAGGGGTGGTGGGGCCGTGGGAAGAGAGCCCCGAGCCCGGGGAGGAGCCCAGGGTAGGCCGTGAAGCCGCGGGCGGCCCGTGGAGGGCGGCCTGGCCTAGGGGAGGCCGCGGGAGGGCTCGGGGGGCTCTGGGAGGCGGCAGCAGCAGGGCCCGGGGCCAGGCCCGGGTGCAGAGGAGGCCGCAGGAGGGCCCCGTCTGGCTGAGTTTCACTCCCCAGGCTCAGCACGAGCAGGAGAGTGCTGGGAGTTCCATCGTGGTGACCTAGAGCTAGCCGGTTTTTGGGCTGAGGTCTCTGTGTTTTGAGGGGTCCAGCTGTATCCCTCCTATATTGTGGAAAACTTGGTTGTGTGCTCAGTTTTGTCCTTTTGCCTTTGACTCCTTTATTGACAGGTTGATTCTTCTTCGCTCCTCTTCAGCCTCTTCATCCTTAGTTGTGTGTGTTGGTCCAGCGGCTCCATTTCAGAGCCGGTCCTTCCGCTGTGTTACAGCTGACCTTTACTTCCTCTGTTCTCTTACCTCCAGCCTGCTGATTGTGCAACACCTTTCTTCGAGTCAGAGGCACAACCTGTTCAGCGAGTCCTTGAGGCGCTGAGGCCCTCAGCCTCCTCCCCTATGTGCCTACGCTCAGAATCAAGGGTTGTTTCTGCGTCTTCTGTAGAGATTTTATTCCAGGCCAGGGCATGTGCTCTGTCTGTGAGTGACTCTTCCTAAGTTTCAGAGTTAGCGATGAACAGCCTCACATTTACTCTGTGCTGTCCATGAGACACCATCTTTCAATCTTTCAGATCTTAATAAGTTCATTTCTTAATAAGAAATGCAGCTGTGCCTGTGTACTCCTTAAACACTTCACATTTCTGGTGGCTTCTAAATATCTGAAATTATTTCTAGGTTCTTCCATCACAGTTTCTCAGAACATGTCCACATCTTGAGGGCTCTGTTGCTGACAATCTCAGCAGCTCCAAGGCAGGCTCTTGCATGGGGGTAGGACTCTCTCTCTGCTCTCAGGTGATGGGAACTGTTCGTTGACAAGCTTAGCAGGGGCAGCAGGGGTGTGATTCAGCTGGCTTTGACTTTGCTTGCCTGGGTATCCCCTCTAGCCAAGTGCTTACAATTTGGTGAACTCTTGAAAAGCCAGGTGTTATTTTTTTAAGATGCTTCCAATTAACTTTTTATGCTGGTTTTTTTTTCCTGGAGCCTTTTAGCTTGGTGGATTGTGTGTTTCCTTTGTTCCTTCCTGCTCCCTTTGAGCAGCTGCTGTTCCTGTTCCTTGTGTGTTCTGAGATGTCCTTCAGGATAAAAGTTGTATTTCACAGAGCAGTCTGAGTTGGAAGGGACCCACAAGAATCATCGAGTTCAGCTTTCAAAGTGAATGACCCATAGAGGGATCAAACCAGTAACCTTGGCATTATTAGCACCATGCTCTGACCAACTGAGCTGATTTGTTGTTCCAGATTCTGATATTCTTTTCCAAAAATACCAAATACAGGTTGCTGCTCAGCCTCTTCTTGCAGGGGGAAGAATTTTTTGTCAGCATCACTCATAGAGCAATTTAAGAACAAGCTTGGGCTTCCTCTAATACTGATAGAATGAGAACTCTTTAGTTTGTAAAGGAGTGATTATTAATCAGCTCTCTGTAGAGAAACTACAGAAAATCAACCTGTCAGAAAAATACTGTTGTGCTCTGCTCTGCTGAGATGTCAGAGAGAGCAGAACTTTGGGTCCACACATTGCTGTGTTTACACATCATTCCTTCGGGAATGGTGGAGGGATTATCCTCATTTTGAATTGCTTTTCTCTGGCTGGAGTGGGGGTGCTGTTAATGTTTGTTTGTTATTTAGTGTCAGGGGTCTGGGGGGAGAATTTACATTGGGCCTGGGCTCTGTTTCTGAGTGTGTGGCCCTCGCTGATACGTTGCAGGGGAAGTGAAGATTTTTCTGGTTTAGGTGTTTCTATGACCTTTGATGAGACCAAACTAATGTTAGAGTTAAGCTAAGCCAAGTTTAAATCTAATTCTTAGCAATGCCCCTGTTTGACAGAGACTGGAGCACCTTGTCTGTCCCTGTGTGGGGACCTAGAGTGATGAGCTCTCCAGTGGAGGTGCCAGAGTTGTAGAAGATGAAATTGAGTTACAAATCGTAAGGTGGATTTGACCCTCTCTTGTTTGTACAAGATGTCCTTTTGGCCCTACCTTGGAGAATGCAGGAGCAATTCTCTGGCAAGCCTGCTGTGCTCCCAAGGGATTGCATTTCTGTGTGGGGGATTTGATCTGCTAGAACTGAGAGTAGGAGAGGGCGAGCCCTCAGGAGCAGCCTGCTCATCTGTAACTCTCCCAGCTACAGAACCCTCCTTGTGGCTGAGTGAGAGCAGCCCTAGGGGTGACATGGGGCAGTCTGGTGTCCTTTCATCAGGTGGTTCTGCACAGCTTCCATCCACAGCTTGATCCTGCAGCTGGGGGAGGCTCTGGAGAGGCCGGGCTGTCTCTGCGTGTGTTGCTGTCTGCAGGTATTAGGTGCAGGTGAGCAGACAGGTAGCCTGTGTGGTTGTGTTGAGGAGGAAGACAGGAAGGTGAAGGCTGTGTAGTGTGGAATAAGGGGAGTCTGGCAGGATGTGGCTGCGCAGGAAAAACCCACAGACCTCTGCTCCTTCTCGGAAGAGGGCGAAGAGGCAAACTCAGCTTTCTGCAGCTTCTGGCTGCTCTGCAGCCCATCAGACTGTCCCCAGGACTGTTCTGAGCAGGAGGCAGGCTGGAGCAAAGGGGATGGGATGAAATGCTTTACAAGCCCTCTTGCTTTCCCTCCTGGCAGGCACCAGGAGCGCGGTGCTGAACACGGAGGCGCGCACCGTGGAAGCGGACGTGCTGAGCCGCCGCTGCGTCATGATGCGGCTGGTGGACTTCTCCTACGAGCAGTACCAGAAGGCTCTCCGCCAGTCAGCCGGGGCTGTGGTGATCATCTTGCCACGATCCATCTCCTCTGTCCCCCAGGATGTTGTGCGGGTAAACAAAAAAGTTTTCTTTCTCTTCCCATGGGAGGTGCATTGGAGAAAAGCTTGGGTTGCTGCAGGGCTGGAAGCTTCCGTTGTAAATGCACGGCAAATCGTATTCTAATTTAAAAACTTCTCTCTCTGCTTTGGTTGTTAATTTTTTCCTGCCATCTTTCGTGTTTAGCAGATGCTAAGTTTGTGTCTCGCTTAAATCCTCAGCAATTCATGGAGACAGAGCCAGAAATGCTTGCTATGGAAACCATTGTGCCAGTCTACTTTGCAGTGGAAGATGAGGAGCTGCTGTCTATCTATGAACAAACACGGGCTGCTTCTGCCTCACAGGGCTCTGCCTCAGCTGCAGAAGGTGAGTTCTAACAGGGAGGAGAATGTTTTGAGGAAGACAGGCCTGTTCCCACCTCTGGGAGGAGTCTGCTGTGTCATCTGCACCATGAACCAGCGTTCTGTCGCATTTGCATTTGTTCTGTCTTTGTCAAAGTGTTTAGAGATTCAGTGGAAGAAAAAACACAGTATAAGAAAGCGTTACTTGACTTTATTTGGACATACATTTGCAGGAAGTTCTCAGCTTCACGCTGTTGCAAGTAAGGTAGAAATCAAAACTAGATTAAAAACAACCTTGAAAATGTTAAGTGACAATGGTGTGTTGATAGAAGCTGAAGCTTTTTATCTGACCACAGCTCAGTTTGATGCTTCCATGTAAATAATTTGACTGTCTTATTGACCTAGTGCTTATGACTAACTTTAGTACTGCTGGAGAAAAGTTTTTGATCAGCTTAAAATACTGGGATTTTAGGACAGAATGAAAAAGCACAGTCACCAAGATCCCATGTCATTGCATAAACACCAGTGGCAAGTGAGAGGCCTTAAATGGTTTAGAGCTAGTCTCTCCAAAGCTCAGTTAGCAGGAGAAATAAAGGGATGAAACTTCCCCAGGTGTACATTTTGGGATTTTTTGGTGGTTTTTTCTAGTTCTGCTGCACACTGCAACTGCCAATGGCTTCCAGATGGTGACCAGCGGGGCTCAGAGCAAAGCTATCAATGACTGGCTCATCCCCAGTGTGGAGGTGAGTTGTGTATGGATTCAAACTGGCAACACTGATGAGGTGATTTCTTGTATTGGGACTTTATCAGACATTTGGTCCAACAGGGCAAGTCAGGGGAGTCTCAGCCAGGTATCTGAAGTCCTCACAACTGAGGCCATGGCAGACTCAGCAGGCAGGTAGAAGTCAGGCTGTCTTTGTACCGGCACACAAGAGGTGATGGGGTGTGACACTGCTCTTTCCTCTGCAGGGAAGGCTGACAGGGCTGGGTGGAGAAGACCTGCCCACTGTTGTGATAGTTGCCCACTATGATTCTTTTGGAGTGGCTCCCGTGAGTATTCTGTCTTCCTGCAGCTCTCTGTTCCTATCATTTTTTTCCCATATGGCCTCTGCCCATGTGTCTTTTCTTGGCCTGTGGGGCTGTGGGGCTGTGGCAAGTGGAGCACAGTGGTGTGCTGTCTTGCAGCTGTTCTGGTACCTTAGAATGAGTGTAGGTTTGTCACCTTGTGTCTGTCCCACCTCCTCCTGCAGTGGCTGTCCCACGGGGCTGACTCCAATGGCAGTGGAATCTCAGTGCTGCTGGAACTGGCCAGGCTGTTCTCTCGGCTCTACACCTACAGAAGGACCCATGCTGGGTAAGGAACTGCCCTGTTTGGGGTTCAATGTGTATAACTGACAAGTGGAGGGGATGATGTGGGAAAGAGATTCCACCCCCAAGCCCTGGAAACTCCCCACTTTTAATCTGTCCTGCCATTACCCAAGCATGTGGCGTGTGGGAAGTGTTTGTTAATGGACAGTTTGCCTTGGATGTCAGGTGCAAGTGGTTGTGATTTCACCACACCTGCAAGGCTGAGGGAAAGAATTCATGGAGTGCAGCATGCTAACCCTTTCCTGGCTTCTTTGATGGGCAGGTATAACTTGCTGTTCTTTGCATCTGGCGGTGGCAAGTTTAATTATCAAGGAACTAAGCGGTGGCTGGAGGACAATTTGGACCACACTGGTGAGTAAGGGGCTGGTTGTGTTAAAGCTCTATAATTAATTGTCAGCTCTCCTGTGAGAATCTCCTTGTGGGAGCCTTGCTTTTTTAAGGGAGTGGAAATCCCAGCACAAGAGGCAGCAATAAAGGTTTGGATTTTTCTGTTCCAGATTCCAGCCTGCTACAGGATAACGTAGCATTTGTTCTCTGCCTTGACACTCTGGGCAGAGGCAATAGCCTTCATCTTCATGTCTCAAAGCCTCCCAAGGAGGGCACCTTGCAGCATGCATTTCTGAGAGAACTGGAGATGGTAAGGAAAAGTGTTCTAGTTGCATGAGAACTCGGGATTTACTGTGCAGCTCTTCATGAGAGGAAGGAAGATGTGAAGAAAGGGTGTGCCATTGAAATAATTCATGTATTGTGTAGGGTCACTTGATTTGAAGTGCAGACAAATCCTCATGCCACAGTCCCAGCTGAAGCAGACTACATCTGCAAACGCTGCCCTGTAGTGACGTGAAAACACCTCTTTTTTTACCTGAAACCAGCTTTGATAATGTCAATAACTTCCCCTTACTTTCTGGAACACACAAAAGTGGGTGTAGGCAGACAGGGCAGTGCAGGGTGGGACTGTGCAGTGGGCAGCACTCCTGAAGGCTTGCACTTGTGCTCAGGTTGTTGCAAGCCAGTTCCCAGAGGTGAAGTTTTCCATGGTGCACAAGAAGATCAACCTGGCTGAGGATATGCTGGCGTGGGAGCACGAGCGGTTCGCGATCCGGCGCTTGCCGGCGTTCACCATCTCCCACCTGGAGAGCCACCGGGACAGCCTGCGCAACAGCATCATGGACAGGAGGTGAGGGGCCCTGGAGAAGGAAGGCTGGGGTTTAAATCCAGCCCAGAAACCTAAACTGGCCTCACAACTGCTTGTGTTGTTCTGATGGTCAGGGCACAGGTGACAGAAACGCTGGGAGTTGGGCTCTGGATTCAGGCTCATGCCTGATGCAGTGAAAAAGGGTTGTTTCCAGAGGAAGCTGATGCCATTGGCAAGTCTGTAATCCCCTCTTTCGCTTTAGGGCACGAATAGACACTAAAGCACTGACCAGGAATACTCAGATCATTGCTGAGGCTTTGACAAGGGTCATCTACAATCTAACAGAAAAGGTAAGAGGTGCCCACTGTGCCGTGCTGGCCAGACTTGTCCTGCCAACCAAGCTCAGCAGTAACCTGGGTTGTTTGTTCTTTTTTCCCTTGCAGGGAGCACCTCCAGATATGCAGATCTTCACAGATCAGATGGTAAGCACAGTGCATTATTTTTGTAACCTGTGGAATCTAGAGTCTGGGAGAGAGCTCTGGTCTCAGCATGTGTGTGGTTGACTCCCTTTCTTGGGTGGTATTTTTCTGCAGCAGATCCAGCAGGAGCAACTGGAGTCAGTGATGGACTGGCTGAGCAGTCAGCCCAGGGCTGCCCAGCTGATTGATAAAGACAGCACCTTCCTCAACACCTTAGAATATTATATGGGACGCTACCTGAAGGATGTCAAGCAGCATCATGTGAAGGCAGACAAACGGTAAGAAAAGAAATGAAAGAAGCAGCCAGGGCATGCCAACTGGCTTCCCCCTGGACAGAATTTTGCCTCTGAGCTACAACTTTCCTGGTTTCTTGACATGCAGCTTTGCTCTTTTCTGCCCTCCTGTCAGTTTTGGTTCATGCTCGGTGTTCTCCCAGAGAAAGCTTTTCATGATTCCTCACAGCACAAGAACAAGGCCCAGCAGCTCCCTCTGCCTGAAAAGCTTGTTTTTAAACTGTTTTGGTCCCACTGTTCCCACTCTGAGAGCAGGAGAAGACTAAGGTTTGGTTAATTACAAAAAGGCAGCTTCCATCCTGTCCAACCTGCTTGGGCTGAAGCCATTTTAGTGAAGACAGGGAGGAATCTTTCGTGTGCCGCTTTGCAGACAGCTCAACAACAGCATGAGTTCTGAATTGTGTCCTTGGGCTTCTGATTGTAGGGAAAGAAAGGCCTGATGACTACAATCAGCTCAAAACCAGTATGGGAGGTGGTCATTACCTGTCCCTGATTGGGTGAACTCTTTGAGAACAGCTCTGGGCTGTCCTGACTGCAGGGTCAGGAAGTGCAATAGAACCTGAAACATTTCTTCTTTGCACAGGGACCCCGAGTTTGTTTTTTATGACCAGCTGAAGCAGGTGATGAATGCATACAGGTATGGAACTCCCCTTGGGCGTGCTGGGCTGTTGTCTCACCCCCTGGCAGTAACTGCAATTTCATGTTTACTTTTCCTTATTCCAGGGTCAAGCCAGCAATCTTTGACCTGCTTCTGGCTGTCTGTATTGCAGCCTACCTTGGCGTTGCCTATGTTGCAGTGCAGGTAAGAGACACAGATGTATCATTTTCCTTATAAAACAAGTTAGCTACAGTAATTCACACAGTGCCAGCACTAAAGCTGGAACAATAATGCCAGTTAGCTGTGCTGAAGGCAGTCTCTGACCATTCTAGTGCAAAACTGTTTTTTAGAGCTGTTTCTTCTAGTCAAGGACATGCATAACTTACTTGCTAAACTATTTTGGCTCCAAACTGAAACTTTACAACAAATTTTAGTTACCTTGGTAATTTAAAGGTTTGTAGCTCGTAGTGTTAGGAAATATCTGAATTTGGGATGCAGCTTAGAAATGCATCTTCAGAGTTTTGCTTTCTCTTTTCCATGAAACCATAAAAACCTGTGTCCATACCTCTGGAAATGTGATGCTCCATGCCTTGGCCAGCCAGATTAAATGTGGTGTTTTTGTGTCAGTGTTAACCAAGCCACTGTGAGCAAGGTTTCTGCTCCTGCCTGGGTTCATGAAGGACATGAATGAAAGGGAAGCTTTTTAGGTCACTCTCAATTTTGATCACTTCATGTTATTTGTGTTTATTATTTGTTTAGGGAAACCACAAGCATTTAAAAACTCAGTGTAACAATGTAAACAAGAGGAAAAACATATACTTTGATTTCTGTTAGCAATCTTCATTACTTCTGTTATTTAAATTTGAAATTATTTGAAGCCTGGATCTTCTTACGTCTGTCAAATATCAAATCAAAATACAATCAACCCCAGCAAAATCAAAAGAGGAATTAAGTGAATTTCTAAGTCACTGGGGAAATGGTGAAAGAGAAGATCCAGCTGAAGGATTGTGAATTACTGGGAATATCTGTGTTTGCCTGGTTCATTTTTACCTTCCTGAAACTGCTGGCAGCAGTGTTTCTATAGAGACCAGGATCCTGCATGTGTTGAAATCTGAAGCTTTCTCCTCCCCTTCAGAAGGAACGGAATTGCATCCAAAAAAAAAAAAAAAATCTTTAACACATCTTCACAATGGGGTGATACAGACTTGCACAAACACTTCTGTAAGCCATCATTTTCTGTATAACTTGGCTTCCCTGCCATAATTCCTCCTCATCCATCAAGTCCCACTCCATCTTCAGGATGAGTGGTTGATGCAAGCAAGGCACCGCATTTGCACACTGGTATTGTTTCAAGCCTTCTGCTGAGCTTTCTGTCTGTTTAGAGCTGTCATGGTTACTTTTTTCCCTTCTGTTTCCAGCACTTTG
Organism: Oriolus oriolus; assembly: GCA_013400235.1. Lineage (NCBI taxonomy): Eukaryota > Metazoa > Chordata > Aves > Passeriformes > Corvidae > Oriolus > Oriolus oriolus. The sequence continues at coordinate 553,638 of VXBT01009886.1, read as the reverse complement.
GTCTCCTTTACAAGATGATACAGAGATTATCCCTTAAAACCAAGCAGCAGTGAAGCACCAAGACCCCCCCCACCCAGCAGCACTGAGCCATCGGTGAGCCCATCGGGAACCTTCTGCCTTCCACTGAACCCTGCTATTTCTCTTCCTTTGTCTCCTCTTTGCTACTGTATAGAGGGGAGGAAGGCATAAAGAAAATGAAATTTTAACTCTTGTGCACCTTTGAAGTGCTTTTCTTCACCTTCTTCCCCTGACTTGCACCATGTCTGGTTTCCCTTTGCATTTTGGTGAGGGAGAAGCTGAGAGACTTCAGCAATTCCTGCAGTCTTGATTCTGAGCAGCTTCTCTGAGTGTAAAACAAAGTCCAGCACCTTCATGGACACATGTCACACAGCCAGCCTGGAAACTGAAACTACAGCCTGAAGTGTTATCTCTGCCCAGCAAACAAGGACTTGGAGCAGTTGGTTAAAAGAAAAAACCAGAAAGTGCACATGCAAATTAAAGAGAATGCAATTAGCATGTTTCCTTATGGCACCTCTTCCTTGAGTTCACTGCCTGGCTGTAGGGAGTTGTGCTGAGCAAGCAGTGTCTGCAGCAAGCACCTTGCATTTTGTTTAAACTCACCCCCTTTTAGGAGGTGCACTGTGAACGATCTTGACTGTTGTTGCCAGGATGAGGAAAGATTGTTAAGATGGGTTTCTGGTGTGAGGGTTTTTGCCAGGGACAGGTTCTCTCCTGTCTCTGTTGGAGGATGCATTTTGCTGTGTACTTGATTTCTCTGGAGGTTTGTGGTCCTTGAACAGTTCACAGCTGCCACCATTCTGTGCTAAAATCTTGCTTGATTTCTGAGGGGTGTTCCATAGTCCCAGCTGCTGCAGGATCATGTTCTGTGCTGTTCCCTGTACTTACACAAACTGGTTGCATTGATAACGAGAGCAAGAACAGCTCAGACCTGGAAAATATATTGAGATACTACAAGCCCTAGGCTAGTTGTAGTTCTAGAAGATAACCCTGAACACTGTCCTGCCACTCAGCAAGTTTTGAGTCCTTTCTGTAATCTCTTCTATGTACATGAGGTCTCTTCACAAGCCACAGTGACGTTTTTTTTTTTAATTTAAGCTACTATTTCTAATTAAAGTAGCGTATCTTACAGAGGCTGAAAAACTATTTTTGAATTGAGGCGGACCCTTTTTTTTGTGTACTCAAGGAAAATCCCAGCTGTGCATTCCTGTTTGCACACACCTACTGTGCATGTGCTTGTTAGAAAAGGAGTTGTTGTGGCCAGCACTGTCCTTTGGATGGGCACCAAAGCACTGATTTCCAACCTCCTTTGTTTGTTTTACCACAGTCTCCTCCTTGGAGTATCCTTACCCCCATGATGTGTCCTTTATGCCACTTCAGTGTGTAGCAACTTGTTCTTTAAAGGGTCTTGTCTTTTCCAGGAAAGCAAGCTGGTGTCAGCGGCTCCCCATGGGGTCAGCAGGTGGCATGGTGCCAAGCACTCCAGAAATATCAGCCACACAGGGAAACCTGCCTTTTCCTGATCTTCTGAGTGCTCATTTGAAATATGTCTCTCTGCATGCGTGAAGTGCTCATGACACTCCTCTGCCAAATGAATTTATAATGACTTCAGAAGTTGCTGGAGTGGCTGGAAGGCAAGCCTTGATTGTTTTCCACTGGTTTTTATGCTCTGCCCATCGAGACTGCATCTGCTGTGCCCTGGGAAGCTGCATACTCTGGGCTGGGTAGGTTTAGAACATGCATGGTACAGTGGCTCTCTGAAGAGCTCTCTAGGCTCTGAATATCTGGGAGTAGTTTGAGTCCTCCAGCTCCATCATCCATTTCTGGTGTGTTACACTTAGGGAGGTGGTGTTCCCTGCAGTCCAGCAGATTCCTTCACCAGTCTTAATGATTAACTCCGTTACTTTGCTGAGAAAAATAGAAAAAAAATTATTTGCAATGCTGCTGTAGCTTGAGTTGATGTGTATAGAATTTGCCAGTAGTGGGAAAGAGCAAACAGGGCAGACTTGGAGCTTGTTCCTTGCAGTGGAAACTGTCAGCCTTCAGTCTTCCAGATAAGAAGCTCAGAGTTCAGAGGCAAAAACTTCCAGAGGCTGTAGCACAAAGAAAACACTGTAGCTCCATGTGGTCTCAGCAATGAACTGTTAACACTCCTGATGCAGTGCCAGAAGCCAGTGGAAACAACCTAAAAAAAAAAAGATGGGTAAGATTAATGAGGAGAGTTCATAAACCTGAGGGGCAGTTGGGATGGTACACTGCTCTCTCCCACACAAGGTTAGTTTGTCCCATAATCCTTTTGTGTCTCTCTCCCTGGCTGCCATAAAAAGTAGCTTTTACTACAGATAAAGAATTTTTGCTTTTGATCAAAGTGCACGTGCACTGAAACATATGTGCTCAAATCTGAGATAGTCAAATCCCAACTTCCTCATTGCTGGAGCAGAGTGCCCATCCTGGGACTGAATTTAGTTCCCACATTGTTGTTTCCTTGGGTGAGTCAACAGAGAAGCTTGCAAAGAGACCCTGGAGCTGATCTGCACTGCAGCATTGTCTGATCAAGTCAGTCACCAATACGAAGGCAGAAATCCAAAAGGTGTTGTGATAAAATAAAAGTTCTCCACAACATTGGAGAAGAGCTCTTGTGTAGCTGATTCTTGTTGCCCTTTTTTTTACCTACCCTCTTTTTTTGAGGATTTTGCCTGGCCTGTAGGGAAGAGCATGGAAAGCATTATATCCACATACACACAAGTGGCTAGCAGTTGATGCTTCTAGCCAGAAAACCATTTTCTTTGCAATTTGTCTGACTTCATCTGTTGTCCTGGTGCTGTCAGAGTCCGCAGCTCACAAAAAACTGGTTTTCCAGTAGGGTTTAACTGAAGCTGTTAATTCCTTCTGTCCACTTCCACCTGCATGGGCACTATTGGGGATTGCGTGGGAGTAGTTTGGATTATTGTACTTCATGTCCCAAATAAGAGGGGTTGGTTTATAGTTGGGAGAGAAGTAATGCTGTGCAATATGAACTCCACTCCTGTACTCAGTGTAGAGAAGACCCTGAAGCCAGAATTGAATTAGGTCTCCCACTATTTGTGGCTGAAAGTCACCACAATCTATTTAGACATTCAAAACCACAGCTATACCCAAAATTGCTTTGGGGCTTGGTTTTGAGGGTGTTCTGTTTGTTTTAAATCTTATGCTCTTACACTGTTCATGGCCCAAGCCCAATTCGTAGGCTGCTCCTGCACCCCGTGTTTAAGCTGGGTTTTACATTTCAGAGGTTTTACATTTCATTTGGTCTTGACTCACCAATCTGAAATGCTGAGGCTGTTCCTGGATGTCTCAGAAAATTGGGCCTCTGGGTGCTTGAGTGTGGACTCCTGCTTGCTCACTTTGATCTGTTTAGTTTCCATTTGTAGTTACTGCATAGCAACTTCAAGGTTATAATCTGGAATATTTGCAGCTCAGGAAAAAGATTTGATTTATCTAGCACTGTTAACTCAATTATTTATCTCTTGTGTGCCCTGAAGAACAAATGTATATTGAGGTGAATATTTAAAAGCTAATAGAAAATTCAGTGCAGTTGATTTACATATTTTAGGACTATAAATGTAATAATATTTAAGTATTTTAACTTTTTTTTATTATTTGTTTGTCCCTTTTCCCTTGGAAAAAATAAACCAAGTGAATAGGTTTGATGGATAGATTTGTCAGAGATTTGCTCCAAAAATTGAATCTCCTTGCATTATTTGGAGGAATAGACACCTCTGCAAAAAGGGAGAACATCTGTGTATTTAAAAGCTTTATCCTTTCTGTCTAGTCAAAAGTAAAATAGTATGACAGAAAACATTTACACTCTCCAAGCATGATTCCAGCACCTTGAGGCGAGCAAATTCCTGTTTATTCAAAAGGTTTGTGCTCCCGTGAAGCAATTAAAGTTTCTATGCAAAACAGCTTTGGTACTGTGAAAAACTGGTTACCTCAGCAGCTGACACTGTATGCTCGTGGAGATTGTTGTGCCTCTGTCCTTACCCAATGCCTATTTGAACACTAAACTATTTATTCAAATTATAAGCATTGCAAGACACCTGTTCCCTGAGCATGAATTTGTCAAAAGTCGTGGTCAGAGGTGTAGAGTGGCAAAGTGACCTAAACGCGCTAGAAGGGGAAAGTTGGATGTTCGCTCATCCTGATGCCGAGGGGTTCTCCTTGTTGAGACCCTTCAAGAGCCAGCCGCGTGTGGGGCTGTCCCCGTGGTGACACGGGCCGGTGACAGGTGCCAGCCCCGCCCGCTGCCCACAGGTCCTGAGGCGACGGGAGCATCTCCCGGTCCCGGCCCGGCTCAGCCGCTGTCCTGCTCTGGGGCCGCTCCCTGCCCGGTGCAGCGCGGGGCACGGCTGGAACGGCGGCCCTGGGATGCCCAGCGGGGCTCGGCCCTCCACAGGTACAGGCGGGGCAGGTGTGACCTCGGCACCCCCGTTCCATCCGTTCCAGGGCTCCGCTTCCTTCTCCGCCTCCCTGCCGGCAGCGGGGACACGTGGCTGCCTGTCCACGAGGCTGGTGCTGGGGATGCCGAGGTACCAGGAGGGTACTGAGGTCCTGGCTGCTCCGACCAGGCTGTTCAAAGTGGTGATGTGTCTTTCTAGAAAAGAAAGAAATGTCTTCCAAGTCAGAGGAAAGGTTGAAAACAAAGACCAGACCTTGGAAGGTGACAGAAAAATTGCTGGGACAAGACAGTGAAGAGGAGGGCATATTCCAGCGGTGGAGGGCGAAGAGCTGCTCTAGAAATGTATAATCATTGTTCTCTCTATACAGGTCTCCCCTCTACCTCCTCTGCTTGTAACAATGCATTTTTGTAGCTGGGGTGCCCGCTGTCCCATCACAACCCTCTGGCACGTGGAGCAAAGCCCTACAGGCTGAGGGGCAGCTCGTTGCAGGGCTGGGTTTAACACGGGCTCTGTCGTGTCATTATCACAGAATCACAGAATTAACTAGGCTGGAAAAGACCTTTGAGATCACCGAGTCCAACCTATAATCATGTCAGTGCCCTGCTTTGAAGGGAAGGTCCTTGCGGACATCAGGGAGTTCTTCACTGACAGGGAGGGTGGTGTGAAACCAGAGAGGAAAAAGGTCCAGCTGCGTTCCCTGGATGCAGACTGGGGCTGTGCCAGCCACTCCACTGTGGCTTAGCCTGGCTCTCGGTGCAGGGAGACCTGTGTGTGCCACGCTGAGGGACTGGGAACTGAGCAAACCACACTGGAGGGCTCAGTGCTTTCTCAGCCTGGGTGGCAGCAGCCAAAGAAAAGCACAAAGGATGAGTGTAAGCCTCTGGTGAGATCTGGGGCTCGGCAGGACAGCTCAGAGCAGTGCAGGAAGCTGGGGTGCAGGACTGTTTGATCACCAGTCCTTCCTCTGGCTCTTGGCAGGGGTAGAACTGCATGGTGGAGGAGGGGAGGCTGAAAACACTGGCCCTGATGTTTCCTCGTGTCCCCCCCGCTAGCTGACAAACTTGTGTTTTGGTACTGGTCATGCTTCTGTCAGAAAGGTGACATTTTGTGTGTTTGTCCCTAATCTGTAATGGTGGAGCTGTGCTTGGCAGGGAGACCATGCCAGAGGTAAATCTACCTCTCCTTCCCTGTGCAGCTGCGGACAGAAAGGTTACGAACCTTCTGAATCCTTACCAAGACGTTCCGATGCTGCTGTTGGGTGTTCCCTTATTCCTTTGGCAAGTGTCTGATGATGTGATGTCCTGACACTTCTGTAACTTGAGTGTCCCATCAGAGCAGCACAACCTGAGCATGCGGTGCAAGCAAAGGCAGGTGGAGAAGGGAAAACACTTCTTTGTCCAGAGCTTTTCAGCTGATGAGCCACACTTAACTTAGGCCTTTTGACTTGCCAGCTTGCCTGGAATTTCACAGGCCATGGACTCTTTTCACCTGTCCTGTGGGTTGTGCCTAGCAAAATTTGAGTCAGTGTGAGGTTTCTTGAGAAACCCTTTGGTCCTTGCTATAGATTTTTGTGTGAGGGCAGAGGAATTTGTTTCAGCTTCACAGAATCGATTAGGTTGGAAAAGACCTCTGAGATCATCGACTCCAACCTATTGCATGACTAAGCATGGTTTTCATTCCAGAAATTAATTTCTTTCAGAGAAGTTACAAGTATAAATTACTCTCTTACAGGGAACTGTGTACCCTGAAATGGAAATGGGAAGCAAAGTCCTCAAGCTTTTCTGTGCCTCCTAAATTTGCAAACAGCACAGGATTTCTCCCAGACCAAAGTTGCCAGCAACTAGGACTCTGGCTGCCCCTGGAGTGCCGAACTCCATGTCTGAATTGACACCAAGAAACTGGGGGGCTGAATTTTGTTTCCCATGGAAAAGGACCTGCGCCATTCGCAATTTTAGGAGGCGGCGTCCCACTCCTGGCTGCAGGCGCGTGGAAGCGGACAGAGCTGAGCTGCTCGGAAGAAAGGGGACTTTCCCTAGAAAGGCAGGGGCAGGGAGACCTGCCCGGGGTTGTAGATGTAGGGCCATGTATGACTCCCCCTTCCAGCTAAGCCCCCTCCAGCCCTGGTGCTCGTGGCTGTGCTCGCCGCTGGGTCACGGCTCCGTTACAAAATTTTCTGCTTTAAATAATCCCTTCGCCTCCCGTTCCTGGTGCTGAGGCACCGAGAAAATGGGGCGAATGCAAATTTCTGGCATGGGTGTGGAGCAGCTCTGCCTCCGTGGGTGCTCAGAGCTCTCCTCTGCTCCCAGGGCCCTCCGCGCTCCTGGGCCGTAAAAACACAGCTCTTCCCTCGC